>WFMF01000013.1:27254-318776 GCA_011033025.1 Beroe forskalii
AAATTTTTTTAAAAAATTAAAAAGAAAATAAAAAAAAAACAAAATTTTTCCAAAAAATTATTTGAAAGAGGAAAAATTCAAGCCGGATTTGTTCCCAGGAAAGCTCGGCCCTTTTTAAAAAATAGAAACGCCCATTACCCGCAAAAAAATTTTATTAAAATTTTTGGAAGGAGTTGGGGGTTAAAAAAAAACCTAAAACAAAAAAAAGTTTTCCCCCCAATAAAAATGGGGAATTTTTCCCCTTTTTTCAAAAAAAGAAAAAGGGAAAGTTTTCATCCCCCCCAAAAAAAACAAATAATTGGTTTTTTCAGCAGAAATTTTGACTGGGGGATTTGGGGGAAAACTTTAAATATTTAAAACAAACTCTTATAATACCCAATTAATTATTTTTTTAAAAAATTTTCCCCAAACCCCCCGGGCCCCTTTAGAAAGGGGCCTTCAAGGGTTTTTCCCGGGATTTTTTTCCCACCAACCTTTTGAGGGAAATTTTTGGGTTTGGAAAAATTCTTTAAATTGAGGAAAAGACTTGGGGGAAAGGCCAAAGGGGGAATTTATTTTTTTTTTCGCTGTCTATTGGGAATAATTTCCCCCGTTTCCCCCTTAAAATGGGCACAGGGAGCTGGGAACCCCCAAAACCCCCTCCCCAAACCCTTCCAAAAAAAGGGGGGGGTAAAAAAAGGGGGCCCATATAATAGCGGACGATAAAAATTAATCTGGCCGCTACCTGTCATCCATTCGGCGCAGATAAAATAATAATTTATTTAAATAGACTGCGGAAAATTCTTATGATTTAAACGTATGTGAAATTGAACGTTTGAGGGCAAAAAAATAGTGAACTGTTGGAGGAATAGGATTTTGTAAAAACTTATTGGGTGAATGTGAAATAAGTGACTATTGAAGGGAAAAAATTTAAAGGCATGAAATATGTGGTGAATGTGAAATAGTGAAATATTGGTGAATGTGAAATAAATAAAATATTGGTGAATGTGAAATAGTAAAATTTGGTGAATGTGAAATAAATGAACTTTGACGAATGGAAATATTAAATATTGGGAAATGTGGGGAAATAGTGAATATTGGTAATGTGAAATAGTGAACTATTGTGAAAAATTGGGAATGTGAAATAGTAAACTATTGGTGAATGTGAAATAGTGAACTATTGGTGAATGAATTGGGAAATTAGTAAACTATTGAAATGAAATAGTGAACTATTGGTAATGTGAAATAGTGAACTTTGGTAAGAAAAAATGAAAATATTGGTAATAAATAATGAAATATTGAATAACAATAGTATTAAGTGATATTGTGAAAGCAATGAAACTATTGAATGAGTAGGTATTAGCAAATATTGAAATAATTGAAATATTGGTGAATGTGAATGATGAATATTGGTGCAGACAACCAATGACTTCATTGAATGTGAAATAATGAACATTGTTGAGTAACTGAAATAACTTCTGGTGATATGAAATATTGTTGATATGAAATGGTAAATATTGACGATTGATATTAACCAGTGAATATTGATAATAACTGTATTGGTGATGTGAAATAATATTAGTAAATGTCTAGAAACCTTAAACTTATTGATGTGATTAGTGAGGCTATTGGTGAAGGAATGTGTGTTAGTAATGTGGTGAGATGAGTGAGCAGAAATGACGGATAGTGAAATGGTGAACTTGTGAATGTGAGGCATTGAACTGAATGTGAACTATTGGAGATGTTACCTGAAGGAGATAGAATTGTGATTCTGAACTTCTGAGACTGGACAGTCAGCAGCACATTAAACATTCTTACTGGTGCTCTAGTTCTTAAATCATAGTGTACTGCCTGCACAAATGTATCGGAGACATAGATTTCTAATATGCAGCTGCAAATCTCAGCAGACTGGAAGACCCACTATTGTGGGATATTAGAACATGCTCTCTAATTGAACAGACACTGTTGTGGGACCTAAGATCTTTTAGTAGACTCCCAAACTTCTCATGATATACACACACCACACAGAGGTACTTGCACTGAGTCAAATAAGACTTTGCCCAGTCTATTTAAGAGGTCACTGTAGGTCTAACAGTTCGGGAGGGTGACTCTCAGTCTTTAATCAAGTCTGAGGGAGAACTGTAACTTGTGTTGAGATGTTTAATAGATTTAATTGTCAGATAGTGCATAATGACTTATAAATCATCGAAAACAGATAATGAGATGGTGTTATCTGAAAGTCTTATTAAAGTTATACGATGAAGTCAATGTTAAAATCATATTGTTGGAATACATGTTGATCATATTCGTCATGGTATTAAAAGTCATTAAAATCATGTGTTAGTCACACGTTAAGTCATATTATTAAAATGTGTGTTGAAAGATCATGTCATGTTAGATCATGTTGAATCATGTGTTAGTCATCATGTTTAAGTCATGTTAGATCATGTGTTGATGTTAATATTGTTAACTGCGTCTCTGTTAAGTCTTAGATATTGTATTGGTCATATTAAGTCATGTTAGTCATTGAAATCACATTAGATCTAATAATGTTGAAAAATCTTATTAATGTGTTAGATGCGTGATGACACAGAATCATGTGTCTTGAAAAGATGCTTGTTGAATCATATTGATCATAGATCGTATTAGTCATATATTAATCTTATTTAGATCTGTGTGTTGAAGTCATGTGATGTGTGTTAAATTCGTAACAATTAAAATCATCATTAGTGTGTGTAAGTCTACGTTAGTCATTGTGTTAGATGTCATGTGTTCAAAGATGTGTTAAAGAATCATGTTGATCTTTATTAATTGAATGTGTTAGTCGTAATGATCTCTTATAGTCATGTTGATTATTAGTCTTCTGTTAAAGTCTTTGCGTTAGTCATTGTGTTAAGTCATTGTTAAGATCTTATGTTAGGTCTGCGTTAAGTCAATAATTGCAAAAGTCATGTGTGTTAAAAGTCATGTTAGGTCATGATATGTGTTAAAAATCTTAGTCATATTTAAATCATGTTAAAATTAAGTCATGTGTTGATCATGATGAATCTGTGTTGATCTGTAAGTCTATTAGTCAATATATTCAAGTCATGATCATGTTAATGATCATGATGAATTAAAATCATGTGTTGGGGCATGTTTTAACCGGGGTTGTCATGTGTTAATGTTTTTAAGCCAAAGTTAAGTCATGTGTTCCCGTTTCCCTTGTTGTTAAAAGGGGGTCGGTTAAGTCCCAAACTGTTAAGTCATGTGTTTTTTTTAACCGTTAGTCATTGGGAAGGGGTTTTATTTTTGTCGGTTGTCAGTAAATTTGTCATGTGTTAAGTTTAAGGTTTTTGTGTTAAGTCATTTTTAAATCAGTTTGCCACAATCGTTTTTAAATCCCCCTTTTTGTTGTCATGTGTTGGGCATAAGGGTTTCCGGTTTCATGTGTTGAGCGTGTTGTCATGTTAACCGGTTGAATCAGGGTCTTTTGTTGTCAAAGTTAAGTCAAAGTGTTGTTTTATGTGTGGGTCATGTGTTGTCATGTGTTGGTCATGTTAAGTTACTGTTGTCATGTGTTGTCAGGTGTTGTCATGTGTTGTCATGTGTTATCGTGTTAAGTCATGTGTTGTCATGTGTTAAGTCATGTGTTAAATCATGTTACACCATGTGTTGTCATGTGTTAAGTCATGTGTTAACTCATGTTAAGTCATGTGTTAAGTCATGTGTTAATAGTGTGTTAAGTCATGTGTTAAGTCCCTGACATGACAAGTGTTAAGTCATGTGTTAAGTCATGGATGTTAATTCATGGTTAAGTCACACAGCAAGAGCTGTTGAAGTGTGAAGTAAATCTCGGAAAAGTTTTCACGATTGCAATCATGTACATTTAAAATGAATGTTTATTCAAAAATGTGTCATGTGTTGTTTGTGTTAATTATGTTGTCAATTGAATATTTATTCTAAAATGAATTATGGTTTCGAATGGTCACACGTTGTCAAGCATGTTTCTAAATCCAGAGACCTGAGTTTCGGGTTAAGCAGGGGTGTGAGCATGTGTTCCGTAGTTAAGTTTGTGTTGTCATGCATGTGCAATTGTTGTTCCTTTAGGAATGTTATTTAAACCAGATTAAAAGAAGGTTCATTTGTTATGTCAATGTTAAGTGGATGTGATTACAGACTTTGAAAACTCCATGGTTGTCATGAATGGTTATGAATGTTGTCATGTTTCAGAACATCATCCAGATCCTGAGTTTGTTGTCGCCAGAGCGGGGAAAACTGTTTTAGTAACATCCTTTATAGAAAGATTAAATAGCATGTTAGCATCCCCTTAATTTTGCTATCGTGTGTTAAGTCATGTGTTAAGTCACACGTGGGGAGTGTTAAGTCATGTGAAAAGTCATGCCTTATTAATCATGTGTCGAGAGATCTTCAGACCACACACCTTGACAGGGAGGGTGTTGATCGTTTCACATACTATCGAAAAACCAGAACCTTTAACATTAATTATGGAAATGTTAAATAGCATGTCGCACCATAATGTTGAATGAAAAAGTTGTGGCCTGTGTTAAGAAGTGCTGCAATTAACTAACATGAACATAGCTATGTTAAGTCGCCATGTTACCCTGAACATAAAAGTGTTTTAAGTCATGTTTAAGTCATGTAGGAGAGCCTGCAATAAGCCAACATGAACATAGAAGTCATGCAATAAGCTCGTGTGAACATAGAAGTGCTGCAATAAGCCAACCTGACCATAGAAGTGCTCTCAAGAGTTAACCTGAGAACATAGAAGTGCTGCAATTACACTAACCTGGAACATAGCAGTGCTGCAATGTTAACCTGAACATAAAAGTGCGCGCTGCAATAAGCTAACCTGAACATAGAAGTGCTGCAATAAGTCACCTGTTAAGTCAGAAGTGCTGCAATAAGCCAACCTGAACATAGAAGTGCTGCAATAAGCCAACCTGTACAGTCATGTGCAATAAGCCTGAACATAGAAGTGCTGCAATGTCATGTGTTGAACATAGCAGTGCTGCAATAAGCCAACCTGAACATAGAAGTGCTGCAATAAGTTAACCTGAACATAGAAGTGCTGCAATGTCTCCACCTGAACATAGAAGTGCTGCAATAAAACATGGAACATAGAAGTGCTGCAATAAGCAACCTGAACAGAGCAAGTTGCAAAAGCCAAGTGAACATAGAAGTGCTGAAGTGCTTCACAATTGCAATCATAATACATTTAAAATGAATGTTTATTTAAAATAACTAAAAGAAGGTTCGTTTGAAATGATCATATTATGCTTCAATTGAATATTTATTCTAAATGAATTATGGTTTCGAATGGCTATGAATGTTTAGCATGTTTCTTTAAACTCCGTCCTGAGTTTGCGGGTGTAAGAGCGGGGGGTGTGGACTGTGTCTCCGTAGTCTAGGTACTTGATGTAGAGCATGTCTGAGTTGTCTAGTTCCTTTATTTGTCCGCAATAAACCATGACCTGACCTCAGCAGTACCATGACTAACACACCTGAACATAGTTTGCTGCATGAGTAACAGTACCTTATTAACAGAACAGAGAAGTGCTGCAATAATACCAGTCAGAAGTGCTGCAATAATACAACCTGAACATTCTTTGCTGTAATAAGACAACCTGAACATAGAAGTGCTGCAACAACTTTAAGAAACATTAAATAGCATGTTAGCAACCCATAGTCATGACAACAATAAGCTAACCTGAACACCAATACCTGGTTCCCAGGTGTAAAAGAAGGGGTGCAATAAGTCTGTGATAACATAACAGGTCTCAATAACCATCAACCTGAACCTGAAGTTTGCAATGTGTTAAGAGGGGGTGTTGATGTGCTGCATGTAAGTCTAAAATACCTGAACATAGAAGTCTGCAGTTGTCTAGTTCCCTGAACATAGAAGTTGTAACCAAATCTTCTGAACATAGTGCCACTGCAATTAAGTTAAGAGAGATTACAGACTTTGAAAATAAGAACCTGAACATAACATCCTTGCAATAAGCTAACCTTTTACAGACTTTGAAAACTCAGAACCTTATTAACATCCTTAGGCAATACATCTAACCTGACTTTGAAAACTCAGAACCTGAACATAGAAGTCCTTGCAATACATCTACCCTGAACTTTGAAAACTGCAAGAACCTAACCTGAACATCAGTGCTGCAATAGAAATCCTGAACATAGTTGCTGCAATACCGCAACCTTGAACATAGAAGTGCTGCAAAATTTCAACCTGAACAACTCAAATCAACTAAATTATTTTTACCGCATAGAAGTGCTGCAATCACCAACAAAACATAGAAGTGCTGCAAATCAAAACAGCATTAACATAGAACGCGCGCGCCAACCTTAACATAGAAGTGCAGCAATAAGCTAACCTATCCATAGCAACGGCGCGACTAAGCCCTGAACATAGCCTTTGTTTCTCTTGAATTTACTTGGCAAGCTGAACATTTAAGTGCTGCACAGACAAACATGAACGTGTGAATTTACTTTATATATAAGACCTGAACATAGAGGTGCTGCAATGCATACCTGAACTCACTCGGCGCTGCTACGCAGCACCTCGTTCGCAAATTTCAAACCACGCAACTAAAATCAACTAAATTATTTTTACCGCATCAAAAAATTTTAATCACACCAAAAGTTATAAAGCTCCGAAATCAAAAAAGCATTAAACCGTAAAGAACGCGCGCGCGATTAATCTGCACGTGCAGAATGCAATAATCCATAGCAACGGCGCGACTAAGCCCGGCTTATCCTGAACATAACCCTGCACTTTCTCTTGATATTTCCTTGGCAAGCTCTAATTTAATGGTGTGCGCCCGCACAAACATTATTCACGTGTGAATTTAGTATTTACTTTATTATTAAGATTAAATAGCATCTTAGCAGCCATCATAGTAAGAATTAAGTACCTGTCCTGGCACTGGAAGTGCTGCAATAAGCTAACCTGAACATAGAAGTGCTGCAATAAATAACCTGAACATAGAAGTGCTGCAATAAGCCAACCTGAACATAGAAGTGCTGCAATAAGCTAACCTGAACATAGAAGTGCTGCAATAAGCTAACCTGAACATAGAAGTGCTGCAATAAGCTAACCTGAACATAGAAGTGCTGCAATAAGCTAACCTGAACATAGAAGTGCTGCAATAAGCTAACCTGAACATAGAAGTGCTGCAATAAGCTAACCTGAACATAGAAGTGCTGCAATAAGCCAACCTGAACATAGAAGTGCTGCAATAAGCTAACCTGAACATAGAAGTGCTGCAATAAGCTAACCTGAACATAGAAGTGCTGCAATAAGCCAACCTGAACATAGAAGTGCTGCAATAAGCCAACCTGAACATAGAAGTGCTGCTGGATAACCTGAATAAGCCAACCTGAACATAGAAGTGCTGCAATAAGCCAACCTGAACATAGAAGTGCTGCAATAAGCTAACCTGAACATAGAAGTGCTGCAATAAGCTAACCTGAACATAGAAGTGCTGCAATAAGCCAACCTGAACATAGAAGTGCTGCAAGCCAACCTGAACATAATCTGAACATAGAAGTGCTGCAATAAGCTAACCTGAACATAGAAGTGCTGCAATAAGCTAACCTGAACATAGAAGTGCTGCAATAAGCTAACCTGAACATAGAAGTGCTGCAATAAGCCAACCTGAACATAGCAGTGCTGCAATAAGCTAACCTGAACATAGCAGTGCTGCAATAAGCTAACCTGAACATAGAAGTGCTGCAATAAGCTAACCTGAACATAGAAGTGCTGCAATAAGCTAACCTGAACATCTAGAAGTGCTGCAAGCCAACCTGAACATAGAAGTGCTGCAATAAGCTAACCTGAACATAGAAGTGCTGCAATAAGCTAACCTGAACATAGAAGTGCTGCAATAAGCTAACCTGAACATAGAAGTGCTGCAATAAGCTAACCTGAACATAGAAGTGCTGCAATAAGCCAACCTGAACATAGAAGTGCTGCAATAAGCCAACCTGAACATAGAAGTGCTGCAATGCTGCAATAAGCCAACCTGAACATAGAAGTGCTGCAATAAGCTAACCTGAACATAGAAGTGCTGCAATAAGCCAACCTGAACATAGAAGTGCTGCAATAAGCCAACCTGAACATAGAAGTGCTGCAATAAGCTAACCTGAACATAGAAGTGCTGCAATAAGAACATAGAAGTGCTGCAATAAGCTAACCTGAACATAGAAGTGCTGCAATAAGCTAACCTGAACATAGAAGTGCTGCAATAAGCTAACCTGAACATAGAAGTGCTGCAATAAGCTAACCTGAACATAGAAGTGCTGCAATAAGCTAACCTGAACATAGAAGTGCTGCAATAAGCTAACCTGAACATAGAAGTGCTGCAATAAGCTAACCTGAACATAGAAGTGCTGCAATAGCTAACCTGAACATAGAAGTGCTGCAATTAACCTGAACATAGAAGTGCTGCAATAAGCTAACCTGAACATAGAGTGCTGCAATAAGCTAACCTGAACATAGAAGTGCTGCAATAAGCTAACCTGAACATAGAAGTGCTGCAATAAGCTAACCTGAACATAGAAGTGCTGCTAAGCAACCTGAACATAGAAGTGCTGCAATAAGCTAACCTGAACATAGAAGTGCTGCAATAAGCTAACCTGAACATAGAAGTGCTGCAATAAGCTAACCTGAACATAGAAGTGCTGCAATAAGCTAACCTGATAGAAGTGCTGCAATAAGCTAACCTGAACATAGAAGTGCTGCAATAAGCTAACCTGAACATAGAAGTGCTGCAAATAGCTAACCTGAACATAGAAGTGCTGCAATAAGCTAACCTGAACATAGAAGTGCTGCAATAAGCCAACCTGAACATAGAAGTGCTGCAATAAGCTAACCTGAACATAGAAGTGCTGCAATAAGCTAACCTGAACATAGAAGTGCTGCAATAAGCTAACCTGAACATAGAAGTGCTGCAATAAGCTAACCTGAACATAGAAGTGCTGCAATAAGCTAACCTGAACATAGAAGTGCTGCAATAAGCTAACCTGAACATAGAAGTGCTGCAATAAGCTAACCTGAACATAGAAGTGCTGCAATAAGCTAACCTGAACATAGAAGTGCTGCAATAAGCTAACCTGAACATAGAAGTGCTGCAATAAGCTAACCTGAACATAGAGTGCTGCAATAAGCTAACCTGAACATAGAAGTGCTGCAATAAGCTAACCTGAACATAGAAGTGCTGCAATAAGCCAACCTGAACATAGAAGTGCTGCAATAAGCTAACCTGAACATAGAAGTGCTGCAATAAGCTAACCTGAACATAGAAGTGCTGCAATAAGCTAACCTGAACATAGAAGTGCTGCAATAAGCTAACCTGAACATAGAAGTGCTGCAATAAGCTAACCTGAACATAGAAGTGCTGCAATAAGCTAACCTGAACATAGAAGTGCTGCAATAAGCTAACCTGAACATAGAAGTGCTGCAATAAGCTAACCTGAACATAGAAGTGCTGCAATAAGCCAACCTGAACATAGAAGTGCTGCAATAAGCTAACCTGAACACAGAAGTGCTGCAATAAGCTAACCTGAACATAGAAGTGCTGCAATAAGCTAACCTGAACATAGAAGAGCTGCAATAAGCTAACCTGAACATAGAAGTACTGCAATAAGCCAACCTGAACATAGAAGTGCTGCAATAAGCTAACCTGAACATAGAAGAGCTGCAATAAGCTAACCTGAACATAGAAGTGCTGCAATAAGCTAACCTGAACACAGAAGTGCTGCAATAAGCTAACCTGAACATAGAAGTGCTGCAATAAGCTAACCTGAACACAGAAGTGCTGCAATAAGCTAACCTGAACATAGAAGTGCTGCAATAAGCTAACCTGAACATAGAAGTGCTGCAATAAGCTAACCTGAACATAGAAGTGCTGCAATTAACTAACCTGAACATAGAAGTGCTGCAATAAGCCAACCTGAACATAGAAGTGCTGCAATAAGCTAACCTGAACATAGAAGTGCTGCAATAAGCTAACCTGAACATAGAAGTGCTGCAATAAGCTAACCTGAACATAGAAGTGCTGCAATAAGCTAACCTGAACATAGAAGTGCTGCAATAAGCCAACCTGAACATAGAAGTGCTGCAATAAGCCAACCTGAACATAGAAGTGCTGCAATAAGCTAACCTGAACATAGAAGTGCTGCAATAAGCTAACCTGAACATAGAAGTGCTGCAATAAGCCAACCTGAACATAGAAGTGCTGCAATAAGCTAACCTGAACATAGAAGTGCTGCAATAAGCCAACCTGAACATAGCAGTGCTGCAATAAGCTAACCTGAACATAGAAGCAGGCATGGATCCAGCCCAGAATTTTTGGGGGCGTGCAAATTTGAGCTCATTCGGCGCCGCTTTGCGGCGCCTCATTCGAAGTAAGTGCGTTTTTCGAAAATAAAGATAATTCAAGTATGTATTAGCACTAGCAGGGGCCTGGGGGCGGCAGCCCCCAGGAGCCAGAGGTCTGTAATGTAAAGAAATGTCATCTCAATAGGGTTTTTGCATTGTTTTCATCTCAACAGCTTCATCGTTGTAGTCGAACTCAATTTCACTTATTATATTCACAATCAAAAGAAAGAAAGAACAGCAGGGGCCTGGGGGCGGCAGCCCCCAGAAGCCAGAGGTCTGGAATGGTAAGAAATGTCATCTCAATAGGGTTTTTGCATTGTTTTCATCTCAACAGCTTCATCGTTGTAGTCGAACTCAATTTCACTTATTATATGCACAATCAAAAGAAAGAAAGAACAGCAGGGGTCTGGGGGCGGCAGCCCCAGAAGCCAGAAGTCTGGAATGTAAAGAAATGTCATCTCAATAGGGTTTTTGCATTGTTTTCATCTCAACAGCTTCATCGTTGTAGTCGTACTCAATTTTACTAAATATATTCACAATCAAAAGAAGGAAAGAACAGCAGGGGTCTGGGGGCGGCAGCCCCCAGAAGCCAGAGGTCTGGATTTTAAAGAAATGTCAAATCAATAAAGTTTTTGCATTGTTTTCATCTCGTACTCAATTTCACTTATTATATTCACAATCAAAAGAAAGAAAGAACAGCAGGGGTCTGGGGGCGGCAGCCCCCAGAAGCCAGAGGTCTGGAATTGAAAGAAATGTCATCTTAATACTTTAATAGTGTTTTTGCATTGTTTTCATCTCAACAGCTTCATCGTTTCGCTAAATTTTCACAATCAAAAGAAAGAAAAACAGCGGGGGTCTGGGGGCGGCAGCTCCCAGAAGCCAGAGGTCTTGAAGTTAAAGAAATGTCACCTCAATAGAGTTTTTGCATTGTTTTCATCTCAACAGCTTCATCGTTGTAGTCGAACTCAATTTCACTTATTATATGCACAATCAAAAGAAAGAAAGAACAGCAGGGGTCTGGGGCGGCAGCCCCCAGAAGCCAGAGGTCTGGAATGTAAAGAAATGTCATCTCAATAGGGTTTTTGCATTGTTTTCATCTCAACAGCTTCATCGTTGTAGTCGTACTCAATTTTACTAAATATATTCACAATCAAAAGAAGGAAAGAACAGCAGGGGTCTGGGGGCGGCAGCCCCCAGAAGCCAGAGGTCTGGATTTTAAAGAAATGTCAAATCAATAAAGTTTTTGCATTGTTTTCATCTCGTACTCAATTTCACTTATTATATTCACAATCAAAAGAAAGAAAGAACAGCAGGGGTCTTGGGGCGGCAGCCCCCAGAAGCCAGAGGTCTGGAATTGAAAGAAATGTCATCTTAATACTTTAATAGTGTTTTTGCATTGTTTTCATCTCAACAGCTTCATCGTTTCGCTAAATTTTCACAATCAAAAGAAAGAAAAACAGCGGGGGTCTGGGGGCGGCAGCTCCCAGAAGCCAGAGGTCTTGAAGTTAAAGAAATGTCACCTCAATAGAGTTTTTGCATTGTTTTCATGTCAATTTTCACCAGCTCCGTCAATTTTGTCGTACATTATTTCACTAAATATATTACCAATCACCAGGAATAAAGAACAGCAGGGGTCTGGGGTGGCAGCCTCCAGAAGCCATATGTCTGGAGTAAGACATGTCTATTGTCACCTCAATAGCTCAATAGGGTTTTGCAATGTTTTCATTTCAACAGCACGATCGATAATGTCGCACTCAATTTCAATAAATTTAATATTGTAAATCAAATGAACAGCAGGGGTCTGAGCCCTCAGACTCTGAGGGCGGCAGCCCCAGGAAGCCAGAGTTTGGGAAGAAACAGTTTTGGAAGAACAAGCGAAGAAGTGACAACAATAGCGTATTCCCATTCAATTGATACTTTTATGTCTCCAAACCAATAATTCAGTTCATGTAAAGCTTGTCCGTGGAGACAATTACTGTAGCATCTGATGTTCTCAGTGGTATCCATCATTGAAGCATCCTTCAGGCCCACACTGAATGGAAGGCCATCGATTTCTGACGAATGCTATTCTAGATACTTAACAGTTGACAAATAAGACTATACATGGATCGGAATTTATAACCTTATATTATGTTTAAAAAACTAATAATTTTCATAAATTCATTAGTCCTTTTTCGGACTGTATTTCAAATTCTCATGATGCTTTAGTTTGAAATCTTTGAATTGCACGCCCAGAGCACGCCCCCAAATTTTCGTTTGGGGGCGTGCGCACGCCCCCAGCACGCCCCCGTGGATCCATGCCTGCATAGAAGTGCTGCAATAAGCCAACCTGAACATAGAAGTGCTGCAATAACCTAACCTGAACAGAGAAGTGCTGCAATAAGCTAACCTGAACATAGAAGTGCTGCAATAAGCTAACCTGAACATAAAAGTGCTGCAATAAGCTAACCTGAACATAGAAGTGCTGCAATAAGCTAACCTGAACATAGAAGTGCTGCAATAAGCTAACCTGAACATAGAAGTGCTGCAATTAACTAACCTGAACATAGAAGTGCTGCAATAAGCTAACCTGAACATAGAAGTGCTGCAATAAGCCAACCTGAACATAGAAGTGCTGCAATAAGCTAACCTGAACAT
This sequence comes from Beroe forskalii, assembly GCA_011033025.1. Lineage (NCBI taxonomy): Eukaryota > Metazoa > Ctenophora > Nuda > Beroida > Beroidae > Beroe > Beroe forskalii. The sequence continues at coordinate 40,258 of WFMF01000013.1, forward strand.
AGAAGTGCTGCAATAAGCTAACCTGAACATTGAAGTGCTGCAATAAGCCAGTTCCTGAAGATAGAAGTGCTGCAATAAGCTAACCTGAACATAGAAGTGCTGCAATAAGCTAACCTGTGCCATGTTATCAACCTGAAAATAATGAGAGATTCAATTATTGTACACATCCAATCATCTGAATAAAACATAATGGAAAGAAGTGTACTTGGTATGGCAATAAGACAAACAAGATACATAAGCTCCCGCCGTTAGGACCTACCAAGACATAAACGCCCCCGCCGTAGGGACTTACTAAGACATAAACGCCCCGCCGTTAGACTTACTAAGAAATAAAGGCCCCGGCCGTTAACCAGAAGCTGACGAACTGACAGAGGTCCGGATAGGTTGAGCATCTTGTGGGAGGATATGATTTCACTGCTGCCACGTCATCACCGAACCAGTTGAGACGGACAGCGCGGATAAACGTAAACCTGGGGTTTGAACTGCAGTTTTGTGCGGCGTAAGTTTGTGCGGGTGCAGGATAGTAAATAACAGATGTAAATCAATAGCAAATTGTTGGGTGTTATCAAATTATTAAATGGGGTCGAATCAAATAGTTTCTGTGTGCTATTAATCGACTCACCTACCAGGTTGTTCCGAGGTAGAGAGTGAGAAATGCGGGAGGTATCGTACAAAAATCGATTAGAGAATTTAATTCAACCCAAAAACTTAGCTTGTCTTTAGCAACAATACACTGAAAGAAATCATCAGCACTGAAAGAAATCATGAAACTTCAAGAGGCATATTATTACCCGTAAAATCTACATCATGAAATGGCCCGAAATCAGTGAAATATTTGTAATAACCAAGGTCAAATTATAGACAATAAAACAATATAACTTACCATGACAGTGAATCTCCATAAGAAAAATATATTACAAATAAGATCTAAAATAACTGAGGTATCCGTCCGAGACACACATCGCTCCAATTTTCTGAAAGGAAATGTTTGTGGTTTAATCGAATTTTCCGGTTTATTATTAAGCGAAGATATAACTCAAAAATTCTTAGATTTCTTGGATAAGAAGACCACAGTACAATTTTAATTCCCAAACTTTGTATTGACCCAAAATTTGAGTCAGGAAGTCAAAAAATCGAAATTTATTCGAGAAAAACAAGATGGTTCGAAAAATGGAATAAGTTAGACACTGAACCACTTTAATTAATGGTGACGAAGACGTCATCAATGGTCAACTCACTCATTGGTGTCGATGAGATACAGTATAATAGCGATGATTGTGAATAACATCGTCAGCCAAGTCTGAAATGAATCATTTGTCATTCTAAAGCAAGGGACCGACCAAGAAAAAAGTGTTTTACATGGTTTTATCCCTCAAATTGTTAGAAATTCGAATGGGCTTCGGGAGTACAGAGAAAATTTCTTTAAACAGTTTATCGTTTAAACTTTTAAATAGGTTTCAACCGTATTAATCACTTACCATCAACCGTCCTTTCTGAGTTTTCGGATAACTTAGATCCTCTGCGAATTCTTTTACTAGCCTCTGGACACTGAAAACCCTGCCGAAAATACACGTGGAAATCCAGGCAGTGGAAATCCAGGCAGTGGAAATCCGATGAGGGCAAACAATTCATATTTTGATAATTCCTCCCTTAGACCCTTTTTTTACTTTTCTTCTCCACATGTGGATTAATTAATCCACGTGCCACACTACATCACATTACTTGAAATTCCTTGAAAATAACTCACCTCAAAGTAAGCTAATGACAACATCAGTTACCTGCGGAATATCCTGGCGATGCACATGTCCCGCGTGCTGCCATTGCCTCGCTTACTCTTCTGCTGCAAGTAGATGTGAACACTTCCTGCAGGGGGAAAGTACCTTATTAGAGGGAACACTTCCTGCAGGGGGAAAGTACCTTATTAGAGGGAACACTTCCTGCAGGGGGAAAGTACCTTATTAGAGGGAACACTTCCTGCAGGGGGAAAGTACCTTATTAGAGGGAACACTTCCTGCAGGGGGAAAGTACCTTATTAGAGGGAACACTTCCTGCAGGGGAAAATTTTATTAGAGGAACACTTCCTGCAGGGGAAAGTACCTTATTAGAGGAACACTTCCTGCAGGGGGAAAGTACCTTATTAGAGGAACACTCCTGCAGGGGGAAAGTACCTTATTAGAGGAACACTTCCTGCAGGGGAAAGTACCTTATTAGAGGGAACACTCCCTGCAGGGGGAAAGTACCTTATTAGAGGGAACACTTCCTGCGGGGGGAAAGTACCTTGTTAAAGGGAACACTTCCTGCAGGGGGAAAGTACCTTATTAGAGGGAACACTTCCCTGCAGGGGGAAAGCACTATTAGGGAGGGAACACTTCCTGCAGGGGAAAAGTACCTTATTAGAGGAACACTTCCTGCAGGGGGAAAGTGCCTTATTAGAGGGAACACTTCCTGCAGGGGAAAGTACCTATTAGAGGGAACACTTCCTGCAGGGGGAAAGTACCTTATTAGAGGGAACACTTCCTGCAGGGGAAAGTACCTTATTAGAGGGAACACTTCCTGCAGGGGAGTACCTTATTAGAGGGGAACACTTCCTGCAGGGGAAAGTAATTAGAGGGAACACTTCCTGCAGGGGGGAAAGTACCTTGTTAAAAGGGAACACTTCCTGCAGGGGGAAAGTACCTTTGTTAAAGGGAACACTTCCTGCAGGGGAAAACAGGAACACTTCCTGCAGGGGAAAGTACCTTATTAGAGGGAACACTTCCTGCAGGGGGAAAGTACCTTATTAGAGGGAACACTTCCTGCAGGGGGAAAGTACCTTATTAGAGGGAACACTTCCTGCAGGGGGAAAGTACCTTATTAGAGGGAACACTTCCTGCAGGGGGAAAGTACCTTATTAGAGGGAACACTTCCTGCAGGGGGAAAGTACTCATTAGAGGGAACACTTCCTGCAGGGGAAAGTACCTTATTAGAGGGAACACTTCCTGCAGGGGGAAAGTACCTTATTAGAGGGAACACTTCCTGCAGGGGGAAAGTACCTTATTAGAGGGAACACTTCCTGCAGGGGGAAAGTACCTTGTTAAAGGGAACACTTCCTGCAGGGGGAAAGTACCTTGTTAAAGGGAACACTTCCTGCAGGGGGAAAGTACCTTATTAGAGGGAACACTTCCTGGGTGAAAAGTACCTTTAAATTAGAGGGACTACTTCCTGGGTGAAAAGTACCTTTAAATTAGAGGGACTACTTCCTGGGTGAAAAGTACCTTATTAAAGTGACCACTTCCTGCAGGTGGGAAGTACCTTTTTATTAGAGGAAATGTCTGGCAGAAACTTAAAAACTGAAGAATTGAAGTGTAACATCTCCCCATAGCATGAACTGGAATTTTCAAGTCTGTTAGTGCTTCAGTTTCTGCCCATGAAATGTTCATTAATTTCATTTTAATTGTGTTAATCTAAATTCAATACTACTACTAAACGGGGGATGGATCTACAAGAGATGCAAACAGAGTCCCCGGCACGGGAACTCCTGCTCGGAGGTCCCGGTTGCCAATAATCAATAATTCAATAATCAATCATTTGAATGGGGTGACGAGACACTTACTAACTAATCGCCAGCCGAGGATAAAGATGAGCCCTCCGACGAAGGGAACGGTCGATGAAATGATAAATTTTCTCCACGATCCACTAGGCACACAGTTTTTGTTGGTTCCCATTCAGCACTTCACACGACCAACAAGACCTGAAGCTGCTGCGACCGTTCCAACACAACCTACAACATCTTCTCATCCTGTTTGAGGGGTTAAGAGGTGAGGATTAATCGCCACGTGCTAAAGTGAGGTGAAGTGAGGTGAAGTCTGAACATTGTTCATCTAAATTATCATGCCTTCAATCTAATAATTTGTTAAATTGGATATATTCAATTGAATTGATTGTCAACTAAAAAACTGTCAACTAAGAAAGAAATTTCTCTCTACAATCTGAAATATTCAAATTGCAATAACGAATGGAAAAAATAAAATACATGCGATTACGAAAATAGAAAACGACGATCTATCAAGCCTTAAAACTCCCAAAAGTTCAATTGCATAAAATATGCAAAACTATAAACCTACTATGAATTTACCTGCGGACTCTACGTACATTCGTTTAAATGATACTTTCAAATCACTTGAGCAATAGCAATACACCAAACTCAAGTATACTCAAACAGAGTGCATGCTGTGACCATTAAAACCCTGATAATGACGTCATCAATTCACCAATTAAAACCCTGATAATGACTTATCAATCACCAAAATATATCGTACACGGCGCTTATGTAATAAATATCTCAAGTACATACCTACACAGAAGATCCAAGGATCTCAAGTGCATTGGGTGTATATATATTTATATTGTAGAGGTCCAATTAAGTTGTCAGCGGGATAGTTAGCCCATTAAACAATTATATATAAAGGTTATGAGCATGGTCAGTATAACATGCGTTTAGCTAAATGATGTCATTATTTGAGTTTAATGTGGGAAAGTGGTGAAGTGGAACGCTTTACATTTCGCGTATCTTTTTAATAATGTTAGTCGTATAAAACCACGTACGTTGGCGCAGAGTTGCCGGTTTAAGGTTTATTCCCTGTAGACAAAATATTCCGAATTTCCGTCATACCGTCTACGGGGAGCTGAATGCGCGGAAATATGCGTATTTTGAGTTAAAAATAAACACATTTTTGCGCGTTTGAAAATACAAAACAATATTCGTTTTTTGAATGTTGAAATTTTTGACATAAGGAACGAATATATATTTGTTTTGCATTTTATCAAGAGGAAAATATTGTTATTTAGATAGTAGTTATCAGTCAAAGGATCAATAGGGCAACAAAAAAGAATAGCGAGTTACTCAGAAGGAAAGTTTAAACGTTGGATGAGGACATAAGAATTATATGTGAAACAGTCAATAAGTATTGCTAATCATTCTGAAAATTAAAATTTATCCGAATAAGCTAGATAAGTCAGCATACGAAAGTACCCACCCAATTAATAATTTTCTGTTGAGAAATCATTCTTTAATGAGATATAGGAATCATTGAAGAATGATTTTCTTTCAAACCTCCCCGAAGGGAAGACCGAGAATATCGGATCCAATAAAAATCAACAAAAACTTATAAATAGCTCCTCTCCGATTATTTTAGTCGTTTATAAATATTTTTAGATATATAATAAGTGTTAACCGATCACTCTGTAAAAAGCTTTTAATCGACTATAATAATAGGTACTTAATACGATAAACACACTTCACATTACTGGTTCCGCTCGAAAATCAGACAGCAGACAGACAATCTGGCATTCAACAGTCAAAAGAGGTGTCGTGATGTCGTTACCAGGGTTTAGAATGGTGAGCTGATGACGTCATTATGAGGATTTTGAATAGTGAGTTGATATGACCTTTTAAGAATAGGTTTTAGCTTACCCATAAAATAGAGTCTCTATATTCACCAATATGAAGTGTAAAGTGCTCTGATTAAGTAAGCGAAGTGTGAAGAATAAACCGACCTATAAAAAACCGAAAAAAGAAAGAAGTTTTAAGTGTGAAGTAATGACTTAAAGTTAGCTCACGTACGAAGAGCTTCAAACGAAAACTCAAAGAAAAAAAAATGAAACAGCTGAACAGCTGTATTTTCAACTGCGCTGATTCGAGAATATACGTATGCCAAATTTTGAAAAAAGTCTGGTTTTTCAGAGAATTGAATGGCACTTTCTCTATTCGAGTGCACAGTGCAATGTGCATATAACTGAAATTGATAAAGTTTTTGATTGGGTGGATGAGACGAAAAGAAATAGGTATGTGGCAATTTGTAAAATATTACAGTGTTAACATAGATTCCCTCCGTTGGCTGAAGAAAGTTTACAGAAGTTGAATATCGAACTGAAGTAAGTAAGTAATTCGGAAAATATGCCGGAATATTTGCGACTCTCTCGGGATATATTCCCTAACTTATACCGGGTGAATTGCCGTTACTGGTATTCAGTAATACAACAAAATTTCTATTTCCGACTTCGGGCATGAAATTCATAATTACCAAATTCAAAAAACTGGTGCCTTTCAGTGTGTGTTTGTTAACATGCTTATTCAATTGGTGGTGAAATTGTATGCCGCGAATTGCAGAACATCTTTGCTACAAGTACAGGAAAATTAACAACATCAGAGGTGTCAATAAACCCACTTATATCTGTTGTCACAACTGGTAAACCCCAAGCTGACGAGAAACGTGTATAATCATGTGTCAAAACAATCGAAAATACGTCGAATATAGGATCAAAGGATAAAGTGAGAAATCATTGATGTTAACAATGGAACAGCAGAGATTATAGGTTGAACTTTCGTTATGACGTTATTACACCGTGAGCCTATAATTGGAAGGGAATAAAGGATAAAGTTAGGGAATAAAGGATAAAGTTAGGGAATAAAGGATAAAGTGAGAAATCATTGACGTTATGATATGACAGCCGGAAGCTGCATCCATAGAGGAGACCGCAACATGTTTACAATATATAACATGTTAAAAGAGTAATAAAAGTAATAATAAGGACTTAACGACTGTAACAACTTTATAACAGCTGTATTTGTTACTATGACCTTATTGGTCTAAGGATATAGGGAAGAAACCATTTGGAATATCCATCAAGCAAAGTATCTCTGTGCCAAACCCACTTTTTGAAAGGATTTATGAAGGAATGCGATATTCCTTCATTTTTAACGCCCTATTCTCCACGCTGATATGTCTGCATGGAAAGGCATGATAAGGATGAAACATTGAAACTCTGATCGGGAGCTCAGTCTTACTATAATGGCATGACGCCCAATTGCCCCAATTCTTCCCTTATTATGCCCCTAGTATGCTCTAACTATGCCCTAACTATGCCCAAAGTATGCCCTACTGTGCATCGAACTGCCGCAACCCTCATTTCAACGGATCAGGGATGGGTTTGGGTGGAACTACGCAGAAATATCCGTTGGGAGACTTACAAGTGTAGGATCACAAATATCTAGAGTCTACATGCAACGGGGGAAATCAGTATGGGTTTGTAGATCACTAGATCTCCCCAGCGTTCTGGTGGAAATAGGTGCAAGTCACTCGACCAATATAACTACTGCAATAACTCCCATATATTGAGATCATAAGATCATACATCCAATAAGATTCGGCACTACTATCGCAGTAGAAATAAAACATATTTTATTTCCCTACCTATTATATAATATATTCCCTACCTTTGGTGGTATACGTAGGTATTACGCAAGTGTAGCGCCGATGCGGCCCTATACCAGGATAATACCAGAGCCAGCGTTCAGCATGGTACCATCTCCCACCAGGCCTCATGGCCTCACCAAAGTTATAACAGAAGTCGTTAATTCATCTTAATAATTAACATATCCAGGTCGGAAAGTGTACCAGAAAACAGAATATTATTATTAACTTCAACTGTTAATATTACAAATCTTTAACGCGGTCAGCGGTCACTGGGCATACGAAAGGTGGATTGGAACGAGCCTAACGGATGAGAACAAGCCCTCTAAACTCCCCATCTGGTATCAGGGCTGATTGAAAAGAGCCCGACCATAGAACAAGTCCGGAAAAAATGAATACGAAGAGCTAATAAATACAATAAGTTGTAATTCTTTTAACAATGTCAACAAAAAGGGCTGTAAATTATAGTAAGTTCACTATGTAAAAGTATAAATTCGCTATATGTCCGCTCTATATAGGTCAATACGTTGCAATAATTGCAATTATTGGTCTGACAGACTGTGTAGGTCTTCTGGTTTCGTCAGAATACCAGGCGTGTAATATTGACGTCATAATCAGGGTTTAAAGTTTACAAGTGTTTCATGAAACCCGCGCATGTATCCCTTCCTTTTATCATGCAGCACCTAAGAACCAACAACCGCCAAGATATGTGTCAGTTATCTAAAGCACGTACACTAATTGAGGAAAGGTATTTTAAACACAGGTCCATTTACACACAGGTTCAGTTGACATTGACCAATCAGCACACGAGTTGTCTGTACTCTGTGAGCTGATTGGTCTATGTCCAGATGCGATGATGGTGGATGATTTCGGGCAGGTTAGCTGATAAGGTAATAGACCGTTTAGAGAGCAAGTTGAAAACGTTAAAAGAAAGTTTGAAAAACAGCGTGACTGTAATTCCGTGAAAATTATGTCCAATAAGGCACTAGTATCCAGTGTGACTATCGCAAAATAGTACTAAATTATAACGAATTTAGAACTAAAAGTAACACTAATTCGCATAATATTCAATTTAAGACGTTACAATTACAAATGAATTTGACAGGTTGACATTTGAACTTGACGATATGTGAACGCTATAATTTCGCGTATTAACGAGCGACTTGATGAAGTGTTATATCATTTATCAGACACAAAAGCACCAAACATATTACTTTGATTAAAGTCCAAATAAGATCGTTCAAATGTTCCAATCCCGGTCCCCCAGCAATTTTCGATGATTCCCGACCCCGGCTGGAAAAGCGTCCCAGTCGATCATTAACCTGAGTATCGTACGCTGTGAGACCACACCATTTCAACAAACCGCGACGCATTATAAGAACCACGTTATCAAACTGTGAACCACGCGTGGTGTGTACTACCAATATTTTAGTTTACCCTCAGGTCCATTTGGCATTACCCAATCAGCGCGCGAGTCGACTGAAAACTCGCGCTCTGATTGGTCAATGTCATGACGATTTTGGGATTCTACGGGTAAACTAATACATATCGCCGATATTAATACGGCGTGCAGTTAATCATGATATGGGATTGCATTAACCACGTGCAGATGTAGGCGATCTAATACGTCATCACTGTTTAGCACTTTATGCTGTGATAATGACGTCATAGCACCCCGGGCATCCGCGTGGTTAGCCGCTGATTTGCATACCATTTTACCATTTGTCTGCATGCAGGCAGTTATTACACTAACAATCACCATTTGCTCTATCAGAACATCAAGTATTATATAGGTAAACCGTAAGATCTTAAAATCATCATGATACTGACCAATCAGAATGCCAGTTTACAGTCGACTCGCGCGCTGATTGGTCAATGTCAAATATAATGACTAGCAAAGATTGGGTAAACTATATAATAGCTAACACGCCGTCTATTACAACTTATATCGTAAACAGATGATGACAAATGCGTTATATTTGTAAGTCAGGATATCGCAGTGTGGCTTCAGGCGAGCCTGCCAGCAACCAGTAACTTAGGAAGCCGTTTCCTGATGATTATTACACTGACGGCACTGGCTAATTTTCAGATTATTTTACATTAAATGGCCTCGCGGGGGTCTTCAGATCGTGTGAGCAACATGAAATTAACTGGAACATGAAATTAACTAATAACTGGAACATGAAATTAACTAATAACTGGAACATGAAATTAACTGGATAAAAGGGTCTAATAAATGGCATAATTAACCCTTTTGGAACCATAGAAAAGGGGTTGAGAACAAAACAAACCCCGGGCAAAAAACATTATATTTTCCCTTTTATCTTTTATACCCCCCCCAAACCCCCCTTTGCGCCTTTTAAAACCCTTTTCCTTTTGCCCAGGGGAATTTTAACCAAAAATACCATTTCCCTTTATAAACGTATTATATGGAAAAAATTTAAAAAAAATCAAAACGACCAAAGAACCGTTTACATGTGCTGTTGGTAATGCCAAAAATTTAAAAAGGGGGAAAACTATTTAAAAAACATTCCATTTTTAAAGAAATTTAAAAAATGATTTTATCAGAACCAAATTTGGGTTGGGGAAAATCCAGAAAAACGACCGTTTCTTTATTATTTAAAAAATTAAATTTTTGTTTTTACAAAAGGGGGGGGTTTTCAACTAAAAAAAAATTAAAAAAATTAAAATTTAAGGGAATGATCCCAAAGGAAAATGAAAAACAATAACTAAAAAAATTAATTTAATGGAACAAAAAATTTAATTAAGGAAAAAAATTAAAAAATTCAAATTTTCCAAAACGAAATAAATTAACTAATAATAACATAAAATTTAACGGGAACATAATTAACGGGAAAAATAACAAAATTAAACCCTAAAAAAAAAGGTCATAAAGGGGCGGGTCTCCCCTAGGGGGCCCCCCATTTTCTTTAAAAAAAAAGAGGGGGCCCAAAATTGGAAAGGTTTTTTATAAAACGGAAAGCCAAAAACACAACGTCTAGAGCCCCAAAGGGTGGGGGAAAAAGGGTTTTTAACCACCAATCACCTTTTAAAAGCCTATAATGCCTACCCCATAACCCAGTCCGGTTTAGCCGGTGGTGCGGATTTTTGGGGGCGCCACTTTCAATTAAAACCCAGCACCTTTTAGTCAGGATAAAGATTTTTCGAAAAAAATGTTTTTATATTTATTCCTAAAATTTAGGAATATTAAATTTTAACTGAACCCAACCTGGGCATGTTCTCCCAAAAATCACAAAGCAAAAATATGTATGTCGGGGAACGATTTTCCCGGGGATGAACGAGACTTAAGGTCTGTCCATGGGTTAGGGGAAAAAAATAGGGGAGAACTCAACATAAAAAATTTTTGACGAAATGCCACTTTTGGGCAGCGTTTAGGACGGAAAACTCAAATCTGTCTGGTCTTGCCCGGGCGCAAAACCCCCTAAAGGGTTTATTGAAAACAAACAAATTAAACAATATTTTAAAATTTAGAAAACCGTTTATCAAAATCTTAATTTAGAATTATGAATGTGAAAATTTTCAAAATTTTTACCAAATTTTCCTTTCCTTTTCCCATAAAATGGTGAAATCAACAAAAATTTTTCCCGTAACAAAGAATTTCAAACAAATAAAACGTGATTCTTTTTTTGTTTGATAAAGACTGAGCTAAATTTTTTTGCCCAAAAAATGAATTTACTAAAAGTTAAATAATGATGGGGGCATTATCAGGGTTTAAAGTAAACAATTGTTTCATGAAACGCGCGCATGTCCCTTTCTTTTCTCATGCAGCACCAACAACCGCCAAGATATGTGTCAGTTATCTAAAGCACGTACACTAATTGAGGAAAGGTATTTTAAACAGGTCCATTTACAAACAGGTCCAGTTGACATTGACCAATCAGCGCACGAGTTGTCTGACATTGACCAATCAGCGCAGATATGGTGGATCTTACGGATAGGTTAGCAAATCACCTAATACTCCAATACATCGTTTAGGGAGCAAATTAAAAACGTTAAAAGAAAGGTTGAAAAACAGCGTGACTGTAATGTCCGTGAAAATTATGTCCAATAAGGTCCTGGTATCCAGGTATCACCTGAGTCAGTGTGACTATCGCAACATAGTCCTAAATTATAACAAATTTAGAACTAAAAGTAACACTAATTCGCATAATATTCAATTTAAGACGTTACAATTACAAATGAATTTGACAGGTTGACACTTGAACTTGACGATATGTGAACGCTATAATATCGCATTAATAACGAGCGACTTGATGAAGTGTTTATATCATTGACCAGACACCAGAGCACCAAACATATTACTTTGATTAAAGTCCAAATAAGATCGTTCAAATGTTCCAATCCCGGTCCCGGCAATTTTCGATGATTCCACACCCCGGCTGGAAAAGCGGTCCCAGTCGATTATTAACCTGAGTATCGTACGCTGTGAGGACCACACAATTTCAACAAACCGCGACGTATTATAATAACCACATCATCAAACTGTGAACCACGCGTGGTGTGTACTACCAATATTTTAGTTTACCCTCAGGTTCATTTGACACTGCCCAATCAGCGCACGAGTCGACTGCAAACTCGCGTTCTCATTGGTCAATGTCATGGAATCCTACGGGCAAACTAATACATATCGCCGATATTAATACGGCGTGCAGTTAATCATGATATGGGATTGCATTAACCACGTGCAGGTGTAGGCGATCTAATACGTCATCACAGTTTAGCACTTTATGCTGTGATAATGACGTCATAGCACCCTCACCAGAGCGTGGTTAGCCGCTGATTTGCATACCATTTTACCATTTGTCTGCATGCAGGCAGTTATTACACTAACAATCGCCATTTGCTCTATCAGAACATCAAGTATTATACGGGTAAACCGTAAGATCTTAAAATCATCATGATACTGACCAATCAGAAGGCCAGTTTACAGTCGACTCGCGCGCTGATTGGTCAATGTCAAATATAATGACTAGCAAAGATTGGGTAAACTATATAATAGCTCACACGCCGTCTATATTACAACTTATATCGTAAACAGATGATGACAAATGCGTTATATTTGTAAGTCAGGATATCGCAGTGTGGCTTCAGGCGAGCCTGCCAGCAACCAGTAACTTAGGAAGCCGTGTCCTGATCATTGTTATACTGACGGCATTGGCTAATTTTCAGATTATTTTACATTAAATGGCCTCGCGGGGTCTTCAGATCGTGTCAGCAACATGAAATTAACTGTAACATGAAATTTACTGGAACATGAAATAAACTGGAACATGAATTAACCGGAACATGAAATTAACTTGAACATGAAATCAACTGGAACACGAAAAGGTCAGTAGAAGATACGGTGTCTCACCCTACTGGCCCACTTATGGCCCTTTTCTGGCTACCTTTAGTCAGGAACAAGCGCCAGCCGGAAGCTGCAGAAGCATTTGAGAAGGGTCAGGTTATTTTATAACAATCGTGAAGTCGTTCAAGACAGCAGTACGACACAACGTCTAGAGACGGGTCACTGCGTCTAGGAAAGAAGGCTGTTTTTAACCAACCAATCATTCATTTTATAGCCTGATAATGCTTTCATACTCCCGTATAACCTCCAGTCGTCAGGTTGGCTAGCCGGTGGTGTCGGGATTGTTCAGGACTGCCACTTACTAACTTCTTAGAGACTCCCAGCACTCTTTCCACGGTCATTGGACTAACGATTTATTCGAAAAACATGTTTTATGTATAAATATATTCGTAAAATTGAGGAATAAATGTGTATAACTGGAATCCTCAACCTGGATTCGAGTGTTCTCCCACGAGAGAGGTCCACAAAGCAAAATATACTGGACGCTATGTCGGGTGAACGCATTCTCATAGGGTGTATGAACTTAGAGACTTAAGGTCTGTCCGGAGTGGAGTGGTGACGGGAAATAAATAGGCGGGTAGGATGACATCATTATCATAGGGTAACGTTGTGCGTTGATGACGTGGAACTGCCAACTTCACGTGCGCAGCGTTGAGTGACGTAGAGACTCATAGTCTGTCTGGTCTTGCTTTGAGTTCTGTAGTACAACCAATTCCCGAAGTAGGGAGCATTTATTGTAAGACATGTAAACAAAATCTAAAACAATATTTGAAACGAATTTAGCTACGTCAAGTTTATCAAAATCTTGACCAAGTGAATATTGAATCGTTGGAGGAATTTCCAATTTTGCTATCTTTGTTTAAACAAAGATAGCAAATTTATTCCTTCTCACTTTTCAGGTCGAACTGATAATATGGCTGAGCTGAGCGAGGACATTTGCTCGGCAATGTAACAAGATGTATTTACTACAAAGCATGAATAATGCTTGCTTGATACGTTGGTTCTTAAATAGTTTGATAATATTTGAATATCAAATGAGACTAAATCTAGACGAATATCATTGCATGAATATGTTGAATTTAAGACTAAATTGGGAGAGGGTGAGAATGAACCGTTCAAGAATGGACCCGCGCCTTATTTCCTGCCTTAACCCTTACCCAAATCTATCCCATTACCGGTACCCTAACCATTACCCTGACTGTTAACGTTCATTGTTCATAATTCAATTTTCCTGGTCTAGATTTACCGTATCCAGACTTACTGTTTTCTTGAATTCATCGAGCCTTTGTTAACAGATCACGATTAACGATAATAATTTGGGGCAAGGGTCGAATTATTGCATCTCAGTTATTTGCTGGGTTACTGGTAAATGTTTAGGGTAACAGTAGAGATTACTGATTAGGGTAAGGGTTAAGGCAGGAAATCAGGCACGGGTTCATTTATCGGAGGGTTCATTCTCACCCTCTGCCAATTTACTGTCTGCTGGGTCCAGATTTAGTCGTAAATTTAATATATTCATGCAACAATATCCATCTAGACCCCGTAATTCGTACTAATATTTATTCAGACCGGGAAAATTTGAATCTCGGCCCCGTAAATCGTATTGGGATATAAGGAATCTACTGGATATAAACATAAGGTAGTTATACACATATAATATATATTTTATATTTATATGTTTGTCTAACATGCGACGCTTAAATATTATATAAATATTAAATAAGACTAAAGTATATTTTGCTAGACTGATGTATACATATATATTAAAGTATTAAATGCCTTATGCGATCTAAATATAGGCGGTTAAGAATTGCGTCAGTATCGTAGTTAAGATTAGGGTTCTTGTGACGTTGAAATCGCTATTTCTTAGCGAGAGTAAGATAGATTGCTCCGAGTTTGGGATAAGAAGTTATTTAGAGTTATTAATCAAACGTGTATACCCATATTGGTCGACGTTGGATAATAGGCCAGAGAAAATGACGTCATTATCAGGGTTTTATGTGGGGAATTTTCGACGATATATCGCCAATTTTCACTCAGGGGGTTACAAATATACTGAACTATTATTATTTTAGTTTGCTAAAGACTAAGTTAAGAGTATATAATTACTTAAGTAAAGAGTATAACTTTAAAGTAAAGAAGTAAAGAGTATAACTATTATGTAGTTTTATAACTATTATGTAGTTTTATAGTAGTGCCTATAACGACAGCTCACCATTTATTTAGTGCTTGAATAGATTATAGGACAGTGCATCATTGTATTTCATGGACGATTATGCAATTATGTAGTTAAGTAATGATAATGAGCCACTTTAATAGCGATAACATAATGAATTCCATGCTAATTTGTATCAATTTAATTGGAATATGATAATGAAGCAAGAGCTCCGGAAATGTAACTAAACTAGTATTAGAGCAATTTATGGTAGGTGTAAGGTATAACGGTTATAGGTGTAAGTCATAAAAAAGGTTGATTAATAAGTACGCTATTATACCTAAATCACAAGGCCCTTCAAGTTACGACTTTTCACCACATGACATTTGACCTCATGAAACCATGAAACCATGATGGAGCCATTACATTGGGGCTAGTTTTAGTATTTTACCAAGCCCATAATATAACCCTGACACAGGTCCCTAAAACCTTGGCAAGGATTTTCACAAGGTCTCCAGTACAGCAGTAACTACCATAGTACCATAGGATCGATAACTATATCTGCACCATGATGGGCACCATGACACACAAAAGGGCTTTGAAATGAAATTAACCTTATATCCTCGTATGTTATGTAACAGCAGTACCTTATTAACAACCGCACATTATTGGCAGAGGCGTGCCGTGGAGAGACTATTGAGCATATTTGGGGTGTACGGTACCGTCTGACTCAGGGGTGGGGGGGCGGGCCCCCCAACCGCCGGAGGCTATGCGCCGCAGGCGAAACCTCTGGAAAATAGCTGAAAGAAGCACTCAAAAAGTGCCTAAAACAAGTCCCTTTTTACAAATTATACTATGTTTCAAAAGTTGTATTTTGTACAAAATTTTAAATGCTCATACAGTATCATGTTGATGTATGTCGATGCTCCAGAGCTCCAGTACCCATGTCCCTATGGTTGTCAATTCCTCAGACTATAGATGAGGATCATCGGACACAGGAACATTAAATCATAAGATCGCGAATACAGGTACGTAGGTATAACACTTCTACACGAGACCATTGGACACAATTACATCGGATCACTAGATCGAGAACACTGGAACGTCACAACACAAGATTATGGGACACAGGCACATCGGATCATTAGATCGAGAACACTGGAACATCACACTAGATCATGGGACACAGGTACATCGGATCATTAGATCAAGAACACTGGAACATCAGATCACAGGTACGTCGGAATGTCGGATCATTAGATCGAGAAAACTGGAAAAATAAACAATTTATACGTAAATTAAAACTTATTTGTCACTATATTTGTTCCGTCTTGAATCTTAGAAATCCGTCACAAGAAAGAAAAAATCAGTCGCAAAACATTTGGCAAAACCGTTGCCAATAATTTATTGGCAACGGTACCTTCTTAACAGTGGCACCTTATAAGCAACGGTACCATATTTACTACGGTAACGATGGTACCTTGTTAAGAACGGTACCTTACAAACGATGGTCACCTTATTTACAACGGTACCTCAGCTCATTAACAACGGTACCCTATTAACAACAGTACCTTGTGACCGATGGTACCGTATTAAAACGTTACCTTATTAAAAACAGTACCTTATTAATGGTACCTTTCCAACGACAGTACCTTATTAACGAAAGTGCCCTATTAACGACGGTACCTTATTTACGACGGTACCTTATTTACGACGGTACATTATTTACGACGGTACCTTATTAACGACGGTACCTTATTAACGACGGTACCTTATTAACGACGGTACTCAATTAACGACAAATTAAGCAAAACAAGACAAGCGTACAAATTTACATAGGAAAACAAAGCAACTGATTGAACTAATGACGAGAACTGCAATGCATGTCTTTATATACGTTGGCTGACACCACTCCGTCATCAATGACGAACAGCGACGTATGCACATTCCACATACCAACTTCATGACGTTGACACCACTTAGCACCCAATCAGTCATGACGAATAATGTGACGTGCACATACCAACTCTATGACGTTGACACCACTCAAGCTAGTGACTTAGTGAGCCTAGCTTGAGGTATGTCGACACATCTGATACTCATAGATACCTATATCAGTGAATTAGGTTAGAAAACTTCACTCCTTGGTCTGTGTGATCTATAATCATACTTCACTGGTCATAACAAATGTAACTATTTCTTAGAGAACTAGAGGTGAGGCAAGGACTCCTCCAAGCCTGCTTTGTCTCACCCCTGGGCCCTGGCAACGTGGGCGAATCAAACATACTTACAGTCGGACAAGAATATACAATCTGAAGTATGTGTAACGAAACGTGCGTGTAGTTTCAAGAAATGCGAGTGTACATGGAATCTACCAGACTGTCCCAGTCACCCATGTCTGTAGCGCGCGCAACAAATAAGGTAATGCGCGTGTCACGTGACAATCCTTTGGACCAATCAGGAAAGAGAACAGCGAGCGCGCGCGTTGTTCGGCACGTGAGTACATACAGATGTGCTTTAATACATTCATTTCCTTTCAACCGTTTGTTCGTGAGTGTGTTTTTCGTCTCATTAGCCGTAAGGACTGAGGCTTCTTTCGGTTCGGGGTCTTCAGACTAGCAATTTGAAGCAGTGTTGCTGTGACGGGTCTGTGAGAAGGATCTTTGGATGCTGAGGAAGTCGTGAATTCCGAAACTGACGCAGATTTCTGTGATGACTCCAGATTTGCGTGAGTACCTACAAGCTTACTTGATAGCTGATATTATATATCGAACCCATTTCTTGCTTTCATGTTGAATTCTTAATTTCAAAACAAGTAAGGAAGTCTAGAACACCTTTTTCAAAATTTTCCGGGGTTTCTCGAAGGATTTAGCCATAACCTCTATCCCATGAGTTAGTTGTACAGTCACAGCGTTGGCTGCTGTAAAATGAGTCACATTGATAGTCTGAAGACCACACTCCACGAAATGGGAAGTATTGTTCGAACATTTCGTTCTGCCCATCTTATGACAAACTATATACAAACCCACGAAGAAGATGAACTTATCTAAAATATAAAATACAAAACCGGTGATCGTAGCAATCAACGAACGTCGCGCAACGATCTAAACCATATGTTTATTCACTGTAATTAAAGACCGGATCACGATTCTAATAGATGGTGAACCGATGACGTCATTATGATGGTTTAACGTGGTGAATTGATGACGTTATGCAGTATAAGTTTTGGGTTTGGACTCACAGGGTAAAGCAAATAGTCAAATATATATAGATAAACCTTGTTATAAATGACCTAGCCGAGCATAGAGCTCTGCTTTATAATTTATAACTTTACATAAGAATCGACGTTGCTCGATGATGCCAGGACTAGTACATATATTTATATAGATTTAGGCTGTAGGCAGTTGAAATGACGTCATTATCATAGTACAAAGTATTGCGTTGATGACCTGAATCTTATATATCTTCCCCTATGATCATGTTTATAATTGGGATCCAAGTTGTTCTGGTACAGAAATAAAACCGGACTTCAGATATGTCTTACAAACGTCGGTGGAAAGTCGTGTCAATGTCATGTGGTGGAGGATGGGGAATTTATAAAAGTTGTGCCTGTTTAAACCGGAAATACGAAAGTCGTAGAGAAATATATCATAGCCGAGCCAAGATTTAAATTAGGCTGTCAAGATCATACATGGCTCAGTATTTCATGGTTATGCCTGACATCTGTACAAAATCATTACGACCCATGCCAGGCAAGGCTGTGTTGGCATCAGTTGTCAAACGCAAGGAAACATTTCCTAGATAGTAGATCCTGGACATATAACATAAGTTGACTATGTGCCCAGTGAACTCATGTAGGTACGGCATGATGAACAAAGAATGGAAACAGAACTGCTAAATTGCGAGTTATAACCATAGCCAAGATTTGAATTTATCCTCCGTCATTACTATTGCCTGAAGATCAATGAAAAGCATGGCACGCAGGTCTTAAATAGAACTGAAACAGAGACGAGACAAACATAAGGATGCACAAGCACTTTGAAATCATTAATATAGATTGCCTTACGGATGATCTATTTGGTGGCAAATCTCAATCTACTTCTAAATCTACTCTACATGTATGAATGAGTATGACAATGGCATTGATCTGTTCGGGCGCACTACAAAAATAAAATACGCGCCAAACCTTCTGACGTAATTATCATGACTCATATTGGTGATATCAATGACATTTTACCGCCTATTTATCCCAAGATGCCTTAAGACTTGCTGCTTATAAAGAAGCAATATATAAGCAGCAAGTCATTCGCTTTTTAACCCGATATAGAGGCCAGAGATCACGTCAATTTAAAAGATGCGAGCGCGTAACGCGAACTTATATTCATCTCTAACGTCAGCAATTTCCTGAGTAAGCCCTGAAAATAGCATCATTTTACCACCCTGTGTGTTATACTTCAGTCGTTCAGCGGCTCATATCCAACTTTATATCTCCTGCTCTTACAGCTACTTTGACGGTTTCGATGCGACAAGTGTACTTATCATAGATAGAGGAAACCGTCTAATATATTCATGAACGAGAGTTACCAAGCCTTCTGCTTAAGTTAAACCCTTTAAAGCTTTAACCCTCCCTTGCCCCACTGTAGGAGAGAGTGTAGGAAATTATTCATAGCTTCATCTATTCAAATTTCGTCGATCTATTGACAAAATCGAGCAATATGAACGCATATGCGAAATGGATTTTTGTGCGCCACATTATACTCAAATGTATAAAATCTGCCAAAAATGCTGAAAAAAGGTATTAATTAATGCAAATTGCAACACAATCTATAATCAATTACAATCAGCAATATCGATCGAGCAACACCATAATTTCAATCGAAGAATATTGCAGGAAAAATAATTATAATTTCAAAAATTCAATTAAAAAAGTACAGGTATACTCCCTTCACTCGAGGTTATAAGTATAAAGTTTAAAACTATTCATATTTTTGATAATAACAATATATACCTTCTCAGCTTTACATATAAAGCTCATCCAGTCTTAAAAACATCAACAACTTTTTTATGTTGGAAAGAATTTAATAATATTCATATACCCACGGAATATGATAATATATGTACATTTTCCTTTCATAGTCCGGATTTATCTTTTGCATGTATAGTCGAGAAGTTAGGCGGATTAGGGGTTAGGAATATGAGAGTGACTTCATGAGTCATGAACCAAACCACAATGACCAACTTCATGGTGACATGGCCATGTTTTAGAGGTCTCTTGTCATCGGTTGCTTCTAATCTTGCTGGATCGGATCCATATTGCTTTCGACCTTAGCCCTCTGCCCCAATCCCTCACACCTCAGTCTTCACCCCAGGCACCCTTCCAGTGTAGGCTGGATGGGCTCAATGGGCCTACCCTACCACTTGTGGGTACAAACCCTTAGCAGAATTCAACCCTCAGCGGTACAAACCCTTAGCGGAATTCAACCCTATTCAACCCTAGTCAATCTTTGGGATAGCAGAGTTAACTTAAACTTGACCCGGTGAAATTATATAATCTCGACCGAGATCTCGCTGTCAATAACTGAAGCTAATATTTTCCCTCATTAAATCCAGCTTGTTGGTCCAAACAATTTAGTCTGTCAGATAATTCAACGTAATTAGCGTATTATTTGAGATGATTGAAAAATTAATTCCATTGTTCAGAATCTCAATGAAAGAAAAATTAGTCTGCCAGATCTTAAATAGTACCAAATCTTAAATAGGTACACAACTACCTAATTATGTGTTCTAATCTGCGACAAGGCCATGTTTCAAGAGGAATATATATTTTTCTTCAAAAGTACAGCAATTAGATATCTTCTATGCAATTTGAAAGAACAATGGAGCAACAAAAGATATATAAAAACATGGCAGTAATAAACTTATTGAGATTTAGCGGACAAAAGGCAGTCGGAAGTCGCATCATAATCGCCCTTCACAATAGCAAATCAATGACGTCTTTGAATATATGTTTTTCGAATCAACAAATACATATCTAAAACCACTCTAAATCAGATAAGCAGATAAAATAAATACGCATCTAGATTTTGGATAATCACAGGTTTCGCGACTTCGAGAAATGGGAATCAGTCTGAAATTTCCGATTTGCGCGAAAATATGGAGATTTTTTGTGAAATCTTCAAATTTCGTTGCACCTAAATATGTCTATTGTCTCATATTCGTAAGTAAGTAACCTAAACCAAGTAAAAGAGAACTTTTTGTCGTCAAAAGATCATAACCTGTGAGATTCTCCTAAGTCACATAACTCACTAGATTTCCACCGACTGATAAGCTACAATACACGCACACTATCTACGGGAATGGAGTCTACTATAAAGTCATGGTACAGCATAACTATATATGTAATCTATATATGTGCGCGGTAAATATAAAGCCAAGATGGTGGAGAGGATGACGTCATTATCATAGCTCAAAATGGTGTTTTATGGACGTGAAACCGCCTGATTTTAGAGGACAGATAGAATAAATATATATGTGCCTACAACCTGACTATATATACTTATATAGGCCGTATCAACCCTGATTAAAGATTCAAAGCTATCGCGTGTGTCTTGGCAGTGGTTGGCATGACGACACGTGGTTGGTTGGCATGACGACACGTGACATCGTAGATCACATCACGTGACAGAATAACGCAGTGGTTGACATAGTAACACGTGATCTGCAGATCAGGTCACGTGGTTACGGCGCGTGACCACGTGACCATATGTCCGTCTAAGCGGTCTACGGGTAATTGCTTCTGCTGACGTAGACACTCATATATACAGCGGTATTATCATGGAGAGAGGCTTGTTTAGCCGAGCGGTAAATAGCCCATTTCACGTAACCAACGCTCCACTTTAACCCCTGATAATGACGTCACTCTCAACCACCAAGTACAAAAACTCAGCCATTATAGAGGCAGGAGAGAGAGAGAAGCTGGTTAGGATTTTATATTATATGACTAGCGCTCTTGAGACTAGCTCACGGAGTGGAATTGTGGGCGGTTTCGGAGGAAGTCATTTACATAACGAGAATAGATTCAGCTGATTACGTAGAATCCCCAATTGTTGGTACGCGCGCGGCATTTGGTATTTTATATGCGCCTGTCATGAATATAGTTAAAGTAAAATCATAATTGTGCAATTTATATTCAACTTGTGTTCAGAATCAGAATGAGTATGTCATAATCTGGAGATTAGAAACTGACGAGCAAACTGTAACTTTTAGAAATTTTAAGGAGGAATCATCTTTACTGATGAGTGATAAGATTACTCTGAAGAGGCGACTGAATCAACAGATAATGGGAGGCAAACTATACCTTTATTTAAATTAATTTGGGGAGTAAAGGATGTGATAAACATTTAGTTTCCTACTTTACTGATAACAGATAAGCTTAAGAAACGGCGACTGAATCATCAGATAATGGGAGGCAATACCTAAACCTTAGGAGGGGTATTTAAGGTGGTTTTAATTTGGGGATTTTTCTAAAAAACTCCATATTTTCAAAATTTCAACCAAAATTTCGCCCGCCACAATTTAACTCCCTGATTTAATTCAACACGTTTCAACATTTCCAGACCTATCTGAAATGAAAAGCAAGAACTTATTTATTTTCATTTTCCAGACTGCTGACTGCAAACGAAGAAAACCCAAGGGTGGTAAGGAACGTGCTTACAACGAAATAAAGTTACAGAAATACCAACTGGATCTGGACTTGTTCTTAGAATGGGGCTTAAGTTTTTAATTATTAATGTTAACTTCAGTTCTGTTTGATGGATGTTAAAGTTTTGCATCCCTAGCGCACATGAGTCGGAACATGTCAATTGGGACAGTATGCATTTCGACGTTAAATCTCACAATAGTCATGCTTATAAATCTTAAGGATCGAATCGTGGAATTGCTTGCCTGTTATTTCTAGTCCTAGAACGAACAGCTATTTAGATTAAGGTTCATGGCAATGTATCATCACTAAGTCGGTGCTAAAAGCAAGGGACTGGGAGAGAGACCTGCACCCTGTATGGCATTTAGGTAATATTGAGTTGCTATTTTTAATTTAAGATTTGTCGATGAAGTGGGCTTATAAAGTAACCTGATAATGCTTTTATTGAATTTAATCTAAATCATAAGGGTTTAATGTTCTGTGTTCCAATTAGAATCATAGCAATAGACAAATTTGGTATCATGAAATGTGTGCAACAGCGTGGCGCTGATGTACCATCGTAACGCTGATGTACCAGCGTTACGCTGATGTACCAGCGTTACGCTGATGTACCAGCGTTACGCTGATGTACCAGCGTTACGCTGATGTACCAGCGTTACGCTGCTGTAACAGCGTTACGCTGATGTACCAGCGTTACGCTAATGTAACAGCGTTACGCTAATGTACCAGCGTTACGCTGATGTACCAGCGTTACGCTGATGTACCAGCGTTACGCTGATGTACCAGCGTTTGATGTACCAGCGTTACGCTGCTGTAACAGCGTTACGCTGCTGTAACAGCGTTACGCTGCTGTAACAGCGTTACGCTGCTGTAACAGCGTTACGCTGATGTACCAGCGTCACGCTGATGTACCAGCGTTACGCTGATGTACCAGTGTTACGCTGATGTACCAGCGTTACGCTGATGTACCAGCGTTACGCTGATGTACCAGCGTTACGCTGATGTACCAGCGTTACGCTGATGTACCAGCGTTACGCTGATGTACCAGCGTTACGCTGATGTACCAGCGTTACGCTGATGTACCAGCGTTACGCTGCTGTAACAGCGTTACGCTGATGTACCAGCGTTACGCTAATGTAACAGCGTTACGCTAATGTACCAGCGTTACGCTGATGTACCAGCGTTACGCTGATGTACCAGCGTTACGCTGATGTACCAGCGTTACGCTGATGTACCAGCGTTACGCTGATGTACCAGCGTTACGCTGCTGTAACAGCGTTACGCTGCTGTAACAGCGTTACGCTGCTGTAACAGCGTTACGCTGATGTACCAGCGTCACGCTGATGTAACAGCGTTACGCTGATGTAACAGCGTTACGCTGATGTACCAGCGTTACGCTGATGTACCAGCGTTACGCTGATGTACCAGCGTTACGCTGATGTACCAGCGTTACGCTGATGTGTCAGCGTTACGCAGATGTGTCAGCGTTACGCTGATGTAACAGCGTTACGCTGATGTACCAGCGTTACGCTGATGTAACAGCGTGACGCTGATGTACCAGCGTTACGCTAATGTACCAGCGTTACGCTGATGTAACAGCGTTACGCTGATGTACCACCGTTACGCTGATGTAACAGGGTTACGCTGATGTAACAGCGTTACGCTGATGTACCAGCGTTACGCTGATGTACCAGCGTTACGCTGATGTACCAGCGTTACGCTGATGTACCAGCGTTACGCTGATGTACCAGCGTTACGCTGATGTACCAGCGTTACGGCGTTACGCTGGTGTACCAGCGTTACGCTGATGTACCAGCATTACGCTGATGTACCAGCGTTACGCTGATGTACCAGCATTATGCTGATGTACCAGCGTTACGCTGATGTACCAGCGTTACGCTGATGTACCAGCGTTACGCTGATGTACCAGCGTTACGCTGATGTACCAGCGTTACGCTGATGTACCAGCGTTACGCTGATGTACCAGCGTTACGCTGATGTACCAGCGTTACGCTAATGTACCAGCGTTACGCTAATGTACCATCGTTACGCTGATGTACCAGCTTTACGCTGATGTACCAGCGTTACGCTGCTGTACCAGCGTTACGCTGATGTACCAGCGTTACGCTGATGTACCAGCGTTACGCTGATGTACCAGCGTTACGCTGATGTACCAGCGTTACGCTAATATACCAGCGTTACGCTGAAATATGCATTAATGCAGCTCCGGGAAAAGCTATGGAAATCATGCGCTGTCCCACACCCGCACCATGTACAAATAAGATTCATGTGATTTGTGATAAAAAACAAAATGAAGATCGAACATTTATAATACAATTCCATAACTCAATATCATGACACAGTCCTTGTTCAATATTCCCATACATCATACCAATCAGTTTGATTAAAACACATACAACATACAAATCAACTTTATAAAATGAAAAACACAGAAATCACTAAAAAAACTTGATTCAAAATCAATCGGTTTTTTAGGAAAAGAATTAATATTTAGTAACATCATATTGTATTTACTATTGGAACAACATAACGTCAATAACTCATGGTCTTATACAATAACATAGTGAAAGTGAGATAGAGGATTCAGGACTTGCACTTGACATGTCGTGTCGCCCACGTAATGCAGAAAATTCTTAAAATGCAGAAAATACTTCGAAAATTCTATGATCATGATTTAATCACTCTTCAAAAAATTACCAATAAATAACACACATCAATGATCATTTAAAAAGTCAGATCAATGAAAATATGAATAAACTGACCTATGAATTTTACTTATTATTAATAACATTAGTAACAAAATCCGACACCTTCAATACAGTTTGTGAAATAACTCAATTTGGACTACGGGAGAGTATTTTTAAAACGGGAGAGTATTTTGAAAAAGTCTGTTGAAAAGTTCATGGTATTTGGGGAGATCCTGAATACAGCTAACAGTTTTATTCTTGAATCATTCTCTGTGATCTTCACTGGATGGAGCAGGGTAGGCCTCTATCTTTATCTGAATTATCTCGCAGCACATCCTTCATGATCACACTGGCGTCATAGTCGAACAGAGGGTCACCACATCGGTCAGAGTAACTTGGACAAAACACAACATTACCCTGCGCTCGAATTACGATTAGGGTTTGATAACGAATCGCGCAATGTTTTGTGCTTTCGTTGCCGGCGTTCGCTGATTCAGATTGGAACTTTTCAGATCGGAATTCAAATCACTTTGCGCAATTGTACTACTAATAGGTATCTTTCATATTTAATTTAACTTGGCAGCAGATCGTCTAAGTTAAGGTTTCTCCTTTCGAAAAAGAGCAGGTACGCAGGCTCCGATAGAACTCTCTTTTTAGTTGTCTTTTTGACCTGGGATTTCATTACTCTAGGTTACGGAAATACACAACCTCAGATTTTTGCACGCGCGCTTTAATCAAAAGATTGTGAAATAAGGATACATTCGACGACTTAAAAAACCCATTGAATCATTTTCACTATCAATGCATCGCCCTCAACCGACAAAGAAGTCTAATCTTCAACTGAAATACCTGGGAATCATTATAGCAGTACCACTGCTTGTTGGGATTCATAGCGAATGCCACGTAATGACCCCCGTTCATCTGACCGGTGTGAGCGGTTACAGCGTACAGGTCGTAAAACGGTCGCTGGTCGTTTATCTTTGACTTCGAGATCTGGTGAGGTCAGGTATCAATACGTCAAAGTACTTGAAAACAACTATATTCGAGACTGGCAGGCCATCAAGGTTCAAAACTCTATGGGCTCCAATTTAGCGATATAAGACTATCGAGCCATATAATGGAACTGAAGACTCAATTAGCGTAGAAAAAACTCACAGTTTTCATACTACTGGCTATGTAAGAAAGGCTGGAGGAATTAGTGAAAGGGTTTCTGTTATTGGAGTTCACCAATTCTTCGTCATCCATACTTGCGATAGATACCTAGCAAGAACACAGTGAATATCAGAATGAATGGTAAAGGATAGTAGTAGCATAGTAGTACCATAGTTAAGGATAGTAGTACCATAGTAGTAGTACTACTGTAGTACGATCATAGTACCATAGTTGTACCATAACAAAAGATAGTCTGACAGTATTGATAGTCAGCTGAAATTTGAATTTAGTTCGACTGATTTGTCAGACGTTGTCTGACCCCTACGCCTTCGGCGGGCGCGCGCAACGACTGATCGTGTAAAGTAGTGTTGTGAAGTTCAAGGTACTTGAAAATCTGTTTAATTTTCCAGCTTACCTCGTCATACTGATCATCCCCTCGATCAGCTTCAACCAGCACTGTGGTCAAGCGATTCACACTTATCGTTCGCATTCGTGCAGCTTGACTGATTTCACTTGATTGAACCATGAATTCTCAACGCCGTTTTATGTGTTTGTTTTGCTATAGAGCTCCTGTATATCCATCGATTTCGTAGTAGTTAATAATGATAGGGCTTGATTCAAATTTGCGGAGGTCCAGAATGGCAGAATATCAAAATATGTTACAGAACTTTATAGTCTTCGTCCATAAACGCGAAAGAAATCACAGATTAAAATGTCTAAAGAAATTCAACTTACTTGATTGTACCATGAATGGCGTAGGGTCAAAGCTCTCAGGGAACGACACAGTCCGCAACGCTTTCACCCATTTACCTCCTGAAGAACGATTTTATATTGTGAGACAAATGTTTTTAAAAGAAGATTTTGAAAAGTAATAAAATCAGAAATTTTAAAATAAGAATCGCATTTGCGCGCGCGTGGGAAAAATTTGCGCGTTTAAACTTAAAGCGCGCAAATAAATCTAGGAAATATGTAGCGCGCGTTCCAGAATCAACCGAAATTCGATCATGCCCCACAACTTGTCACAAAGTTTGTTTTGCGTCTACGGCGTCACTTAAATATGAAAATCATGCGGGATGTAAATTGTAATGTATGAAATAATGAGATCAATTTTCATAACGACACGGACTCGTGTCAAAATGGTGTCAAATGGGTACCAATGTAAAATTCCGAGAAGTCTTTTAATTCAGATTTTAATAAGGTAAATAAGAAATGGAAAGTTTCATTAATGAGATTTATAAGACGTGACATGTGACAAGACATAAGACTTCAACAATGAGATCAAATTTCAGAACTCAATATATGAAACATCTGTTAAATCATTTTGGTAATTAAGATGTCTCGTACAGTTGAGAAAATATAAATTTACTTGCAAGATAAAAATAGAATATCCATACCTAATCTTTCTTTTGAAAATACTTAAATAGGTACACATTTATCTTTGAAATTATGTTAGGGCACAAAACACATGACCAAAAAACTGGAATCGATCCAAAAAAACTCGAAAACAAAAAAGTATTTCATACTGACCTTGAAACGTGAATCTTTTGAGATGAATGATAAGAAAGGGAGGTAAACGCCAAATGTCTAGCTTTTTGATGGCACATCGGTGAGTCTGACACCTTTCGCAGTACCTGGGACGATAAAATCATGTTGTCAACAGGAATTGGTGCATTAACTGACAAGTTGGCGACAGGATTCTGGGATTATTGAAGTGTGACACCACTTCATTCTGACACCACTCCACCTTGAAGCCACTCTGACATCACTTCTCTCTGACACCACTTTACTCTGACACAACTTCATACTTCACTCTGACACCACTTCACTCTGACACCACTGCACTCTGACACCACCTCCCTTGACACCACTTCACTCTGACACCACTCCACTCTGGCACCACTCCACTCTGACACCACTCCACTCTGACACCACTTCACTCTGACACCACTTCATTCTGACACCACTTTACTCAGAAACAACTTTCGACTCCTCTCTGACATCTCTTCACCTTGACACCACTTCTCCTCGACACCCCTACATCTTGACACCACCTTATTTTGACACCACTCGTTTCTCACCATTCAGCAACTTCCTCCTCCTTAGTAAAGTTATTGAGACACGCTGACAGGTCAACAGGTTGAGATTGTCTTTGCTTGGCGTCTGCAACACTGCTGTCTTGCAAGGAATTATGATTAAAAGAGCAAATATTTGAACCAGTATGAAGCAGGCAGCCATAAATTTAAGGTGTTAAAATACGCAAGGTTCCTTATCACACTGATGCTAATGTAAATGAAAAACCCATTGCTAAAACCATTTTTTGCGGTCAAGTCGTCATCGTTACAGCAACTGCCACCTACATGTACTGTAAAGTAGCGACTCAAGAATTTAAAGTTTCAACGATTGGTGTTTTGAAGTAATGACGTCATCGTTACGAAACTGTCTTGAATGGTCTTGACATCATCGTCGTATTGTCTGATGAGATGTACGATTGCTGAGCTCCAGTCAACGGTCAGGTACTCACACTCACCCAGCTCTGAAATGTGTGGTAGTGGACTGTCGTTTTAATAACTTAAATCTCTTGAATCATTTTAATCACTTAACTCACTTAAGTCGCTTAATCACTTCACTGAATTAACGCATAATTATTTTATTTCTTCGCTCGGCAAGAGGAAATACCTACTGAAAGCTTGGCAAAATGAAGGCGGTACTGACTGTAATTCGCTCCATTGTTTGAATTTTGTTGCCATAAAACACAAGGATTTATTAATAACGTTTACAATTTACGTAATTTAATTACAAATCGAAACGAAAGACTTCAATATGAAATAACCTGGGGCATCGAGTAGGGTATGACCATAACACAAGGCCCTCCATGGGCACACACAGCAATCCCTCCCATTCTCTTTCACCTTGGGAAATGTGATTGTAGAGGGCAAGACCAATGAGCAAATAGTGCTTTTTATGGCATTAGAGGTATTAGAAAATAACTCAACGACCATTATTTGAACTTGATATTCGACAAGACTTAATTTTTCCTTCTTAATGTTGATGTTTTATTACCTTCGTAATATTGATACTCCTTAACCTTCGTGATATTGATATTTGACATGAGGTCCCCACTGAAGTCCTCATCAAAGTTGTACAACTTCTTGACGTACGTCCTGATCCGTTCCTTTACACTGACACTCTGACTCGTCTCTTCGGACCGGCGGGTGGGAACTACGAAGGGAGTGCCGAATAGGTGGACTTGTCGGTGCTGCCAACTGGGAAAATAAAGGTTCGTATGAAAGTATGAAAATGGCCCCAGGTAGTGACCCCCAATGAACCCCTGCTGACCCCCTGGTAAACCCCTATTGACCCACTACTGGACTTGTCGGTGTTGCCAACTGGGAAAGAAAAGCGGTTTTACTCCTAAAATGGGGACGAAAGCGCAAGGGGCCCGGTAAGGAATTGACGTTATAGACGCGCCAATTTTTTGAGCACGTTATAGTATTCAATTTCAAAGATTCAAACTATTGCAACATACTTTACATGGGAAAGGCCATGATACTTATTGTGATTGATGACGCCATCATCTAATGATGACGGCATCATCTAACAACCTGAAGAAGTAGTTATCGATGGTGGCGTAGTGTCGGTTGTACACAATGACATAGTCTTCAGGGGTAGGTCCATTCCCGGGGAGCTCGTAAGCGTAGAGCGGGAAGTTGATATTCCTCAACGTCTCGTTTATGTCTGGAAATGATATGGAAATGATATGGAAATGATGAGGGAATGATAATGAATGGTAAGAAATTATGAGGAATGATGAGGAAATGATGAGGAATGCATCAATATCTCTATAGTTGAAAAATATATCTATTTACTGAATTCTGTTAACAGTTATTAATAACGATCACATTGATGGATAATAAATAGCCCTTGATCAGTGAGAAGTAAAGTTGTAACAACAAAATAGAGTACAGTAAACAACAAAAGAACATAATAAACTCACCAATAATCCGTTTAACAGTGCTACTCTCCACCTCCACAAAGAGAAAATGAGTAACTGCCGGTAACTTGGCAATAAGCCGCTTCTTGACATGGTTTAGCGTGTACTGGTTGTTTAGCCACAGACAGTACTGTGTTGTCTGGTTGGTGGGGTCTAGCCGCACAACGAATACCTGGCGATAGAAAACTTTTTAAAACTCAGAGTAAGAGACCACCTAGAAACTTAGAAAGAATTGACATGTTTCATACTATATATCATCAGAATTCTCAAATTTGATTGTATAAAGTAGTGCGAAATTAGAGCGAGTAGGTATGCTAAGGGCTTACCCTAACCCTAACCCCTTACAATTTAACCAGAGAATGAGAATATCGCTATTTCTCAGTAATGGAATGATTGTCAAGTTAAAAAAGATTTACAGTGGTTTGAAATCAAGAGATTGAAGTTTAACAAACTAACAAATAACAAATTTTTGCAAATTTCCCTTACCTCGATTATCACGTTCTTGTTTTCTGGCAGGGGCAGAGACAAACAGGAGAAAGGATCAAACCGCACTGAGGTAAAACCACACATGACACACTTTAGCGAGGACTTCAGTTGGCCGTGGAACAAGTCCACGATGATTGACCGGTTTCGGGCCACGTGGTTGCCCCAGAATTCAGCGGCCACTTCGGCATCATCCCGGTCTCCGCTGTCCTTCATCTCAGTGTAGGGTTTGTTCGTTATTCTGAACGAAAAGTGAATTACTCTTAGAACGTTTAAACAGAACTAAGACTTGAGACTTTAAAAGTAAATTGGCACCGTTTGCCTCAGCAAAATGGAACAACACTTGGGTTGAATCTGACGTATTAATTAGATAACTAACCTATTCAAGTCCTCGTGCAGTCCATCCAACCCACCTATTCAAGTCCTCGTGCAGTCCATCCAGCAGGAAAGCCAGCACCTCCTGCGCGTCGTGCTGCGCAAAGCCCGTGAACTGCGGTGCGAACTTAGTGATGGTCCAGCGCAGCTTGAGCGGGGCGATAGTGCGGGATGCACAGCTCCACAGGTTCTTTATCAGGTTACCGTACCTAGAGAATATTACAGGTTCTTGATCAGGTTGTTACCGTACCTAGGAAATATTGCATTTATTGTTACAATCTTTTCCTGGTATCTCTTGGTTCACCTCAATTTACGGCAGAGCGTCCTAATTTCGACCTATAGAATGGCCAAATTTCAATTTTGCAATATCTTCAAAAACTTGATTTTCATGAAAGTCATCATTTTGGGCCATCCCCTACGGCTACTAAGCTACTTACCTGAGGGCGAGTAGTCCGTTGAGACTATCCGGGTTTTCCTGGTTAACTTCCCGCAGGTGAAGTTCTCGAAGGAAGTACACGGAGAGAGCTCGTGTGTTGCTCAAGCACTGGGGGACATGATATTACAAACACAAGGAAATATTCCAACGGAAACATTATGATATTTACAAACACAAAGAAATATTCCAAGTGAACATGATATATTCACAGACACAAGAAAATATTCCGAGGGAACATGATATTTACAAACACAAGGAAATATTCCCTATTTACAGCATCATGGGGAAACAGCTGAAATGAGGTAATTTTGTTATTTTTGTTGGTAACGCCGATCTTACAAACTGCCATGCTGCACAAATAAAAACATTTCTGCTGTATAAATTATCTTTTCCAATTTCAAGGAAACTAGATATTATAAATCGTGTAGCCCGGTGTAGCTGAAATGCTAATCATATTCGAATAAAATCATTAATAATGCAGAAAAAAGGTATGAAAGTGATCCGACCCTTCATACCACGTATTATGAAATACATACCACATAGAACCAAAGCTCCACCAATGATTGAAGATGGGCGCCATTTTGCATTTTTTGATTTAGGTGTAATTAAGGGAGTTAAGTACAAATTACTAATCTGTAATCGTGTATTCAATGTATACT
Organism: Beroe forskalii; assembly: GCA_011033025.1. Lineage (NCBI taxonomy): Eukaryota > Metazoa > Ctenophora > Nuda > Beroida > Beroidae > Beroe > Beroe forskalii. The sequence goes on from WFMF01000013.1 coordinate 72,516, forward strand.
AGTAGATATCTAAACTTAAGACTTCGCCCCAAAGGTTTGTCTTGCGGTAGTGTTAATATTCGATATTAATGTTTGTGGGTGGCAGGGCCTTTCCGGGAAAGGCCCTACCAACCAAAAACACCATGTGATACATACCACATAGAACGTAGGCTCCACCAAAGGATGGAAGATGGGCGTCATTTTGCATTTTTGATTTGATATGCGGTGAGGTTTTTTACGTGGCAATCAGGCCACAATGGACAATCGACGCGTACCTTGATTGGAATGAGGAATCCTTAAGTTTGAGTGGTTTTATTCACTTTTATTGTACTGATTATATTTGGTTTCATGGCCCTCACTGCAGGTATTCAACTGCGGTTTTTCACCTGTATGCTGCTGTTCATGAAGCAAGTATTCCCCAAGTTATTGAGCCCCGTAGTCCCATTGATCCGCGCAGTTGGGGCTCGTCTGTCTATCACTCTGTTCTGGTTGATGATGTTAGACACTTCTTCCGGCCAGCTCATGTCTGTGTTACGAACCTGGGAAGGAGAGGGAGTTCAAACACAAGGAAATATGTTTTGAGGAGAGATAAGGGATGGAGACACAGTCGTAATCATATTATGCTCGTTTTGCAATTTTTCAGAATTCTACTTACGTACTTAATGTCGAAAATTTAAGAACTGAGCGTGCATAATATTCACTATTCAGCTCATAATTCTAAAGTTAAAAGAGGTCTGATTACATTTGCCATCCTTGGCAAATTTCCAAATCACCGTGCAATTCTAGGAAACCACATAACCACCAGAAAATCAAGGAACTGGACAAACTTGAAAAACCGGCTTTCCTTAGAGGATCATTTTTAAAATTTCGTTTAACTTTCATTTCCATGACATGCATAGTGCATATTACACGTAGGTACCCATGATAAAGTTCAGATGAACTGTTAATAAAGTAAGAATCGGCCTTATCGCCGATTTAGAGTATTTTTAGCCGGTCCCGAAGAAATTTAATTGAATTTGTACATATCACACACTTCATAGCATTCCTACAATACATGCTCAACTGGTCATAATTTCTAAAAGATTTTCAGAAATTATAACTTTATAACTTTATAACCGAAACTTAGAAGAGAGAAGATTCAAATTTCAATAAGAAATTATCTGAGCGAAAGGATGAGCTGAATAGGAATGAAATCTACGCCCTCCGATCAACTTCTTCACCACACCCAACCACATTACGCTATGATAATGACGTCATAAACTTACCACAATGACTTCATACCTCAATCAGAACGTTGTCTGACGATCTGATTCCCAATCCCTCAATAGTTTTCTCCTCGGTCTCATCCAGCAGGACCAGTTTGTGTTGGGGAGCATTCTCCACAACCTCACATCCTCCCGGCCTAGCTTCAGTTTCTCACTGAGTGAAGGATAATATCGTCAAATGGGTGGGAATAATTAGGGAATGTTTTGGGAATTTTGTGGGAATGATGTTGGAATGTTGTGGGAGTGTTGTGGCAATAATGTTGCAATAGTTTGGCTTCATCTTCTCACTGAGTGATGAGTAATATCATCACATGGGAGGGAATGCAATGAAAATGTTGTGGGAGTGCTGTGGGAATGTTGTGGCTTCAGTTTCTCACTGAGGGACGAGTTATATCATCAAATGGGAGGGAATGTTGTGGGAATTTTGTGGGAGTGTTGTGGGGATAATGTGGGAATGATGTGGCTCTAATGTGGCAATAATAATGAAATTAGGTAGTTGTGTTTTATCATTAAAATGATGGATAATGAGCAGCTCTTGAGCAATCAATGAGCAGTGAGAAGCAAAGTTTTAATAACAAAACAGTGAATTAATTTCTTTGATCATTAGCACTTTTATAACTTTTCATACCAAGTTCATTATATAATAATCTTAAATTTGATTGTTTAAAGTAGTTTTGTAAAGTGTTTCATTACAGTATAATATTTTGTTTTGTAGTTGAGTACCTGAGTATGCTTATGACAAAATAGTGAATTAATTTCTTTGATCATTAGCACTTTTATAACTTGTCATACCTACTTCATAACATAATAATCTCAAATTTGATTGTATAAAATAGTGCTGTAAAGTGTTTCATTACAGTATAACTGTAACTAAGTATTTTGTTTTGTAGTTGAGTACCTACCTGAGAATCCCAGTGACAGAACACAGTCAACAACTCGCCGATCTCAAATTTCAGGAACCACCGATCACGTCTCTCAAGAGCACATATTATTCAACTTTCAATTTTTGGCATATCATGTCTGATCACACTAGTTATCATTGAAAATTCAGGTTGCACGCTGAATTGTCGACCGTCGACAGTCGATGGACCTAAGAACCTTGCTTTTGGAACTTGGAAGAGCTCCCTTATAAGTAAAAAATGTATACTTTATTGGCCCTTATTTAGACAAAAACGACTTGGAGGTTTTTATCCAAAGGACCGGTAACAAGGCTAATAAAATGGGACCAATTAAATTAAAGGCCAGTTTATTTTGTTCCGAAGTAACTTTTATTATTTGGCTTCTGTACTGTTAAATTCAATTGAATTGTCGATCGTCATTACAATGTAATGACGGTCAAATGGATTTAACAGTACAATTAATGAATTTACATAACACAGATAGAAACAGATAATGACCTAAATCTTGATGTTAGATCGCTACTCAGTACTTCAGTATAAGATGCTTTTTGTGGCACTGGCTATTTTTGAGCAAATATTTATTTTTTGCCAATTGCTTGAAAAATTTTGCTCCAAAGGGCGCGTTAAAATATTTAAAAGGATTCAAAAATGGGTCGATTTTTGTCCGTGGAGCCTATTAAAAAAGGCCGGCTAAATAAAGGCCAAAAATGCATTGAATTCCGATCATAGATAACAGGCAATCAGGCAACAATACCTGCGTTGCCAAATCCTCTCTCTAGCACATACCAAAAAGAATAAATGGAGATTAGCCATTAGATAAAGGGGTCTTCGTAATATGGAATTTTATGAAAACATGAGCTGTTTGAATGAAACTTAAACTACACCAGCTCTCAGTTCCAATCGGCCAATCCTCACTCAAAGCTGGACGTTTGATTAACAGTTATTGCAAACAACGAGTTATAGGTATGCGAGTACCTATAGAGCTATAAGATAACATAGAGCTATAACATAGATCTATAACATACGTAATAGAGCTATAACATTGTGCTTCTCCGTAACGTTTAAACTTGACAAAGGACAGTGTTTAGTTTACTGATCGGATTTCTAATGCTGGATCCATCGAAAAGCCAAGCAATCGAACAGCTAATGCACTATGTAGAATGTAGATTGAAGCTGAGGGAGACATTGCTATTTTTTGTTAATTGGGAAGATAAATCAGGTAAACTGCCACGTCCGCGTCTACAGCTGAACGAAAAATACCGAGTTATTAAATTTAAGCAAGCAGGTAAGAAGTTTTAGGAATGTTATTTGTGTGGAAAAAAGAGGCGTTACGCATCGGCATATTTCCGACATTAAGCGAATATTGCAGTTAATAGAGGCAAAGAAAGTAAGAAAGTAAGTAGGTTTCACAGACTGCAAAGGTGAAAAAATCAAAGCAGAAATAGAAAGGTACAAAATAACCATACTCCAATACAGGATTCGGAGCACGGGGTGCTGGGTTCGGTCAAGCTCTAATCCGAGTCTGGAGCTTGCTTGTCCCGTGTCCCTGGGCACGGCTTGTTCGATCTTTTCATGACTCTATAGTCTGAGTCCTGTCCTGATTTAGCGTGGGTACACACAACAAAACAAATCTATGAAAGGCACATCTGAAATGAGAGGATGTAATACTGTTCATATCACAGAACACCTCTTATTCATAACAATGTCATATATCATGTACTAACAATTAACATGTAACACAATTGGAGAGCTCTTTAATGTGACGTAATTATCATAGACTAGAATGTAGTATTGGTGATATAAAAGTGCCTATTGAACGAACATGTGGTAGTAACAAAATAGAAACAGGCAACCGGAATAATGATGATATTTTAATTACGGAATACCATTCGGATCAGAGACGTGATTTCAGATCACGTCTGCGCGCTCAGATCAGCATTTTGCCACGCTCAGCGCGGAGACGTGATTTTCAGATCACGTCTGCGCGCTCAGATCAGCATTTTGCCACGCTCAGCGCGAAGACGTGATTTCACATCACGTCTGCCCTCAGAGATCATCATTTCGCATTTCTTAGCTCAGAGACGTGATTTTCTTTACGTTTTCACTTCAGATTGATTTCTGCTTATGCTTGCCGCTGAAATATCGTTACCATAGCCGAGCCTTCAATCTGAGCCATGATTAAATGCGTTCAAATTTGTTATCAGCACGAGTTTTATTTGGTGGCATGAATATTCAAGTTCTCAACCGCATATTTAATGCTTCTGTGATTTATGATAGTTTTCAAAAACATCATCAATTTATACAACTTTATGGTCAATTTTTCACCAAAATCACGTCTCGAGAGGCCGACTTCTCGCCACGCTGAGCGTGGCAGATCAGCAGTGTTCTGTCACCGGGCTGAGAATTTTGTTTTATGCTTGAGTACCTGAGTATGCTTATGACAGTAGTGAGGGTATCGTCAGTGTAAAACACCCCCGTGTATCGTAACACAGGGTGCGGAGTATCGTGCTCAGCGGCTGATCTGAAGTCTATACTGGCCTGCAAGCAATATAGTCACATTAGTAAGTTAGAAGATATTGTGACCCCTTGTGTGGGCATGGATCGATCGATAAAAACACGTAAAAATGATATTATACTTTCGACAAAAATTCTGTGAAAGTGTGAAAGTAAATTTTGCGCACGGTAAAATGTGCGTCTTTATCAATCCTTTTATCGATCGATGCATGTGCACATGTTTGGTTGCTACAGGCCAATTATTTCAGAATATCGTCAATAATCAATAGTTGTCAACTATTAGAGCACATTTTAAGAAGGGCAGCACTAAAATTAAATTAATTCACGGATAAAACATGTTTGGTCTATCAATTGATGATAAATAATTTACCTGCATATTGACTGGGCCGCTGTTCAGCGCTTCCAGGGCTGAGAGGGTGTTAGCTACCGTCTGTCTGAAGAAACAGACTCGTGAGAAGATGACAAACTTTGATAATAAGCAGTATATTATTCTAAATATTCTTAACTTGTAAATATATGGAATTCAAAACCACAGATCTTTTGAAAAAAAATCAAATCATTCATCCCATGGCCTGGTTAGAAATGCTATAGGTATTAGGTAATCAATGAGTGCAGAAGGTGCTATCAAATGCTAATTAAGTGTGATGAAATCAACCCTCATAACACAGCTTACTAGTATCAATTAAATATTCAGAGAATTCACAATTTCACTGGTGCAGATATTTAGGCTTCCAACTTTACAAGGAAATAAATATTCAAATTCGACTTTTAATTCCTGAACTGTCCCTTAATGAATTATGAAATTCCGTAATGATGTATGATCTGGACTGAGAGGATTTATATAAACATCCTTCCTCCGTTGCAAAGTTATTATATTTCTCTCAATCCAGGCACAGATAAATCTGTGAGCCGTCAGATCATTCATTGATTCTCCCACCCTACTTGCTATGCGCGCGCTGAATTATTCGCCAAAGTTGCGTAATTATATTACTTTAAATTATATTCGACCAATATAAATTATTCTTGATTCTTCAACGAGAATACATAATATATTATAATGGCTATCTGATTTTCCCTTTGTTTGGCTGTAATATTCGTTGCAAAATGCAAATTACTGCGTATTGCACAGACTCCCATGAACAAATGACAGATTGTATCATTATAGAAACACCATTGGGGAATTGGGTGACGTCATTTTCAGAGTTTTGAATAAGCAATTGGTGAGGTAGTGTGTAACGGCGTGGTATGGTAAAATCCAATCTTATACTATGAATACCTTGATTAGTTTTAGGCTGATGAAACCACAGGCCACAGCCTGACTTTATTTTACACTTTTGTAGGCTCGGGGTATTCCAGCAGAAACACTGCATACTGTAGTTCGAAATTTCCAGTTTATGCAATGCCCGAGTTTTTATCAAGTTGATCGAGTTTTCAGTTACTGCCCCTGATTAGAATTAGATCAAAATCTTGGGTCTCGTGACCAAACGGGCACTATTCAGGTCTCCAGACACAAGCCACCTCAACCGTCGAGATTTTGCAAAATTGGTCAAGACTCCGTCGATATTTTGTTTGAATTCAGTGGAGAATAAGTCGAGATTTTCTTAATTATTATCAGTGTCTTGGGGGGGGGGTTCCTCTCTCTGATAAACTGACTAGTCAACTCATGAAAGTTTGCAGGTCAGCACAGTCTAATCCAAAGACCAACGAAAGACATACCTGACTTTAAAATTCAGAAATCAGCAATTTTTCGTCTTTTATGAGCGAGAAAAATCGCTTTTTTCGACCTGAAAACTTTTTCGCCCCTTATTTGCTCGAGGGTGGTCAAATAGAGGTGTATCGTTTCATTAATTATGCACCTGAAACCACTGAACCATTGTTCTTTTGTTACTAGAAAACAAAAGAATGATATATTATAAAAAGTCGAGCATTATTGAGATTAACTTCGATAAGTACTCTTTGTGCTCTTCTTCTTTAATTGTCTGATTTCTGCTCACATAGAGTGAGAAATGATAACAGTAAGTCTAAGTCGAATTATATTCGTGACTTCTTGATACTAGCAGGGCCCGTGGCCTCCGGCCACCGTTCACCATTCCTTCAGCAATTCGTACAGTACAATGTAGTACTGTAGTTCTTATCAGTCATATTTTAATCGGGTGTGCCTAACTCCTCTAAGTGATGTCTATTTTTATCTACATACTACAGTACGGAAGTGCTTATCATGATCAGCAATCATCCGTGTCTCAATAGTTAGTTTTACCTCTCAAAATAGTGATCCATGCAGGTCTTCATTTCTGAGGCACCCAAAATCCAAAAGATGTGCGCTTCGACTGATAGAACTGAAACTTTGCACACCCGTCATGGAAGACCTAAGAAAAACATAACAGGCCTCAGAATTCCGAAATCACCCATTTTTCGTATTTTATGGGGGTGAAAAGTCACGTTTTTCGGCCTGAAAACTGCCTTTTTTCGACCCTTATTGGGCGTAGATGTCTCATGGGTGGTCAAATATAAGTGTATCTGGTCATAAATTATGCGCCTGAAACCACTGAACCAATGATATTCGCCAGTTTTCCTTTGTTTTCCTGAAAAATCCAAAAAACCCTATTTTCACCCTTCAAAACAGTGATCTAGGCCGGTCTTCATTTCTGAGGCACCCAAGATCCGAAATTGGAAAGCTTTGGCCGATTGAGCTGAAAATTTGCACGCCATCCATGGACGACCTAAAAAAGACATACCATACGGACAGACAGATATATATTAATTTATATATGAGGAAGAATTATAAGTAGTAAGATTGAGTCTTGAGATAGGTTGAAAGGTTATATAGCGGTCGAATTTTTCCTGCTTTCCTCAAATCAAGCTTGCATAACTTCATACTTTTAATAATTTCCAGCTTTACAGTGAAATGACTGAATCAAGCGAGAAAGCCCCTTTAACTCCATCCCCTCACCAACCTGAAGAACCAGAAACCTCTGGCACCGAGCCAAAAATCGTCGACATCAACGAAGCACTTGAAGATGCCGGCTTCGGCTGCGGTACCATTCTCTACATAGCAGGGAGTTTCCTAGCATGTGCCTTTGACGGCGCCCTTATGATAGTCCTCCCGCTGGTGGGCCCCACTTTAACGTGCACCTGGAACCTCACCCCCTTCCAACTTTCCTGTCTCAACATGAGCACGTACATTGCTCATGCTGTATGTGCGGGTCTTTCAGCACCTCTAGGAGACAGATATGGGAGGAGACCCGTGGCTCTGGTCGGAGCAGTGGGCATGACAGTGTTCGGGGTGTTGTGCGGGTTTGTTAGGACTTACTGGCAGTTGCTCATTCTCAGGATTCTAATCGGGGTGTTCTTCGGGGTTGGCAACGCGCCAACCATGATTCTCAGCGGCGAAATCCCGCCTAAGAAGTACCGAGCGATGGCGCTATCAGGCATGATGTTGGCGTACGGGGTTAGGGGTTGTGATAACGAGTGGTATAGCGTATCTCTTTATGGGGGTGTTGGGATGGGGCTGGCAGTCTCTCATGTTAGGATCGTCTCTTGTCTTCTCCCCCTGTATCATCTTCCTGAGCATCATTCGGGAGTCTCCAAGGTACGATTATTATAGGGGTGATCTGAGGAGTGCAGAGCAGACGATAAGAATGATTTACACGCTGAACGGAAAGGGAGATGTGAACTTAAAGTTGAAACCAATGGATAAAATGCATGTGCTCAGCGATGAAGAAGAAGGGTTTTCGTTCCGGGAAGTGACGAGGATTCTAAACGATTCAGACAACCAGAGGAACACCCTTTGTCTCCTGATAATCGCTATTGCTTCCTACTTCAACTACTTCTTCTACGGTTACTCCATGCCGAGAATACTTCACGACGGTTACTGCTCCACGACCACCAACATAACGGCACCATCTCCCTGTTCGTACGATAAATCTGTGCTATTAGATGTCGTGACCATCAACACATCAGAACCCCTCGGACTTATCATCACCCTAATCCTCCTGGAGAAGTTCGGTCGTCGCGCTATCTTTGCAGTGCTCGGCATGGCTGGGATTCTCCTCGCGATCCCTCTCTACTTCTGCTTCCACCACCTCTTCCTGACGACCTTCCTCTTCCTTCTCTACCCTGTCATAGCCAGCATGAGCCTGGCTCCCAGTCTGTTGGTATCAGAGTACATGCCCACTGTAATCAGATCCACCATGGGGTCTAATCCAGACAGCGGTGGCGGGTTGTGGGTCCATCCTGGCGATGTTCTGTGTGGAGTATGTGTTGGGGGTGGGCGCGAGGTGGGTGGTGGGGATTATTCAGGGGCTGGTGGTGGTGTATTCTGTGGCTATGTGGGGTCTGAAGAGGGAGACCATGGGGACAGATTTACTGTGATAGTGGCTATGTGGGGGTTGAAGAGGGAGACCATGGGGATAGACCTCTTGTGATATAATCTGCTGACAGACCTCCTGTGATAGGGACAGATCTCCTGCGTGACAGATCTCCTGTTATAAAATCTGCTGTTATACAATGTGCTGTTATATAATCTGCTGTGAAGCATCTACTGTGTGATTGATAGGCTGTGACCGAACCCCTTGGTTTTCATGTATTTTCATGTATTTCATGTATAATCAATATTCACCATTCACATGTAATATTGTAATATTCATTATTATGAGAATTTATGTAACTAACCACTGCCTCTACTTGCATAATATATCTTTTCACATTGAATGATCGAACTCCTCGTATAAAATGTGCTCAAAACACATTCAATAGTGATGCTATATCATTTTATTTTGAAGGAGAAATTGTTACTTCGATAGTCATATGCACATTAATTACCTTATGTTTTGAATAATTGGTATTTGGGAATTTTCCTGTATCCTAGCAATATTCTGCTATATTCTTGAAGCGAAATGCCTCAGATAACCTTCTACTCTTCTAATTATATCTTGAATGACTATTCAATAATCAATATATCGTGATTTGAGTAAAACTAACTTATAGAAGTTGAGCTTGAGGGGGAATAACTCCAGTTTAATCCTTGAGTAAAACTCACTTATAGAAGTTGAGCTTGAGGGGGAATAACTCCAGTTTGATCCGACCGTCCGCCGTCATTCGTGCTCTACGGCAGATAGCTGTATCACAGCCGTACCAGTCTTCTAGTGTGCACCATAACACCTGAACAGTGAAAACTACCAAATCCTAGTGTACGGAACACCATAAACCTGGACAGTGAAAACTAACAAATTCTAGTGTACATTTTCACAAGGTTTTGTGAAAGCTTCTGCCTTCTGATTACAATTCTCTCCTATCAGTTACATCGTTTAAACTTCTATCTCTTGAATTCCAATCGTTTTATGATACCAAATTATGATTCTAGTATACAGGGTACATCACGAAACCTGAACAGTGAAAACGACCATATTTAGATTTTAGACATCACCTAGGACTAGAAGTTTAGAGAATAGTAAACCTCTGATATGATCTGATAGTGAACGCCATGAATAAGACCCTTCCTGAGATTGCCCCCTTCCGTCGTTATAGTGGGAACTGGCCTGGTACCTACGGAGAGATATACATATTTTAGATAGTGTACATATACATTATAACCAATGATCAATCATACCGAAAACTAAACATTTTAACTTGAAATTATGAAGGAAATGACATGAAAAGCGTGAAAAACAAGCGTAAAAAGAACCGTGAAAAAACGTACAAAAGCGTGAAAAACAAGCGTGAAAAGCGTGAAGAAACGTGAAACACTTCTTCTGCACACCTGGTCTGGGACTGTTGCCGTAAACAGCGCTCTCTGAAGCAAGGATTGGAGCGTTGTTAACCGGGTCCCCTGATCCTTTAAACCACTCGTTGTTCGCGATGTAGTACGGTTTACCTGCGGGAATTGAAGTACTATGGCGACAGTTCGAACTGCAGTGAGGGTACTTGTAGGTAAAGGCGTACGGAAAAGTTATTTAAATGTTTAAATACGCCGCGCACATTGGCTAATTATATACTTGAAATGTGCGCGCGTTTTTAGAATCGACGATAATAAAATTAGTTTTGTAAAATCGACAGGGACTCAACCAACATTCCACTGACCGGTGATAAGATTTAAGTTGGCCTCCATCTCCATCCACTGGCGTATAACGTTGAAGGTCAGGTCTGGTTTCACACCAAATACAATGTATACAATGTTCTTGAGGTGCCCCAGGAACTTGTACATTTCACACGTGTTGTTACACCAGTTCACGAAATCTGCCGGGTGTGAAATGTGTGTAAAATGGGTGTAAAATGGGTGTAAAATGGGTGTAAAGTGCTGTTAATATAAAGGTGTGTGCAAAAAGCGGTGAAAAACCGTTGTAGAATGTTTTGTAAGGTTTGTTCATGGTAATAACGAATTTTAGAGGTAATTGTCTGCAAATTTGAACTTCTTGGACGCGACTTATTTTATGGTTTTATCCCTTCAACCTAACAACTTATATAGGTAGTTACTACTTTACTAGCTATATCCCTCTTACCAATTACATTTGTATTTGTGTACTGTGTAGTTACATGTACATCTCAAAATAGAACATCACATCGCTAACAATAGCATAGCTTCACTGGTACGGACTTATTAACAACGAAGTACTAAGTAGCAGCGATTAGCACACTGCACACTGCACAGCAAGATCCAGAGGTGTCCACGAAAACTTACTATAACAACGCAGACTTCAACTATCACCATGCACAAGTTGATTAAAGAAAATCGGAATGATAATCAGAATTTAAATCATTCCATGATATTTATTTGACAAGAAGTTTCACGGCAGAGTAGCGGTGATTTTCCCACAAAAATATGCGAACAAAAAGGCTCTGGCGATGTTACAAACCCTGGCTCAATTTGCTGAGGAACGTTCCTTCTGCGAGATGTGTTATTGAAAACAATGATTGAAATAAGTCGTAAGGACCTTCTTGTAAAAGAAAGAATCAATCTGAGAGCATATCCAAATCATAATTCAGCAATATCTAAGACAGATTTTGAAATCCCCCAGATAAAGAAGTTTAAAAACAAACAATAAGTAGCTCATTTTTATAACTTAACATTCATATCTTGAAGTAATTACTTAATTAATAAACCCACCATTTACTGCGACATTATCCTCAGGAAGAGTGTGTTCAGCGTCTAACTTTAGCGAGTCTCCAACCAAGCAAAAGGACCCCAGCACCTCAGTAAATCTAGTGTCAAAGGAGTGGTGTCAAGGGAGTGGTGTCAAGGGAGTGGTGTCATTCGAGTGGTGTCAAAGGAGTGGTGTCAGAGAAGTGGTGTCAAAGGAGTGGTGTCAAGGGAGTGGTGTCAATCGAGTGGTGTCAAAGGAGTGGTGTCAGAGAAGTGGTGTCAAAGGAGTGGTGTCAAAGGAGTAGTGAGAAAGGACTGGTGTCACATGACTGGTGTCAAATGCCTGGTGTCAAAGGAGTGGTGTCAGCGGAACGAAGTGAGGTCAAGGATATGCCGTGATGTCAATTAAATGCGTAATGGTTTATTACCTCAGTAAAGTTTTCGATGTCCTCAGCATTGAGAATTCCATCACCGTTCTCATCAAACATTCCAAAGACAAACTTAGCAAAGCTGTCTTCTCCCTCTAGGATAGCAGATAATCCGATCACGAGCTCCCGACAATCGATATTACCTGATAATAGGGGCAAGCAAATAATTAGATAATTAGCAGCAGATAACTAATTAGATAATGAGCAGCAAATAACTAATTAGATAATTAATCAGCATTTGCATTAGATACTGGAATGGGCTATGTGTCGCATGTTTAGCACCTATTGTCTAATGTGTAATTAGTTTCTGCTAGGTGTTTGCACTTTGCTGAACAAGTACGAAAATATAGTAGAAGGAACATCATCAATTCACTATTTTGATACATGATAATGACATCAGTCTTACCGTCTTTGTTCAGATCGAAGGCCATGAAGAACCTCTGGGAGAAGTCGTAGGTGTAGAGGGGGTGGAGACATTTGTGCATTGCTTCCAAGTCAAACCTCTTGGAGCGGGAGAAGAGCTTGCGAAGCTTCTGATAGTGCTTCTCTGGAGGGAGAGGAAGGTGTATTGTAACTGTAAGTAGACGGACAGAAAGTCAAAAGGCACAAAGTGACAACACAAAAGTAAACGGAAACGTAACATAAAACGCACGCACATACCGAACTATTGGGACAAACGTTAAAATAGCCAAAATCAAGAAAATTAAAGCAACTTGATAACAAAAAGCATACCGAGTGCCATGACAAACAAACAAAGCATACCGAGTGCCATGACTTGGCTCTCCGTGAAAGACGCCTGCTCAGCCAGGAACTGATGGTAGGTCTGGAAGGAGTTCTCCCGGGCACACAGGAACCCCTCACGGTCGTTATCCAGCACCCAATCAAAAACTCCTGCGAGATTATAACAAGTAAAATTACAGTAGATGATACTTGGAGGTTAATTAGATAAAAAGGGAACCGCAGAAATATGAATTAACCGTGTGAGTGATAGACTGATGGGTACATTCATTGTGTAAGTCTAAACATAAAACAAACACAAATTACAAGTTCCTAAGATCCATATCTCACCGAGTGAGGGGGAGAACTTGTCGACCCACTTAACGAAGTGCTGGAGAGAACACTCCTCTGATACCGTGAAGAGGAAGTCAATGTGCCGGGGGAGGGGGATCTGCCAGGAGGTGAGGACTCCCACCATCTCCTCACGCGTCATCTGGGGGATAAAGGATCGTTTCCAGCTGACGACGATAATCACATGATTTTCGAAACGACGGATTTTTAACTATTCGAACTTCCGTCATGTTTGGCGAACGAAGTTCGAACTATAGACTTTCTTGCTTTTCCTCTGTTTGCGGGAGGAGATGAAAAGCAAGACTCTCCTGGTTAAGCATTTACTGTGGAGGCGAGACAGTGTAAAATTTGTCAATTTTTCACGCATATTTTTACTTCAATCAAAACATTATATATATTTTCAGCACATTGCAAACCTTCTTGCTATCATCGCAGAACAAGTAGAAGAGAAGTTGGAGTTTCTCATTCCTGCTTCCTCGTATAATGATAACCAGAAGACATAGCATACTGTCAAAACTCACTCCGTTACCATTCGACACTACCTTGAATATCCGTTCTGAATTGGGGTGGAGGGTGTAAGAAACGCGTGATACAATGCTTGATAAAGTGGGTGACACATGTCAATATCACATTAGTCAGCCAGCGTTTATTGGTATACTTTAAAACTACTATATTTTTCCAACCTGAGAATTTTACTGGGAATCCCAAGAAGGCCTTTCCTACGAAGTTCTCTCTGTTAGGTAACAACAACAACTTGTTGTATGACGACCTGCATGAAAAAGGTTATTCTGATCACGATTAGCGACTTAAAGTGACATATGAGGTGACAAGTTACGTTAAATTTCTCTTTTCACGAAATTGTAAAGCAAAACAAAAGCATGAACCAAAAGTGGGGGGAAATTCAAGACATTCAAAAAAGGAAATCATCCACTATACGGGGCGGGTGAGAAATAGTCGGTTTCACGTCATCAACTCACTACATTGAGCTATGATAATGACACCATCCTACCCGCTAATTTCTCGTGTGCGGCGTTTAAAACAAATCCATTCTCCGTTACCTGAGATGATCGAGTTCCTCAGCCAGCAGTCTTTTGACAGCCTCCTCAAACGGGATTATGGTAAAGATGTTGGTATTGAGGCTAGAGTTGTTGTTACCCATGATTCTTTGCTGGAGTCACACTTTCAAACTTTAAATGGTAGTAATATTCTGTCACGAGATTGGCTGTTGCGCAAAGTTTCTGTCACATCTTTTTTCTTATCTACAAAGAAAGAAATTCGATCATTTTCAGCTGTAATAGATATACACAATTGCGACATAATAGCTATGACATATTGACATATCATATTGTCACAAAACAAAGATTAAACAAAACTCCACAGTGTGATGCTGCATCAGAGACAAAAAAGATGATAACTTGATGAAAGATAATCTTCACGATATGATAGACATACACAATTGCGACATAATAGCTATGACATATTGACATATCATATTGTCACAAAACAAAGATTAAACAAAACTCCACAGTGTGATGCTGCATCAGAGACAAAAAAGATGATAACTTGATGAAAGATAATCTTCACGATATGATACAAAAAAGAATTGTATTTTTATTACAGGATAGAAATAAGATAACGCCACAGTATGTACTTTGTATAGTGTATATGTAATTCTTATCTTCGACTTTTCATCAATTGATTACTGCATTATTGAAAAATAAGATACAATGCAGTACCTACTATCTATCTTTACCTGAATTGAAATGCGAGTCATGAAATCATGTGGTGAACCTAGACAAGGAAATATGTAAGATTCATTAAGTTCATGGGTAATAGCACGAATCATTGATTACTAGCAACGACAAAATTTATCATTAGAAGGTCTATTATATACTTCTATCAAAAAATTTAATAAAACACATTTCACTAATTCATCACTCATAATCATAATTATATGATGTTGCATATTTTGTATTGCTAAAAACGTAAAATAATTTACAGTAAACCGTTCACATTGAAATACAATATTTATTATATTGATCAAATATCATAAAATGTTAAACTCATGACGATTTATAATATGCAAATAACACTGTCTTACTTGGAAACGTTTTGTTCACGATCATTTTTAGAAATATACATGCCATTCAAAAATGGTACATAGGTTGAAAATTGGATTACTCTCCAATCTTTTTGATATTACAACAATTAATGCTCAAGGCGAACTTCAGCTGCTGTTCTCAACGGTTCGTAATATAAATGATGTAGGTAGTAGCCTATCTGTTCAGTAGTTGCTGTTTATTCGTGTCAAATCTGTGATCAACATTTTAAATACAGTATCATATATATGAAATGTAAAAATTTGGGAAAATATCATCTAAAATCCATGATATTTGACAAAAAATTCATAATCATCATAATTGTAGAGAGAAGACACTGTCCTGAACGACAAATAAAAAATTCAACCTTTACCACTGATAAATATTTCTCAAGAACCCTTACAGCCTGCTTAAAATAGGAGGAAGGATACAGTATTAAAACTATCTACAGAAAGCAAAACGTTGAGACTGATATTTGAACCATTAACAGTCTCATTAGTTTCCAGTCATACTTTGCTATGTCTAAAGTTTCATCTCAGGTCTCACTACAATAAATATATACAAAAGATAATAGAGCTTAAATTCATCAGTAAGCTATCTGAAATGTCTAATTAACTATAGTTCTGCAAGGCGTTTTAATTGAGCCTCAATATCTGCATCAGTTGGAGCTCTACTGCCATGCACATTACTTGGACCTGAGTTTTAAGTACAATTAGTGTTATGATCAGAATTTAATTCTAAGTCCAATTCTAAATTGAATTCTAAGATTTAAAAAATTAATAATATCACAATTTGTCATTTAGGATATATCATAACAGTAGCTGTCATACCTGCTAAAGATGAGGAGCCAGCTCTAGGAGCTGCAGCCATTTTCCCAGTAATCTCAATGCCAATCTCATCTAAAACCTGGTTCATAATCTGAGAGAGAGTGTGGTGTTACTTGTTGGTAACAATTTTTCAGAAAAACTAATTGACAAAACAAATTCAATGGTACATATTCTTTAATACCAGTTCAATGGTGAGATACATAAGATAGTTATTTGGTATTTATTCAATGGGAAATGTAAGGCAAAGGACAATGAAAATATCATGTGCAGCAGATATGATTATATATACCTGATCTGATTCCTCCTCATCATCACTTCCTTCAAGAACTGAATCTAGAGTATCTTCCATCATCTCCCCAGTCATATCCATCTTTGTGCTTTCCTTCTCAAACTCTTGCATTACCTTTGCCATTTCCTGGAAAGAACAAATGATAAAATAAGCTTACAAGATGTAAATAAATTCTCCTATCAATAAAATCATCAAAAATTGACACTTATTGACACACAAAACTGGTAGCTACCTGTGGGTCCATTTGTTTATTCATCTGAGACATCACACCAGCAGTTGACTTCATGGATTGAGCCATTTTGGCATTAGACTGCATTACAGTTGTCTTTGTTTTTACAGCCCCAACCTGTCCTTTAGCACCCACAAGACGAGCCTTCTGCTTCCTAATGTTTACCAGTTGTTTAGCATAAATCTGGGGAATATTTCAAATTAGCTGATTTTAAGCAGGTACCATGGCAGGACAGGCATTGAATCATGATTTGACAAAAGATTAAGATATGTCACTCACTGTTGCTGTCTGCTTATCATTCATTTTTGCTGCTTTCTTGATCTCATTCTGAATTTGTTTCTCCTGCCTCTCCAAACCTAGAATATCCTTGTCAATATCACGCTGCACATGAGTAAGCTGTCTCTGTTGCTGACGAACTTGTTTCTTTGGATCCTTTTTCCCACCAAACATATGGCTATTCTCAATCAATAATATATCTCAGTAAATAACTTTGACAAAATCTACTTACAGAGGGAACTTACAGCAAAGAAATGAATTTATCAAAATTCATCAAAACCTCATATGTTTAAAGCAACCTATCGAAAAAGCATATCAGATGGGCTCAAAAAGCCCTTTCATGGCTTGGCAATTGCGTATCATGGTTTCAATCTTCAAAAGAGATGAGGGAAGGATAGTTTCTGTATGAAAATAACCCCAAGGCACAAAGGAAGTTAATTCGGGAACAAATATGTTTCAACTGTCACTACCAAAGTTACTTAAGGAAGTTAAAAATGCAATGAAATTCATTCTTCACTGCTCTGCTGGGAAAATAACAGAACTATCCAAGAAGTCTGGCCATGAAATAATGTCATATATGAAGTAATGCATAGTTTTTTGAGGGTGGGAAGGATACCTGAGCAAATCTTTTCGGATTTTCAAAGATAGTGCTACGGAAAATTTTGGTCTGTTATTGGTTATACAGTCACAAAATTGAAAATGTTGAAAAAAAATTTGTAGAATTTTCTAAATTATTCATGTCATATCTTTTAGAAAATGAATGATTCGGTTTTTAAAGACGCGCGCCCTTCCTCGTTAAAAAACGCGCGTGCTTCTTTTCAGGTGAAGAAACGCGCGCGCATCTTTTCGGGAGAAAAACGCGCGCGCTTTTTCTCAGGAAAAAACGCGCGCGCTGTTTTTCAGGAGAAAAACACACGCGTTTCTTCTTAGAAGATTAACGTGAGCGTTTCATCTCGGAAGAAAAATGCGCGCGCACTTCTCGGAAAAAAACGCGCGCTTCTCGGAAGGAAAACGCGCGCGCTTCTCGGAAGGAAAAACGTGCGCGCTTCTTCCCGGTAGAAAACACGCGAGCTTCTTCCAGGAATAAAAACGCGCGCGCTTCTTTCCGGAATAAAAACGCGCGCGCTTCTTCCCGGAAGAAAAACGCGCGCGCTTCTTCCCGGAAGAAAAACGCGCGCGCTTCTTCCCGGAAGAAAACGCGCGCGCTTCTTCCCGGAATAAAAACGCGCGCGCTTCTTCCCGGAAGAAAAACGCGCGCGCTTCTTTTCGAAAGAAGAACGCGCGCGTTCTTCTCGGAAGAAAAACGCGCGCGTTCTCGGAAGAAAAACGCGATGAGTTTTTCTTCCGAGAAGAAGCGCACGCGTTTAACGCGTGCGCTTCTTCTCAGAAGAAAAATCGCGCGGCCAATCTGTCAATGTGAAAAATACCTACCAAAAATTAAATATGGTAATTCATAATGTTACATCAAAACAGCAGAATCGTCATTTTCAGTCACGTTACAAAACCTTAAGAAAAATTTTATCAAAAATAAAGCATAGCATCTTAAAAAGAAAGAAGGTCCCAAATAAATCGTTTAGTATCGAATATCGATACCAAACCAATAACCATGTATATCATGCATCAATTTCCACGGTGTGAAGTTGGAGAGGAGAATGTAGGAGTGACCGCTCAAGATAGATCTACCAAACCTAGCTTGACCTTCACACCCAAGAGTGATCTTCATCTACTTGGTATAGACGATGTCACCAGGGTTTTGCTCAATCAAGCCCCAGTGCTTTGCTGCTGCCATACAGTTGTTCAATACTTCTTTCATGGGACCTTCAGGAGTTGCCACTTGCTGGGGATTGAAGAGCGTTTCAGTCGATTAAATGAAATAATTAAACTGTGCTATCCAGCACAAACTTTGTCTGTTGCATGCTGGACAGTATCATTTTGAGATTGTTGCTGCTGTTAATTTGTGAAATGCTTGGTTTTCAAACCCTTTCGTGACAAACTTACCGATCACTCCATGTTACGGAGCCTTATTTTGCGCGCGCAAGCGCTCACTCTTCAGAGACTTTTCTACGAAAAGCGCGCGCGAGCGCAAACAAACAGGGACACGTAGCATGTGGTATTGTGGTAATAACGAACAAAGTGTGTTTCTCAACACAACCCCAGATTATACCAAACCTGTAACAAAAACTTACCATTAGCGCTAGCAGGCACTCAAATATCGGCGTGTTGATAATAAACTCCGCCACGGCCTTGTCCGACGCCATCATGTTCTGTAGAATCACCAGAAGACGGTGTCTCACTCCGGCGTCTTCGAAACATATCGTTTCCTTGACAACCTCCTCAAAACTGCCGATCTTAATCAGGGATTTGCAGATCTTCGCATCTGAGAGGGAATTGTGAGAAGTTAACGCTACATTTTGATTGGCTTTCAATCAAAATTAAGCACCGCATTGTCAACACAGAAAAGTATGGTATGACGATAAGGAATTTCTCATGAAGTCACTACACTCGTCGGCATAATAGCTTACCCATAGGATTGCAAAATGGTCAAAACATTGACCAATCAGCGAATGAGTTTGCAGTCAACTCGTACGCTGATTGGTCAATGCCAAATGGGCCTGTGGGTAAGCTAATACGTCACCACTCACTGACCTGCAGAAAGGTAAGCTACAGCTCCCAGAGCTGCTATTCTCGTGAGATAATCCTCGTCACCGCAGAAGACAAACACGGCCTTCAGCCTGTCCACTGGATCCTCTGATTCTTCAGCTGCAAAGAGCAACAATTACACGTGTGTAGAGATTATTCAATAGATAGGGGGTCGATAAAGACGCGCAAAATTGTGTGCTTTCAACAGAATTTAGGTTAATATAGAAAATTGACGAGTTGTAGATTCAACCTAAAAACAAAAAGAAATAAAGATCAATATACCCGGAGTGTATCTCTCTCGGAACTTCTCAGACAGACTCAAGTTGCAGATTGCCTGAGTAGCAGCCCGTCTCAGCACTTCGTTGTCCTCCAGCATTTGGAAGTCTATGTGGTGACACCCGCCCTCACGGATAATGCGCTCCCTGAAATTCAGAGCATGTGTTATCAGTTGTAGGGCTCGACTCTCGAGTTCTAGGTAATTTGATCATGAAATCTAGAGTATGGGTCATCAGTTATGGGGGTGCGGTTCTCAGTCATTTGGCCTAACTGGAAATTTAGCCAAACGCCTCAAACTTGCACAATTTTGAATTTAAGGATATACCTAAGTCCCAGATTTACCTGACACTATCGCTGACACTGGCTAGGTTAGTGAGTGCCATGAGACCATCGAACACTTGGAAGGTATTCTCATTGGTGGATTCTATCAAGGAAATACACGGTCGGCAGGCGTCCAGGGCCCTGAAAGGCATGGTTATATTCGTCAGCTTCTTTGGAATTGCACCAGTTAAACTTTAGATACACAGGTGTCGCCACTTCGAGAAATTATATTCATTTTGGCAAAATCGAACCTATATTGGCGTCATAGTTGCCAACTTTTGAAAATACCTTCGCAGGGCATGATTTTAGGGCAAAAGAAGGGCATATTAGAAGGGCAATTTTTAGGTGCCTTTCTGAAAAATCGCCAAATTTGGTACCTTTTGATTCCAAATTTGCTCATTTTTGCCCTTTTTCTTACTTTCACCAGCAAAAAGCGGTACCTTTCCGCAAATCTTTTAGTTTTGGTACCTTTTGAGGTCTGATTAAGAGATATCTGGCACCTTTTTCAAAACTGTCAAAATTGGTACCTTTTTGAAAACAACATCTTTCTAGATAGGTAGTGTAGCATCTAAAATAGGTACCTTTTTGAAGACAATGATTTCTCTAGACAAACATTTCTCTTATGTGAAATGAGTACCTTTTCGAAAGCAATGATTTTCTCCATGGAAACTTTTGAAATAGGTACCTTTTTGAGAACAACCATTTTCTTGAAAAATAGGTAGTAGGTACCTTTTTAGAAACTATCACTTTTTCAAGTGTGACTTTTGAAAAAGGTACCTCTTCGATCACAATGATTTTCTCCATTGAAACTTGTGAAATAAGAACCTTTTGAGAACAGCAATTTTCTTGAGAAATAGGTACCATTATACTCATTATAGAACCCTCTGCAGTTTTCATGCGGGTCTATAATGGATAGACGCTTGCCTGATCGGGTCCATATTGGTTTAGACCCTCGCCCTACGGGCTCGGGCCAAAACCGGATACCACCCTTGGGCTTACGCCCTCGGGCAGTATCCCAAAATGGACCCGATAGGCGCGTGTCTATGTATTTTTTAGAAACTATCACTTTCTCAAGTGTAACTTTTGGAAAGGTACTTTTTCGAAAGCGATGATTTTCTCCATTGAAACTTGTGAAATGTGTACATTTTTAGTTTTTTAGAACAAAAATTTTCATGAGAAATAGGTACCTTTTTAAAAACAATCACTTTCTCAAGCGTAACATTTGGAAAAGGTACATTTTAAAAAGCAATGATTTTCTCCATTCTGAGTCTGCAGTTTTCATGCGGGTCTATAATGGATAGACACATGCCTGATCGGGTCCATAAGTCCATATTGGTTCAGACCCTCGCCCTACGAGCTCGGGCCAAAACCGGATACCACCCTTGGGCTTACGCCCTCGGGCAGTATCCCAAAATGGACCCGATAGGCGCGTGTCTGTATTTTTTAGAAACTATCACTTTCTCAAGAGTAACTTTTGGAAAGGTACTTTTTCGAAAGCGATGATTTTCTCCATTGAAACTTGTGAAATGTGTACTTTTAGTTTTAGAACAAAAATTTTCTTGAGAAATAGGTACCTTTTTAAAAACAATCACTTTCTCAAGCGTAACATTTGGAAAAGGTACATTTTAAAAAGCAATGATTTTCTCCATTGTAACTTGTGACTTTGTGAAATAGGCACCTTTTCAAGAATAACAATTTTCTTGATGAGATATAGGTACATTTTTTTTAGAAACTATCACTTTCTCAAGTAATACTTTTTGAAAAAGGTACCTTTTCGAAAGCAATATATTTCTCCATTGAAAAGTTGAAACTTGTGAAATAGGTACTTTTTTGAGAACAGCATTTTTTAAAGAGTTAGGTACCTTTTTAGAAACTATCACTTTCTCAAGTGTAACTTATGAAAAAGGTATCTTTTCGATCACAATGATTTCATCCATTGAAACTTGTGAAATAGGTACCTTATTGAGAACAGCAATTTTCTTGAGAATTAGGTACCTTTTTAGAAACTATCACTTTCTCAAGTGTGACTTTTGAAAAAGGTACCTTTTCGATAACAATGATTTTCTCCATTGAAACTTGTGAAATAGGTACCTTTTTGAACCCAACAATTTTCTTGTGAAATAGGTGTACCTTTTTAGAAACTATCACTTTCTCGAGTGTAACTTTTGAAAAAGGTTCCTTTTCGATCACAATGATTTTATCCATTGAAACTTGTGAAATAGGTACCTTTTTGAGAACAGCAATTTTCTTGAGAAATAGGTACCTTTTATAGAAACTATCACTTTCTCAAGTGTAACTTTTGAAAAGGTACCTTTGAAAGCAAAGATTTTCTCCATTGAAACTTGTGAAATAAGTACCTTTTTGAGAACAGCAATTTTCTTGAGAATTAGGTACCTTTTTTGAAACTATCACTTTCTCAAGTGTGACTTTTGATTAAGGTACCTTTTCAATCACAATGATTTTCTCCATTAAAACTTGTGAAATAGGTACCTCTTTGAGAACATCAATTTTCTTGAGAAAGAGGTACCTTTTTAGAAACTATCACTTTCTCAAGTGTAACTTTTGAAAAAGTACCTTTTCGATCACAATGATTTTCTCCGTTGAAACTTGTGAAATTGGTACCTTATTGAGAACAGCAATTTTTTGAGAATTAGGTACCTTTTTAGAAACTATCACTTTCTCAAGTGTAACTTATGAAAAAGGTATCTTTTCGATCACAATGATTTCATCCATTGTAACTTGTGAAATAGTTACCTTTTGGAGAACAGCAATTTTCTTGAGAAATAGGTACCTTTTTAGAAACTATCACTTTCTCAAGTGTAACTTTTGAAAAAGGTACCTTTTTCGATCACAATGATTTTCTCCATTGAAACTTGTGAAATAGGTACCTTATTGAGAACAGCAATTTTCTTGAGAATTAGGTACCTTTTTAGAAACTATCACTTTCTCGAGTGTGACTTTTGATTCAGATACCTTTTCAATCACAATGATTTTCTCCATTGAAACTTGTGAAATAGGTACCTTTTTGAGAACATCAATTTTCTTGAGAAATAGGTACCTTTTTAGAAACTATCACTTTCTCAAGTGTAACTTTTGAAAAAGTACCTTTTCGATCACAATAATTTTCTCCATTGAAACTTGTGAAATATGTACCTTTTCGAGAACAGAATTTTTTTGAGAATTAGGTACCTTTTTAGAAACTATCACTTTCTCAAGTGTAACTTATGAAAAAGGCACCTTTTCGAAAGCAAAGATCTTCTCCATTGAAACTTGTGAAATAAGTACCTTTTGGAGAACAACAATTTTCTTGAGAAAAAGGTACCATTTTAGAAACTATCAGTTTCTCAAGTGTAACTTTCCAAAAAGGTACCTTTTCGATCACAATGATTTTCTTCATTGAAACTTGTGAAATAGGTACCTTTTTGAGAACAGCAATTTTCTTGAGAAATAGGTACCTTTTTAGAAACTATCGCTTTCTCAAGTGTAACTTTTGTAAAAGGTACCTTTTCGAAAGCAAATATTTTCTCCGTTGAAACTTGTGAAATAGGTATCTTATTGAGAACAGCAATTTTCTTGAGAATTAGGTACCTTTTTAGAAACTATCACTTTCTCAAGTGTGACTTTTGATCAAGGTATCTTTTCAATCACAATGATTTTCTCCATTAAAACTTGTGAAATAGGTACCTCTTTGAGAACATCAATTTTCTTGAGAAATAGGTACCTTTTTAGAAACTATCACTTTCTCAAGTGTAACTTTAGAGAAACTTACCTTTTCGATCACAATGATTTTCTCCGTTGAAACTTGTGAAATAGGTACCTTATTGAGAACAGCAATTTTCTTGAGAATTAGGTACCTTTTTAGAAACTATCACTTTCTCAAGTGTAACTTTTGAAAAAGTACCTTTTCGATCACAATGATTTTCTCCATTGAGACTTGTGAAATAGGTACCTTTTGAGAACAACAATTTTCTTGAGAAATAGGTACCTTTTAGAAACTATCACTTTCTCAAGTGTAACTTTTGAAAAAGTACCTTTCGATCACAATGATTTTCTCCATTGAAACTTGTGAAATAGGTACCTTTTCGAGAACAGCAATTTTCTTGAGAATAGGTACCATTTTAGAAACTATCACTTTCTCAAGTGTAGTTTTTGCAAAAGGTACTATTTCGATCACAATGATTTCTCCATTGAAACTTCTGAAATAGGTACCTTTTTGGAAACAGCAATTTTCTTGAGAAATAGGTACCTTTTTAGAAACTATCGCTTTCTCAAGTGTAACTTTTGAAAAAGGTACCTTTTCGAAAGCAAAGATTTTCTCCGTTGAAACTTGTGAAATAGGTACCTTATTGAGAACAGCAATTTTCTTGAGAATTAGGTACCTTTTTAGAAACTATCACTTTCTCAAGTGTGACTTTTGATTAAGGTACCTTTTCAATCACAAAGATTTTCTCCATTGAAACTTGTGAAATAGGTACCTCTTCAAGAACATCAATTTTCTTGAGAAATAGGTACCTTTTTAGAAACTATCACTTTCTCAAGTGTAACTTTTGAAAAAGTACCTTTTCGATCACAATGATTTTCTCCATTGAAACTTGTGAAATATGTACCTTTTCGAGAGCAGCAATTTTTTTGAGAATTAGGTACCTTTTTAGAAACTATCACTTTCTCAAGTGTAGTTTTTGAAAAAGGTATTATTTCGATCACAATGATTTCATCCATTGTAACTTACAGTAAAATAAGTACCTTTTGGAGAACATCAATTTTCTTGAGAAATAGGTACCTTTTTAGAAACTATCACTTTCTCAAGTGTAACTTTCGAAAAAGGTACCTTTTCGATCACAATGATTTTCTTCATTGAAACTTGTGAAATAGGTACCTTTTTGAGAACAGCAATTTTCTTGAGAATTAGGTACCTTTTTAGAAACTATCATTTTCTCAAGTGTAACTTTTGTAAAAGGTACCTTTTCGAAAGCAAAGATTTTCTCCGTTGAAACTTGTGAAATAGGTACCTTATTGAGAACAGCAATTTTCTTGAGAATTAGGTACCTTTTTAGAAACTATCACTTTCTCAAGTCTAACTTTTGATGAAGGTACCTTTTCAATTACAATGATTTTCTCCATTGAAACTTGTGAAATAGGTACCTCTTTGAGAACATCAATTTTCTTGAGAAATAGGTGCCTTTTTAGAAACTATCACTTTCTCAAGTGTAACTTTTGAAAAAGTACCTTTTCAATCACAATGATTTTCTCCATTGAAACTTGTGAAATATGTACCTCTTCGAGAACAACAATTTTCTTGAGAAATAGGTACCATTTTAGAAACTATCACTTTCTCAAGTGTAACTTTCGAAAAAGGTACCTTTTCGATCACAATGATTTTCTTCATTGAAACTTGTGAAATAGGTACCTTTTCGAGAACAGCAATTTTCTTGAGAATTAGGTACCTTTTTAGAAATTATCATTTTCTCAAGTGTAACTTTTGTAAAAGGTACCTTTTCGAAAGCAATGATTTTCTCCATTGAAGCTTCTGAAATACGTAAGTACCTTTTCGATTTTTAGAAAACAATTATTTCTTTAGACTTTTAGAGGGTACCTTTTTAAAAATACTTTTCAAGTGTAACCTAAGAAATAGGTACTTTTTGAAAAAATAATTTCCTCCAGTGCAACTTTTGAAATAAATTACTTAATAAGCTTTCCAAAACAAGGACTTTTTCTAGTGTAACTCATGAAATGGCACCTTGTTTATTATTGAAACACTCATTTTCAATAACTCTAGTGAAAAGGTGAAAGTTGTGGAGGGTGTTCCTTTTTAAAAACAGCCATTTTCTCAAAAGTGTAACCTGTGAAAAAGGTACCTTTTTGAAAATAAATAATTTTCTTTAGTGAAACTTGTGAAGTGAGCAACTTTTTGAAAAAAACATCTAGTGTAACTCATGAAATATGTACAGTTTTGAATTAACAATCACTTTATCCAGTGTAACTTGTGGAATAGCTGAATAGGCAACTTTTTGAAAACAAAGATTTTCAATTCTTGTTTCTAGTTATTAGTTAACCTTCTTGAAAACAACCACTTCCTCTGGTGTTACTTGTGAATAAGTACCTTTGAAAAAATTATTTCATTTTTTAAAACAGATTAAAGAACTAATAATACCTAATCGGTTTTCTCTGGTGTATCTTGTGAAATGAGAACTGTTTTGAAACCATTTTTAGCATGGATTAGCATATTATTATCTTGTAAAATGGGCACCATTTTGAAAACATCTAGAGCAATTTATATACATTAATATTAATTCTATGGCCTTAAATAATTCAAATTGCATAGTCAACTTTGCACCAATCAAAGGAGAAAGTCTACCTAATCCATCATCCATAATCCATATTTTCAACTTACTGTAGTCATCTTTGGCTTGATTTTTTTTTATTTGAGAGCAAAATCAAGAAAACCTGACTTGCATCAGCAAAAATAAAGTGGTTGGGAATTTTTTCTGTCTAGAACGGACCATTCACATCTCCAATATTTGTCTTCACTTCAAAACTTTAGTTGTTCTACCAATTAGACTGTTAGCGGTTGTGGGCAATACGTTCATTTTTGGCCTTTTTGTGAACATCTCAAAGATGGGGATTTTGGATAGAAATTTGCATAGAAATTTACTTCAATTTAGATAAATTGGTACCTTTTTTGGTCAGGTACCTTTTCAAAAATGCCCTTCTAAAGAAGGGTTGACATTGTTCGGAAGGGCGTAAAGCAGGGCAAAGCAGGGCGCCCTGCCGAAAGAAGGGCGAGTTGGCAACTATGGTTGGCGTGTTTTTATATCCACCAAAAGTTTATGCGTCCACTCTTACCTCTGACCGCTGAAAGCTAGAGCAGGGTTCATCTTGATGGCTATCTTAGCGATAGCATTAGCGGCAAACACCTTCCCTTCCTTGGTGTTCTCTTGGAACAGGTTGAGAAGTGCCCGAGTTCCTCCCAGCTGTACCACTGAACCACAATGGACACCTGCCAAAATCAGGGATGGATTAAGGGATCCTTCACATATTTCTAAATCAGCAAGGGGGAGGAGGGTCTTTTTAAATAACCCAAATAATTGCGCTACATGTTGTCGATATAGCAAATGATGGATCTGGTATCCCTATATCAGCACTTAAGAGCTCTGAAAGTGCAGAGCCAAACTATAGGGTCGACCAAAATATCAAAATTTGGTCTAATCGCCACGTTTCTTTTGTTAAGTTTTTCAAAAGAAAACTTCTATTTTAATAAAAGAATTTATTTGAAACATCATCGTGAAAATTGAAAGGGTTCTAACATAGATGAATTGCAAATTCAATGCTTTCATTCAAAAAAATCGCAAATAAAATAAGCAGGAATAGTCGAATAGATATATCAGATATATCTTCAACCCGACACTCACTCTCATTATTTGACACAAATGCCATGAAACTCCTTGCCACAAATTCTCTGGTCCGTTCACTGTCAGCAGAGGAGCATGCTGCAAGTACACTGGGCACACCATGCTGTACCATCAGCTCAATCCTGAGAAGATCATGGGTTAATCCATATATGGTATGATTTATGTTTTTGGTGATATTGCAAAGTTCCATCTATTGGAAATGACCATATTTTTGCGCTTGTTTAAATCGTTATTATCGCATAATCGTTTTTGACTGACCATTGAAATCTCCCGATCCTCGGACTCGAACAGAGACTCAAGCAGAGACAGTTATTACCCTATCAAGGATGACGGGTGCCTTCACCAAGGGACAAGAGAATACCAATAGATAAAAAAGCAAAATCAAAATAGCAAAAACAAAACGTGGCTCATAAAATTAAGATTAATATCGGAAAATGAAATAGCAATCCGCAGAATCATGTGCGTCCAGTCCACTCAGAATTCCATTCCAAGCTAACTCGGAATTCCATTCCAAGTTCACTCGGAATTCCATTCCAAGTTCACTCGGAATCCCAACCTCACACGGAATCCCAAGCTCACACGGAGGGCATATAGTTCACCCGATCTCGTTTCACATCACTCCGATCCTCACTTGCCCCCAAGTTCTCCTCTTTTATTTTCTGCTCCTCTTTCTTCCTCTTCTGCCCGCGTATGTGCTGCCGTACCGCCATTGACACACTCAGAATAAGCGAGACTGCCAACACGATGATGATCGGAAAGTACACTTTACACTGCTCGAAATCTCCGTTTTTGGGTAGCTCTGAAACTCTGATCGGTGAACAAGCGTAGGGCGGTCGGTTCATTTTTTCAGAGCATTCCACGGTAAAATGTGATGAATAATTCAGGGATTTAACCCCAAAACCTGAATTACATCGAAACTGCATCATACTTCCAGGAAGAAAAAACGGAACTTTATTTTCGTTTTCAACCCATCCGTTTTTGACCTGCATCTTTTTGAGAGAACACGAGTGGTTATCAACCGGTAATTTCAAGGAAAGACTGTTAAGTTTCTTATCGGAGGAAGCTATGGCGGAATCTACAGTTTGTAAAACCATCATGCCCTTATCTACACCGTTAATGTGAACGAGGCATTTTTGATCAGGAATCCAGGTACTTTTATCGATATTGAGGTACTGATAGCGTGACTGGGGTGATGTTTTAGCTAAGTAAACGGTGTAATATCCCTCGTGATTAATCCCCCATTCCAAGCCCCAGTTGGAATCCACAACAGACACTCCAAAAACTTCAAGATCGGAATCGAAGGTGATAATCCAGCTCTGAGCCTTGCTACACGGCACCCAACTGAGTTGGTACGCTACCCCTCCCGATGTTATATTCCTCTTATTCCTCGACGGAGACAAGCATTTGTTGGAAGATTCCTTGTAGATCAGGACACCGGATGATTGTTCCTGAGCGAGCATCACGTCAAAAACATTCCCCAGACATTCCAGACATTTCATGGGCACCACAGCCACAGCAGGGCTGTAGGGAGAACCGCTCCATTCCCCATGGGTCTGGGAGAAAAGGGAGCATTTCCGGGTGACAAAGTTAAAGGAGAACGATCTGCAGGCGTCAGTCAGTCCACAATAACGCCAGCACTGGGTCAGGGTATCCGTTCTCAAGCCACAGATGAACCCGTGCACTTTCCTGGGTGGTATCTCCGCGTTGTTGTAGATGATACACTCCTGGTGAAGTGACATCAGGCCGGGTGAAGTGGTCCACGGTCTGTGGTCTGGTGAGGTGACGGCTGCAGTGGTTACTTCTTCATAGGAAATCAATTCAGTTTCTGGAGAATCTTCATCGAAGAAGCCGAAATCTGAGCCAGCCGAAAGGTCCAGAGTGGTTCCTAGTGCTATGATCGTAAGGAGAAGCATGGTTCTCAGCGAAACATTGAAAGCTGGGAGACGTTGTGATTGTTATATGTAATTATACCATTATTTAGTGATGAACTAAGTGTGACGTCATTATTATGGCTTAAAATGGGGAGTTGATGATGTTTAAATGCCTTTTGTTCTCGTGTTAGCGGTGGATGAGAAAGAACGAGAAAGGAAAGAAATAACGTTGTGTTGAATCACAATCCCTTATTCCAATTTGCTAGGTACATATAAGAGTTTCGTATTTATTAAGCAACCTACCTCGCTCCTCCCCTACTTGAGATTCTGTGAGGTATTAATTTTTAAAAATCAATAATTGTGTTATGTCCCAATAAAGGGCATGCCACAAATCAATCAGCAGTACGTTATATTGAAAGTAAAATATTGGATGAGCCTTTCAATGAGAAAATTGGCGCATTATGTTAGAAAGCAGTTCATTAAGTTAACCATTATGATATATAGAAATAAATAAATTTTTAAGAAAATGGCTGATTGGAGCATGATCAGTCCATTTTAGAGCAAGCTATAATATAATAAAGGTCTTACAAAAAAAGTCACGTGATAGTTATAGATTCAGATCATTTGCATCTTGCACTGTGTCGAAGGTAAGAAAGCAACATTGGAATGATCGTGGTGTTAAGAGAGAATACGGAACCGCTGCTTCAATGATTGATCATGCCCACATACTTCATACTTTTATAATTAAATTTTCTGGAAGGTTACAATCATGGGACAATTATTGGCAATTGGCAATGGCATGATAGACTGGCAGTACTATTATCTAAGTAAACCACTCTAAACCGCAAATAATCACTACTTAAAATATCTGCAAATATACGAACGGATCTGGAAGCAGACGCAAACGACCTCAGTCGAGATTTTCCATGGCGTTTCGAACCCCTACGTACGTGGCTTTTTCATGCGCAGCGTAATCGTGCGCGGTTCAGTGGACAGGCAGAGAGCCGCGTATGAAAAGGCTGCGCACGTAAGAGTTCAATAGAACCCTGTATCATCAGGTCACAAAAAGGAGGCAAAAGTTGAGAAGCTGACGACGATAATCACATGATTTTCGAAAGCTCCTGTTTATCGTATCATTTAACGTTTTAAACTTTCTCCCTAAGGAAAATGAAGTATTTAATGGTATGAGGAGCTATCTATTGTCAGTTAAAGAAGGTCTGCATGAGCGTGAGATGTCTTGGAAAAACCAATCAAACTGTCGCGTGACATTTGGATGCTAGGTGCTTTGGTATATTGCATATATTCGCTATTGTCACGTTCATTTTTTAATAACTAGAGAAGCCTGAGTACTCAAACGACCCTCAAAACCTAAAGTGTCCTTTTGACAATTCTACCGTACACCCCCTCAGGGCTCAGAACCTCCAAACGGTCAAACCTTCAACAATTGCTGCCTCAAGTCGAAAATGACTAATGGACATGGTTGAGTGACGTCATTATCATATTTCAAAGTAGTGACTTGATGACGTCACACCGTATTTTAATACCTAACCTCCTTTGACACTCAGACTCAAAGTCAGAACACCATCCCCTTCCTTTGTTCGTGAGTTGCTGATTTTAACGCAATCATGCGACACTCTATAGCTCGATCAATAGGTCATGCCTACTTTCTCTCTTAAAAAGTAGGTTAATAAAAAGTAGGTTAATAATGCAGCATTTCAGAAATATAGGCTTTCCTGTCCGAGTGATTATGTCATGACCACTCTCTCTTAAAACTTTAAAAAGTAGGTTAATAATGCATCATTTCATAAATATAGGCTTTTTTGTCCGCGTGATTATGTCATGCTCTCTAGTCTCTTTAAATTAAAATGCAGGAACAGGTTAATAATGTACCGTTCCAGGAAATAGTGCCAGCGCGTCGAAAGTATTTTCTCCTAAGAGGCAGTTCCCAAGAAAAGCCCTGAAACGTCCTTATTAGGACTCATTTCAGAGATATTGATCCGATTACAACACTTCTGTACTGTGGTTTGTAGATGAAATACCTTCATTAACACATGCACGCATCATGATTTAAATTAAGTAGGTACTACTCGCCACAAAATTTGATTCAGTTGAGCGCTACCAAATTTGGCATGAAATCCTGCAGCAATGTGTCAGAATATAAACCAATTATCCCAACCTATATACCTTAGTGGTAGAAATTAAGATGTGTATTTATTAAGGACGTACTTATTAAGAAGTGTACTAATTAAGGCAGTAAAATTTCTACAAAAATCAGGCAAATCTAGGACTAAATTTCACGTCGTTTCACCAATTTTCAAACAAAAATACCGATATGAAAACAAAAAGAGGGCAATTTTTTTCCATTGAATTAAATTTATTTGGGATCTATGAAAGTATGAAATATAGACGAAAGTAAACCTAGGCGTTCTAGAGAAACAGATTAGCAAATTTGGGTCAATGAGCATCCTAGAGTCAACATCATGTTCTTTGCAACGTTTCACTGCCTCCGTTTGATCAAAAGATTGGCCGCTGAAATTTTGAAGGCCTTGCTTCCCGATGAAAACATCAAAGATATCGAAGAAGGTTCTATTAGGCTTGAGATGGAAGATATTATGGATTATGGAAGATGTGCAGAACGACGAAGAAGCTGAAGAAATGTCTATAATTTTTATCGAGTGATAATTGTTTATCATATCAAGTTCAATTTTGTCTGCACTGATGCTTTCGCTGAAAAATCTGAACCTACATTGAGAGAAAATAGAATGCCTTAATATTGTAGTGAAAGCAAAGATAGGTACAGATTTACAAATCTTTACTTTAACAAAATTTTCTAAAATTTTGGTTTTGTACAAATTACGGTGAGTAGAAATTAAGATTTGTAGAATTTAAGGAGTGTACTATTTAAGGCAGTGAAATTGCTTACTGCCTTAAATAGTACACTTCTTAATTTCTACCACTAAGGTAAGGGCTTTCTCATTCCAAAGGTATTTCATTACACGCGATATCTCTGTATATTTTGTTGTACATACTGTGCTCCTTCAAGACGTTGTAGTGGAAAATCATACTCATTGTACAATACATTTTGTACATCTAACACTCCACAGCATACATTTAAACATTTTACAGTGTACTGTACACTGTGAAAATGCATATACATATAATATGCAATTTGCAAATATGTATGTATTTTCGTAATTACAGTGTGCGTGTTAAATACAAATTGTACTCTGTGTATACAATTTGTACTTCACATACGTACTATACATTCTCTACCACTCTAATCAGAATAATTACGAACACACATATTTGCAAATTGCATATTATACACATCAGAGTCCTGCTTTATACAGTGTGCTCTGTGCTGTGTTGAGTTTGTGTCGTTGCTTCTCAATATCATTCAGACAGGTGTACAATGTACAATGTACATATAATACATTTTAACGAGCTTTACCTACATAGATACCACATTGTAGGAGTTTTTATCTCTTTAGTAGGAGTTTTGTACCTGGTCATTATGCAGTTCTCTTGTTTGTTTACCATAGCATACATTTTTGCGTGTACATTTTGTTTATATGTAAGCATGATACATGTCTGTATAGTGTGTATAATACTGAAGGCTATGTGGCAGCAGAATGCACACAAAGTAGTGAAGTGTAAACCATCCGACTGGGAATTTCGTGTTAAATTACTTTTTAAACTATACATTACGTTATTATTGAGTTTTCATACCATACATTTAAGCAATACATTGCGTTATTTAGTTTCAGTAACGGAAGAGTGAAGACGTTAAAGCCAGTGATCTGTGCTATGTAACACGATACCAGGGCGTTAAAATAAATCACTTGTTATAAATAAATCACTTGTTTTAGTGATGAATTTGTCAGGCATATACGAACAGTACTGGCTTTTTGATGTTTGTTTTGGTAGTTGTTTGTTTTGGTGGTTTTGTATTTGCCTTTTTTAAATTTATTCCTGAGAAATTGTTGAATGCCGGGATGTATTTGAGATAATTTTGCGTCTTTTAACGAGGAATAAGGAATCTAATGAAGAATCTAATTAATACAATTCCTTTCACAGAGCCTTATGATTCAAACACATCAACACAGTACAACAAGGATTATGTTTCCGAGAGGCTGCTAGATAAGTCAGGAGTCGGCTTTCTTGAGACTCCATAAGACATCACTTTAAAGACCGCTAGAAATTCCAGACCCTGAAGACAGCTAGAGACTCCAGAAGGCACCACTTAACAAAATGTCTCCCTTGGCACACCTTTTCCTCCTTCTCACCATTAAAATCTGTACCGGAGAATACGTTAAACTTCACATCCAAACATCGCATGACGAAGGTAATTTCAATTGCTTTACAAGGGTTTTTAAGTTCGCTAATCGCTATATTGACACATTTAATCACAGTCTCACACTTCCACTGTATTTGATACATCAATTGCTTTACAAGGTTTATTAAAATTGCTCATTCCATTGACTCATAGTTATAGAGAATAAAGTTTTCTAGATCATAAAGAATCAAACTACCTATAGGGCATTAGAGCAGAGGCGTAGCCAGGGGAAGGCGACATAGGCGGCTCCCTCCCCCTTTTTGAACAAAGAATGTGAAAATTTTGGTAATTCTGACAAGATAAGAACATTCGTCAGGCTTTGAATGTAACTCGCTACCTCCTTTTCGTAAATCTGACTACGCCCGGCTGCTATAGAGTATATTTTAGAATTTTCTGCAGTTAACAAGAATATATTTTATGAATTGTCTGCAGGAAACTCGGACTCAGAGATAGACCTCGTCCTTATCTCCAACCACGAGGAGGCATCAGCAGAGAAGCGGCTGGGCCAGCTAAAGGAGGGAACGATGAGATGGTTTTCTATGGATTCTTGGGTACGAACAACGAAATCTATACGCCGCGCAGGAGGAATAGACGGTTCAACGTCATCAACTCACTCCATCATATGATAATGACGTCATCTTACCCGCCAATATCTCGGGCAATCTGGAGGAACGCAGACTTTCCTTCGGCGGACCTAAGGCGGACTCACTTTATAAAATACATGCATAAGCTAGGCGTATAATGACCCATGGCCATCCTGTCAGGTTTTCATTAAATATCAACATTAAAGACGAAAAGATTCAGAAGTTTCTGCCAAAAAATACGTACTTATCTTAGTTTTGCCGTGTTTTTAAAAAATACGTCTTTAACAACGTTTTTCGCAGGTTTCCCCAGAACAAATCGAATGTCTGCAGTTCTCACTGTCAGGCACGGACGGCTGGACCATGGTAACAACTACCATGGTAACCAACTCTGGGGACATTTACCAGTTCCACAACCCAGATCAGGAGAAACTAGATAACACTTTCATCTGGTCTAAGAACAAGGTACAGTGAAGGTTCGAAATGCAGGATTGTGTGCGCGGCGTAAGTATGCGCGGCGTAAAAACATATAAGAAACATGTCTGTACGCCGCGCAAACTTATGCCGCGCACACAAAACTCCAGTTCGAACTGCCACTGGTATTCCCCTTGCTCTGCTAACAATTGTTGCGGTATACATGCCACTTGAGTCTTGATGCTATAAAGTACTTAAACACGTTCCTATCTCCCGGGTCCATTTTGAGATACTCTATCTTGTAAAACAAATATCAATTCTAATGTTATGTTCCTATATTTTTTCAATCCAGGTTAAATTCTGTGAGAAGACTCGCGGGAGATTTTCTTTGGCCCATCGCCAGGAATTAAACGGGACCAGCACATACCAAGTCGCATCATTAGACACAAAACAGAAGACGACGGGTTTGCTGCTGTTCAATAACGCCACGGTGTGCAGTTACCGAAATCTTGAGTACACTTTCACGACACTATCTGCCATGACCATATGTTCAGAATGGGGATACGAAAACAGTGCCAGGTTCACCATACACGATGCCACCGCGTCAGAAAGGACGGATTATGCGATAGGACTGGGAGGTGTCAAGAATTGCGCGGGCATGGACGGGATTAGTTTGTATTCGTGTACGTTTTCGACGATTACGGAGGGCTGTGATCACAAAAACGATGTGTGGTTGACGTGTGGTATTCCTGACGGGGATCTTCATGCCGGGGCAATTGCGGGAATAGTTCTAGCGTGCGTCACGGTGTTACTATGTGGTCCGTTTTGCTTCATTAAATGCAGGCAAAGGAGGAAAATGCAGAGAAGAATACGACGATTGGAACGCGGAGAAGAAATAGAACCCTCGGCTCCCACTCCTGAACTTATGCATATTCCCCCTGAAAGTTCCCCCACACCACTCCCTACAACCTCCCCCTCGGCTCCCCCTCACTACGAGATGGCGACCATGGAGAAACACGAGGAAACTGACGGAGGGAGACCGGCACAGCAGCATGAGGCACCCCCGAGTTACGATGAAGCGGTAGCTAATCCCGGTCACTACCGGTCATCCTTCCGGAAAATGTCGAACTATTTCAGGAGGAATAATAGGGAAGGAGGTGGTGGAGCTAGTGGGGTTTAGGGAGTTCCGAGCATGCATGTTCTTAAGACGAATATTAATTAAATTAAGCTCCTTATCATTTTGTCGCAAATTGGAGGAAAACAAGGATTTATATCATTAATTTGACGTTAGTCGCCCCTCTTTTTTTAAAATCTCGAAGGATTTACTCCCTATTTTATGAGTGGAACTGAGAGAGGATTTTATACAGAATCTATCAAATGACAAATGAGGTATCAAGATCTCCGTGAATTTGATGGATACAAGTTATCCCAGGAACCACAAATAACGAATATTGTTTAATATTACGTGGTTGTGGATATAGATAAGTCAAATGTAAGAACTCCCTATCTTATGAGTAGAACTGAGAGAGGAGTTTATACAGAATCTTTTAAATGAAGAACATAATATTATGGGGAATCTAATTGGATGTATACACTATACAGGTTACCCCAGGAACCGCGAATATCGAATTAAGTTCAATATTACGTGGTTATGGATATAGATAAGTCAAATGTAAGAATGGTTATTTTGATTTTAATATGTAAGCATTTTCTTTGAAATCATTCGTATTCCTAATTTTGATGATATTAATTAAAGCATCAATATTCGATAATGTTAGTTCTATAACTAATAATGGATCGCAATTTAAGAAAATTAGATGAACGGCGACCGACACAAAATGATCACTTAGAATTATGTTCAGATATACCTTAATTCAAGTCGAATAAAGAATTACTTGAAAGGCATAATTATTTGGTGCGGTAAATAATTCATATATTATGAAAATATACACCCCGAACCAATAGTTTTTTTTGACAAAACATTGCTCCATCCTCGGGAGTTGAAAGTCTGTGACGATCAAACCAATAAGCTTTTTGACAAAAGAAACATTACTCCTTCCTCGGGGATGGGAGTTGAAAGTCTGTGACGCATCCTGACAACTATCGTCTCGACAATTCTTCAGACAACTTCTTAAAAGACAATTATAAGTGCGACCGATATACAAGAAAGTTACGGGCAAGATTACGATAGGTTTTTGACAGGTTTAGGATAGGTTTAGGACAGGTTAACGAAGGGTTTTGGACAGGTATACGAAACATTTTGAACCGGTTCCAGGCGGCAAAACCGATTGCCAAATCCTCAAGCTAATCAGGGCAAAGGACTCATTTGAACTTAATAATTCGACTTGATCGAATCAAGCGAAACTTTCTTTGGCAGTTTTACGCTTTACTTTCCTCTTAATTACCAAAAACCAAGAGGGGCTAATTGCATTATTAACTTGATGATTCGGATAAACAAATCACAAATAGAATTAACAAATAGAACCATCAACTCAATCCTTTCTTTGACGCTCTCCTCTCCATCCTTCTCGTGATCCTGTGGTACGTTTTGCTTGGCGTACTGGGCAATCTTCACCATCTCCGGAGCTATGTCAGGCTTATCATACCTGCAAGAGATAGTAGGGTTCATCTTAATGAAAAGTTGGCAAATAGTTAAGGATTAGTGAAAAATAGGCAAAAATTTAGATTCCCATTTGAGCAATATTGAACATCAAATTAGTGATATAACTTTCACGCAGGATCGTCAATTGTCTCTAAAAGATTTTAGTGGAAGCAGTAGAGACAGTTGATGATTCTGCGCTGATGAAACAAATTACAGGAAATTGCCTTGAAAAAAAAGAAAACTTACGAGTTGGTCATGTTCATGAAGATACAAGAGAGGGAGTCGGAAACTGTCCATAGTTGCAATGTATGGAATGGGAGGGAGTAACTTGTGCTGGGGGCTGGATCACTCGAGAAATCGCAGATAATCTTCATCTGTTCCTCGTCTTGTGCAAGTTCGTGTTTCACCTGGATGGAAAAGTGAGATATCGAGCAATTTCTATTTCCCAATCATGAATCATTGTTTTGTCATATTTTCCAGTAACAAACGAGTCATCTGCCCCCTTTGAAAATGGTATAATCCAACATGGCGGCCATCTCGAGATCGAAAGGCGGCCATTTCAAAATTAAAAGGCGTTCCTTTCTAAGATGCATCCTGTCATAATTTTAATCTAATCTAATCTATCATTCAAGATCTTCTTAAGTGTAGATTCCCGCCGCCTGCTAGAAAATCTTGTGCCTTCCCGCGCGGTCACGCGATAGCATAGCGCGCTGTTTGTAGAAATAAGCAGATGAGAAAAACATGTGAAGTTCTTCGCGCCTTACGTTTACGTTCATTTTAGAGTGAGACCGCGGTAGATGTTTCAGACCGAAATTGACAAAATATCGAAAAGTCGCATATATATCAAACAAATTATCAGGACATAATTCACCTCAGCATCAATAGTGAGATAAGCCAGAGCTTCAATCACCCATTTTCTTGCCTCATCAGTCGTACTCTTAATTAGCAAAGTTCGAATCTGCTTGAATATCCGCAACCCTGCAAAGGACAAAATGTCAACGTCAACAAACTCAAAATGATCGAAATGGCTGAAATTTAAAAAAAGAGAGAGGGGGTAATTTTCGACAAAACAATGAATCGAGGTTTCATTTCATGCCACAAAATGTAGCCTAACCTGCTCCATCAGCTATGATGTTCCTGGTCACATCACCACCACTACTTGCCACCATCTTACTCATCCCAACCAGGGCACGCAGTTTAACTGTGTCATCCACCTGTTATAAGTTTATTAGTGAATTAAATCAAATAAAGTATTAAATCAATTAATAAATTCCTTGTTATAACGGGTTTCATTGTTTGGGTTTTTTGTGAATTTATTGTGTTCTCTAGATTTACTTTAATCTACAAACTACAAAATGAATCAACATGTATGGACAGTAACAAAGTGCTTTGATTTGGCATGTTCATGTCTCTTTGCTATAAATGGTAAAATTGTTTCATGTGAGTTAGTTTGTTTACTATTCCTACAATCATTGAGCAAAACATAAACATCAACTTGTAATTCAACTTGGAATGCATTAAAAATACAGAAATATCTTAGCAATTCTTATCAGAATGTAAATCCACTGTACCTCATCTGACTTATAGAGCGCTTTAAGCAGGTTAAAGTTCTGACTCGCCAGATTATAGCACATTTTCTTATCACTCGCAACCAGAGCCACAGTTTCTGCAGCTGTCAGTTGGGATTCGTAGGTTTTTGAGATCAGGAGTTTGGAGAGAATCCGATAGATTTCGGAGTTGTCTTTGATAAGGTCACCACCAGCCTCAAATGAACCCTGGGTTTTTAGAAATATACACAGAAATGTAAGAATTTTGGCGGTCAATTCTAAATAATTCTACAATATACAGTACAGAATATTCCTTCAGGTGCAAGTTCATAGACTTTGAATTAAATTTGGTATAATTGAAAAAAGGGGGGGGGGGGGGGTTAAAAAGAAATGTGAAATTCATTGATAATACTGGTAACAAAAACACAACAGATAAAGTGTCTCAAAGGAAGCTGACACTGGTGTCAAGGGAGGACAGGTTAAGGGTGGTACCAAAGTACCAAGGACTTCCATCTGAAACCGTGTCAGGTTAGCAGCTGAAACTGATGTCAACTGGTGCAGTGTCAGGGAAGCAACTGACATTGGTGTCAGGAGAGCAGCTGACACTGGTGTCAGGGGAGCAGCTGAAACTGGTGTCAGGGAAGCAGCTGACACTGGTGTCAGGGGAGCAGCTGACACTGGTGTCAGAGAAGCAGCAGACACTGGTGTCAGGGAAGCAGCTGACACTGGTGTCAGAGAAGCAGCTGACACTGGTGTCAGGGGAGCAGCCGACACTGGTGTCAGAGAAGCAGCTGACACTGGTGTCAGAGAAGCAGCTGACACTGGTGTCAGGGAATCAGCTGACACAGTGGTGTCAGGGAAGCAGCTGACACAGTGACACTGGTGTCAGGGAAGCAGCTGACACTGGTGTCAGGGAAGCGCCGGAAGCAGCTGACACTGGTGTCATTGGAGCAGCTGACACTGGTGTCAAGAGGAGCACTTGACACTGGTGTCAAGAGGAGCAGTTGACGCAGGTGTCAGGGCAGCAGAAAGTTAGTTAATTCATACGTAAAGGCGGTATAGACAACATAAAATACAAATTCATTACATCTTAATGACACCATCAATCATAATTACTGTCATTAACATGCTGGATTGTATGTGAGATTTGTATAACAACGCTTTAGTTACAAATAACAAAATTCCTGAAAATCCCTATTTACGTCATTGACACCAACCTGTAGCAGGATATTGATAGCTCGAAGAGCTAACATCTGGTGGTTCTCCTCCCCTGACAACAACCTCGGGTCTGTGATGGTTGTCACTTGTTTGACGAACTTCAGCGATGTTTGGCCGTCGATACGCGCACGAGCCCACGATTTACTGATAGCGATAGAGATCTGAAACAACGAAGTTGTATGATGTTATTAAATCAGTGTTACTGGGGCACAGAATATTTTAGGGGGGGGGGCCAACGCCATTTTAGGCCATTTAGGGCCATGAAATTCTAGGGCCATTTTGCGATTTTGGATATGTTGATGGCCCTAAATGGCCCTACATTTTACTTCAAATATCTGTCCGTAGATATGATTTGAAGTATTTGTACGACGGTTTTTCATCCACATATGGCTGTGTGTGTGATAAAATTAGGATTTCACTACTGTCAAGCAGATTTTAATGAAATTAAATGATCCCATGTTTAATCTACTGATCCCATCCGGTGAATCCCTACTGCTCCCGTGGTTAATCCCTACTGATCCCCATTGGTTAATCCCTACTCCTCCATGGTTAATCCTTTGTGATCCCCTGGTTAATCCCTACTCCTCCCATGGTTAATCCTTTGTGATCCCCTGGTTAATCCCTACTCCTCCCACGGTTAGTCCCTACTGATCCCATGGCTAATCCCAACTGATCCTAGATGGTTAATCCTTACTGATCCCATGGTTAATCCCTACTGATCCGGCCTGGTTAATCCTACCGATCCTGGCCCTGGTTAATCCCTACTAATCCCACAGTTAATCCCTACTGATCCCCTGGTTAATCCCTACTGATCTTCTGGTTAATCCTTTGTGATCCCTGGTTAATCCTACTGATCCCACGGTTAGTCCCTACTGATCCATGGCTAATCCCAACTGATCCTAGATGGTTAATCCTTACTGATCCCATGGTTAATCCCTACTGATCCGGCCTGGTTAATCCTACCGATCCCCTGGCCTGGTTAATCCTACTAATCCACAGTTATTCCCTACTTATCTCTGGTTAATCCCAACTGATATCATAGTATCATGGTTAATCCTACTGATCCCATGGTTGGTCCCAACTGATCCCATGGTTAATCCTACCAATCCTGGTTGGTCCCTACTCCTCCCATGGTTAATCCTGCTCCCATTGGTTAATCCCTACTCCTCCCATGGTCAATCCTTTGTGATCCTAGTTAATCCTACTGATCCACGGTTGGTCCCTACTGATTCCATGGCAGCATGGCTAATCCCAACTGATCCTAGATGGTTAATCCTTACTGATCCCATGGTTAATCCCTACTGATCCGGCCTGGTTAATCCCTACCGATCCCTGGCCTAGTTAATCTACTAATCCCACAGTTACCTAATCCCTACTGATCCCTAGTTTAATCCCTACTGATCCTGGTTAATCCCAACTGATATCGTGGTTAATCCCTACTGATCCCATGGTTAATCCCTACTTGCTCACCTTCACGACAACAAATTAGGCAATGACATTGGCTATCGTATTGATATTACATATTTGCTGACTGAAGCCAATACTTTATTGGCTTTAGTTGAGCGGACAAAACGACAAAAATGCGTGTCAGTCCACCAACCATTTGTTCAGCTCAGTCGTGTCGTAAATACGCTAATCTTACGCCCTCTTGTGGTGCCTATAGTGTCCCACTCATTAATGCCGTAATTTTCCTCGGCTTTGCTTGCAGTAGTACCGTTAGATAGCGTATATTATGTCAATGTTTAATATGATTAATTATAATATATGTATCGAGCAGGAGTTTTGCCTTTAGAGTACCATCAAAACGATAGCTCTTTCGATATCATCAAGGTAAGCAAATCTTTTGCCCTGCATAAATATACGTATTGAATAATTTATGTTTCATGCTCAGGGAACCTTACAATTAGAATCTTATAGTTAATACATGTGTCAGTTAATACATGTGTCAGTGAGAGGATCCCGTAAACCTCTCACAAGCGTGAAATCTGATTTCAGAGGTTTCGTTCAATCTCATCCCAGATGGATTGACATGGGATTTAACTTTTGTTATTTTTAGTTTCTTTTCCCATTTTGCCTGCCCGATTTTCTTTTCAGTTTTAGAATTCAAAGGGATAGTTTGTTGATATCAACAGATACAGTTATTATTGCGACTGTGTATTTATATATTTTTATTGTATTTCAAAAATTGTGTAATGCTTGCCCACTAACTTTCGGGTAGTATTGTGGTTAATACATGTGAAATGCTTCACCACCTTTACTGAAAAGTACAAATGTCGCATTGGAATGCGACTTGCAGATTGATGTCTTGAAGAAATTGTTCTTTATTGTGTACACATAAAAACATGAGTTTGTTAGTATAAAAATTACGCAGAAGTGGTCGATAACGCTCAATATTTTCTAACTATTATGCCTGTAAGCTTGTATTATGCA
Organism: Beroe forskalii; assembly: GCA_011033025.1. Lineage (NCBI taxonomy): Eukaryota > Metazoa > Ctenophora > Nuda > Beroida > Beroidae > Beroe > Beroe forskalii. The sequence goes on from WFMF01000013.1 coordinate 115,112, forward strand.
TTGATTTGTATCGGTTTTTAATACTTTATCTAGTCGGTACAATGTGATCAGTGGCTTTATTTTGATAATGTAGAAAGCTGATATTGACGTGAGTTAATTTAGGACTTATGGTCTGGGCAGAGCGGCCAAGGGGGCGTACCGAAGTTAAGATGTGGAAAGAAGAAGAAGAATACGACAAGAATTTGACGTATTTAGGAATGTAATGTAGTAATTGACACGTACACTATTTCAACTAATATTATACAAATAACGTGCGGCTTGTTTTAGTATACGGTATGGTTCGTGTTTATTTTCAGAGAGAATTTCACCAGACTTGAGAACAAATTGAGCGGATTACCTACTCAATAATTATCTGAATGTACCTTCTGATTTCCCTCCACTACGGTTTTAGAGTGTTATGTCTAGGCTTGAAGACAAATTGAGTTTTCGCTCATTAATTACCTAGGCCGACTCCCGTAGAATAGATACTGATATAGAATACTATAGCAGCGTGTCCCGCCTCACGAACCACAATGTCCTTTTAGATCATCTTCTGTGTGCTTGTAAACTAGGTATCATATATTCGCTTGTAAGCATTGTTAAATGAATTGTCCAAATTCGGGTTGAAAATGAAATCAGGCATTTGTCGAAAATCGAAATATCCCTAAGATGACGGCGTTTTAATTGTCTTGAAGTTTAAAATGGTTTTCATTCGGAATTCATCAAGGTATTAGATACTTAAGTAATGAGCTGAGAGACCACGTCAAAGTGCCATTCATTCTCTTCATTAAAATTTGACTGAACAGCCGCATGAATCGGCAAAAAACTCAAACGAAAAAAGTGAAGCTTGACCGATGTCTACACGGAGAATAAGTGGGCGCTATCGCCACACGACGATTTACTGTACAAAATTGCGCGCACGCGAATTTTTGCGCGCGCGCATGTCGCCCTGTATATGGCCAATCTCGGCCAACGAAAAAAAAATTTCGTTTGAGTTTTTTTTTGAATTTTTATTTTTTTTCAGATGTTTTTTTTTCACAATAATTTTTTCTTTTTAAAATTTTCATCACAACATTTTTCTGATGGCCACTCTCGGCCACCATACACCTTTTCAATCACAATGATTTTCTCCATTGAAACTTGTGAAATAGGTACCTTTTTGAGAACAGCAATTTTCATGAGAAATAGGTACCTTCTTAGAAACTATCGCTTTGTCAAGTGTAACTTTTGAAAAAGGTACCTTTTCGAAAGCAAAGATTTTCTCCATTGAAACTTGTGAAATAGGTACCTCTTTGAGAACATCAATTTTCTTGAGAAATAGGTACCTTTTTAGAAACTATTACTTTCTCAAGTGTAACTTTTGAAAAAGTACCTTTTCGATCACAATGATTTTCTCCATTGAAACTTGTGAAATATGTACCTTTTCGAGAACAGAATTTTTTGAGAAATAGGTACCTTTATAGAAACTATCACTTTCTCAAGTGTAACTTTTGAAAAAGGTACCTTTAAGATCACAATGATTTTCTCCATTGAAACTTGTGAAATAAGTACCTTTTTGAGAACAGCAATTTTCTTGAGAATTAGGTACCTTTTTTGAAACTATCACTTTCTCAAGTGTGACTTTCCAAAAAGGTACTTTTTCGATCACAATGATTTTCTCCATTGAAACTTCTGAAATATGTACCTTTTGGAACAGCAATTTTCTTGAGAAATAGGTACCTTTTTAGAAACTATCGCTTTCTCAAGTGTAACTTTTGTAAAAGGTACCTTTTCGAAAGCAAAGATTTTCTCCGTTGAAACTTGTGAAATAGGTACCTTATTGAGAACATCAATTTTCTTGAGAATAAGGTACCTTTTTAGAAACTATCTCTTTCTCAAGTGTGACTTTTGATTAAGGTACCTTTTCAATTACAATGATTTTCTCCATTGAAACTTGTGAAATAGGTACCTCTTTGAGAACATCAATTTTCTTGAGAAATAGGTACCTTTTTAGAAACTATCACTTTCTCAAGTGTAACTTTTGAAAAAGTACCTTTTCGATCACAATGATTTTCTCCATTGAAACTTGTGAAATATGTACCTTTTCGAGAGCAGCAATTTTTTTTTGAGAATTAGGTACCTTTTTAGAAACTATCACTTTCTCAAGTGTAACTTTTGAAAAAGGTACTTTTTCGATCACAATGATTTTCTCCATTGAAACTTGTGAAATAGGTACCTTTTGGAAACAGCAATTTTCTTGAGAAATAGGTACCTTTTTAGAAACTATCGCTTTCTCAAGTGTAACTTTTCAAAAGGTATCTTTTCTCCATTGAAACTTGTGAAATAGGTACCTTATTGAGAACAGCAATTTTCTTGAGAATTAGGTACCTTTTAGAAACTATCACTTTCTCAAGTGTAACTTTTGAAAAGGTACCTTTTCGATCACAATGATTTTCTCCATCGAAACTTGAGAAATAGGTACATTTTTTAGAACAGCAATTTTTTGAGAATTAGGTACCTTTTTAGAAACTATCACTTTCTCAAGTGTAGTTTTTGAAAAAGGTATTATTTCGATCACAATGATTTTCTCCATTGAAACTTGTGAAATAGGTACCTTTTGGAGAACAACAATTTTCTTGAGAAATAGGTACCTTTTTAGAAACTATCGCTTTCTCAAGTGTAACTTTTGTAAAAGGTACCTTTTCGAAAGCAAAGATTTTCTCCGTTGAAACTTGTGAAATAGGTATCTTATTGAGAACAGCAATTTTCTTGAGAATTAGGTACCTTTTTAGAAACTATCACTTTCTCAAGTGTAACTTTTGAAAAAGTACCTTTTCAATTACAATGATTTTCTCCATTGAAACTTGTGAAATAGGTACCTCTTTGAGAACATCAATTTTATTAAGAAATAGGTACCTTTTTAGAAACTATCACTTTCTCAAGTGTAACTTTTGAAAAAGTACCTTTTCGATCACAATGATTTTCTCCATTGAAACTTGTGAAATATGTACCTTTTCGAGAGCAGCAAATTTTTTTGAGAATTAGGTACCTTTTAGAAACTATCACTTTCTCAAGTGTAACTTTTGGTAAAAGGTACCTTTTCGATCACAATGATTTTACCCATTGAAACTTGTGAAATAGGTACCTTTTTGAGAACAGCAATTTTCTTGAGAAATAGGTACCTTTTTAGAAACTATCGCTTTCTCAAGTGAAACTTTTGAAAAAGGTACCTTTCGAGTCACAATGATTTTCTCCATCGAAACTTGTGAAATAGGTACCTATTTTGAGAACAGCAATTTTCTTGAGAATTAGGTACCTTTTTAGAAACTATCACTTTCTCAAGTGTAACTTTCGAAAAAGGTACCTTTTCGATCACAATGATTTTCTCCATTGAAACTTGTGAAATAGGTACCTTTTGGAGAACAACAATTTTCTTGAGAAATAGGTACCATTTTAGAAACTATCACTTTCTCAAGTGTAACTTTTGAAAAAGGTATCTTTTCGATCACAATGATTTCATACATTGTAACTTGTAAAATAGGTACCTTTTGGAGAACAGCAATTTTCTTGAGAAATAGGTACCTTTTTAGAAACTATCACTTTCTCAAGTATAACTTTTGAAAAAGTTACACTTTTCAAAAATGATTTTCTCCATTGAAACTTGTGAAATAGGTACCTTATTGAGAACAGCAATTTTCTTGAGAATTAGGTACCTTTTTAGAAACTATCACTTTCTCAAGTGTGACTTTTGATTAAGGTACCTTTTCAATCACAATGATTTTCTCCATTGAAACTTGTGAAATAGTTACCTTTTGGAGAACAGCAATTTTCTTGAGAAATAGGTACCTTTTTAGAAACTATCACTTTCTCAAGTGTAACTTTTGAAAAAGTACCTTTTCGATCACAATGATTTTCTCCATTGAAACTTGTGAAATATGTACCTTTTCGAGAACAGCAATTTTTTTGAGAATTAGGTACCTTTTTAGAAACTATCACTTTCTCAAGTGTAGTTTTTGAAAAAGGTATTATTTCGATCACAATGATTTTCTCCATTGAAACTTGTGAAATAGGTACCTTTTGGAGAACAACAATTTTCTTGAGAAATAGGTACCATTTTAGAAACTATCACTTTCTCAAGTGTAACTTTCGAAAAAGGTACCTTTTCGATCACAATGATTTTCTTCATTGAAACTTGTGAAATAGGTACCTTTTTGAGAACAGCAATTTTCTTGAGAATTAGGTACCTTTTTAGAAACTATCATTTTCTCAAGTGTAACTTTTGTAAAAGGTACCTTTTCGAAAGCAAAGATTTTCTCCGTTGAAACTTGTGAAATAGGTACCTTTTTGGAATTTTGGAAACAGCAATTTTCTTGAGAAATAGGTACCTTTTTAGAAACTATCGCTTTCTCAAGTGTAACTTTTGTAAAAGGTACCTTTTCGAAAGCAAAGATTTTCTCCGTTGAAACTTGTGAAATAGGTACCTCTTTGAGAACATCAATTTTCTTGAGAAATAGGTACCTTTTTTAGAAACTGTCACTTTCTCAAGTGTAGTTTTTGAAAAAGGTACTATTTCGATCACAATGATTTTCTCCATTGAAACTTGTGAAATAGGTACCATTTGGAGAACAACAATTTTCTTGAGAAATAGGTACCTTTTTAGAAACTATCACTTTCTCAAGTGTAACTTTCGAAAAAGGTACCTTTTCGATCACAATGATTTTCTTCATTGAAACTTGTGAAATAGGTACCTTTTCGAGAACAGCAATTTTCTTGAGAATTAGGTACCTTTTTAGAAATTATCATTTTCTCAAGTGTAACTTTTGTAAAAGGTACCTTTTCGAAAGCAATGATTTTCTCCATTGAAGCTTCTGAAATACGTAAGTACCTTTTCGATTTTTAGAAAACAATTATTTCTTTAGACTTTTAGAGGGTACCTTTTTAAAAATACTTTTCAAGTTTAACCTAATAAATAGGTACTTTTTGAAAAAATAATTTCCTCCAGTGCAACTTTTGAAAAAAATTACTTAATAAGCTTTCCAAAACAAGGACTTTTTCTAGTGTAACTCATGAAATGGCACCTTGTTCATTATTGAAACACTCATTTTCAATAACTCTAGTGAAAAGGTGAAAGTTGTGGAGAGTGTTCCTTTTTAAAAACAGCCATTTTCTCAATAGTGTAACCTGTGAAAAAGGTGCCTTTTTGAAAATAAATAATTTTCTTTAGTGCAGTATATCACTTTTTCATTCGTTGCTAATTAGTGCTCTCTTATCAGTAAACTATCATTTTCTTATCAGCACGTTTTTCTCATATAATGAAGGTTTACAACATTTACTCTTTATGTGAAATAAAAGATGCCCAGCACCAAGAAATGCAAGAATTGGTAAAGAAAATTGTGTTTCATTTTGAAAAAGCCCTTTTAAAACTATCGCTTTCTCATTACCAATGGGACAAAAGGTGCACTTTATTGAACGCAAAGCAGGACTTGAAACTTTGAAATAGGTACCTTTTCAGCAACAAGCAATTTTCTTGAGAATTAGACCTTTTAGAAACTATCACTTTCTCAAGTGTAACTTTTGAAAAGCTGATCGATTTCAAGACCATCATGAAACTCTCCATTGAAACTTGTGAAATATCAGTTGAAGAACCAGCTTTAGAAACTATCAAACCACCTCAAGTTTAGACGTCAGTGGCGAGCACTGTGAAAGAGGAGTTTTCTCCATTGAAGTCTTTATAGCGCAAACAAATAACGTGAAGGAGAAACCAGTCAGCCAGACAGTCTTGAAGAAAGTGGTACAGGACGTTTTGCAAGGAGAGGATCGTTTGAACGTCGATTTTTTGGCCTTTTTCGAGGAGGAGAACGAAGAGGACATCACAAAAGTCGATGAGATGTTTTCTCAATTCCTCGCGTTGAAGTCTGCCGTGTTGGACAGAAGAAGTTTGGTTGGAAATAGGTACCTTTTAAAAACCATCATCATCTCAACCGTTGCTTTTCTTGTCCTTTTCGAAAGCAATGATTTTTCCATTGAAACTTGTGAAAAGTCCTTTTGAGAACAACAATTTTCTCCCCGGAGGTACCTTTTAGAAACTTATCAGGAGCTCAAGTGTAACTTTTTAAAGGTACCTTTTCGGAGGAATGAAAAGAGAAACTTTCAGAATGGTAAAGTGTGTAGTGTTCTAAGGAGTGCTACAGATTCCTTATGATTAATGTACCTGTTAAGGAGACTTTAGTCAATTTTCTCCATGATTTTTAGTGTGATTGTGCGTGAATCATGATGATTTACTAGTTTCTACATGTTAGTATACAGGAAAACAAAGTCCTCAATGAGCGTTTTTCTCCATTCTATTGACTGTTTGAAATAGAGTTTTTTTCTGAGAATTGGAAAAGTGCCCTGTAGATGCATTTTTGATATTATTGGTACTGATTATACGGTATACTTAACTGAAATATCGGATAATTGTTTATGGAAAATAGAATAATTTTTCTGATTTTGAAATTAATTATTTAATTTAGACTTTTAATTTACATTTTTAGGAATTTTCTAATTTAAATTTATTTTCGAAAAATGGCATGATTTTCATTTAAATAAAGAATTCTATATCATTTTCGTCAATTTCTGATGAAAAGGTGGAAGTTCATGAAATGGTTGAATTTCATTTTTAAACTTCATTTTCAATAACTCTAGTGTAACCTGTGAAAAAGAAAATTTTTTTTAAAATAAATATTTTCTATTTTCTAACCCATAAAAAGGCACCCCTTGGAGGGTTTTTCAATCAATCAAACTTGTGAAGTGAGCAACTTTTTGAAAAAAAAAAAACATCTAGTGTAACTCATGAAATATGTACAGTTTTGAATTAACAATCACTTTATCCAGTGTAACTTGTGGAATAGCTGAATAGGCAACTTTTTGAAAACAAAGATTTTCAATTCTTGTTTCTAGTTATTAGTTAACCTTCTTGAAAACAACCACTTCCTCTGGTGTTACTTGTGAATAAGTACCTTTGAAAAAATTATTTTATTTTTAAAACAGATTAAAGAACTAATAATAATCGGTTTTCTCTGGTGTATCTTGTGAAATGAGAACTGTTTTGAAACCATTTTAGCATGGATTAGCATATTATTATCTTGTAAAATGGGCACCATTTTGAAAACATCTAGAGCAATTTATATACATTAATATTAATTCTATGGCCTTAAATAATTCAAATTGCATAGTCAACTTTGCACCAATCAAAGGAGAAAGTCTACCTAATCCATCATCCATAATCCATATTTTCAACTTAGTCATCTTTGGCTTGATTTTTTTTATTTGAGAGCAAAATCAAGAAAACCTGACTTGCATCAGCAAAAATAAAGTGGTTGGGAATTTTTTCTGTCTAGAACGGACCATTCACATCTCCAATATTTGTCTTCACTTCAAAACTTTAGTTGTTCTACCAATTAGACTGTTAGCGGTTGTGGGCAATACGTTCATTTTTGGCCTTTTTGTGAACATCTCAAAGATGGGGATTTTGGATAGAAATTTGCATAGAAATTTACTTCAATTTAGATAAATTGGTACCTTTTTTGGTCAGGTACCTTTTCAAAAATGCCCTTCTAAAGAAGGGTTGACATTGTTCGGAAGAATTAAGTTATTTTTGCTTACTCGGCTAATTTTGGGGATTCGAATGAAAACTGAGTGTAATTTATTAACAATCCAAACTACATTTTATATTTTGAAAATCTCATTAAAAGGTATGAACATAAAGGACTGTTTACCAGTTATCAACTAAATTTCAAATCATTTCAATCTCTGAAAACACTTTTAAGATCACAAGAATATGTGAAATAGTACTGAGTTGAATTATTAACATCACGTTGTTTCATTCTATAGCATGTAAACAGTCCTTTAATAGTTTTAAGGAAAATTGTAAACAACAAATATTATAGAAATTATTCTGAAATATTCAAAGTACAAACAATCAATTTTGTATTTTACATTTTTTGTGATCGATATCGATGCCAACGTCTTCCCACTCTTACATCATTTGAGTGGTAGAGGGGGAACTGTGCGTTGAAACAAGTTCTAATAAGTTCGAGTCGTTCTGGAGTAACCGACTCAGGAGTATATCGGGTTCGTGTGTCTCTGACTGTATTCACATGGCAGGATGGGAAAGGGGGCGGGGAAGGACCTTTTGCTTTGTTAGCGCCGAGGAGAATGCTCGAATCTAATCTCTTCGCAGATTGTCCAGCCTGGTGAAAGAATAGTTCAGTTGCTTCAATTCATAACTACCATCAATCATAACTAAAATTTATTTTGTTTGCAACAGCTTTCATAGAAATCTATTCCAGTGAGGTAAGAATGAACCCTCTGGAGAATTAAACCACTCCTATCTACTGCCCTAATCTTGTTACCCTAACTCTTAGTAACTCGACCCTAACAAATTAAGGATTCATTCTCCGGAGGTTTCATTCAGTGAAACAACACCTTGCTAAGCAGCACTTAAACCAAGGAGTAGAAACCGAGAGGCTCCGTTGTCGGACCAATGATATTGCGACAGACGTGGTAAACTGAGGATTAGAAAAAAATCTGATTCAAATCAGTTACTAACCTGGCTTGAAGTTCGTCATCTTCGTCCTGCTTCTTCGTGGATTCCTTCGATGGGCCCACTGTGCCAGCACCAATGGGAACATTGCCCAGTTCCTCTCCTAGACTCAGTCCTAACTCATCTAACACTTGGTTCACAAGCTTATCACTGAAAATAGCGGATGTTAGATGGCACTCAGAAATATCCAGCCAGAGGGAAGGAGTTTCCGAACGACTCCGGACCCTGACAACTTGTGAAATTCCGTATCAGCGACACTGATTTCATCAGTCGTCGATGTATTTGCGCGCGCGGCGCGCGCGCAAAAATTTCATCAACGAAGTTGTGATATAGCGGTCCTTTGTGACACGAAATCGCACCGCGCGCTACAACAACGTATTAAAAACGTGTGACGGGCCCAAAAACAACTACCGAACAGACGATATCGTTGAGTTTCCACGTACGCGAATCGATCAATGAAAATCGATCCTTTGTTTCATCCAATCGATACAAAAACACAAACCTCTCTTCTTCGTCCTCTTCCGCTCCAATTACGTCATCAACGATGTCGTTCATCATTTCCTCCTTCATGTCCATCATGTCAGCCTGAAAGAAGGAAACGTCACAAAGGAAAGAAGGAAACGTCACAAAACATTCAAATGTGAGTCGGATCTATTTCATGAGTGGAATTGCAACTGTGAAAATTTAAATGTTGGAGTAGAAATGATCCAAAGATATACAAAACTCCTTGTTAACAATTCTACACCGCGTCGTTATAGCATGCCTGTGAATGTTTGCACCATGGAACGTACAAACAACAGATAACATGCAGTTTATTGGGATTCGTCAGCGACCATATTCGTGACAAGAAGGGCCTTAAATACCAAAGGTTCTCGGAATGTATAGTTGAAGTAATGAAAGAATGAATCAAGTATCACCGAAATTACCTGCTTTTCGAATTCCATCATAATTTTCTGCATTTCAGGCATGTTCATCTGCTTATTCATAGCTCCCATGGCCTTCGTGACACCTTTCATGGCATTGGCCATGGCACCCTGAGACTTCAATGTAGTGACTTTCAGCGATACAGCCTGGATATTAGCTTTCATCATTATGAATTTCTTAACGTAGTTCCTGGTTCGGACCAAATCTTTAGCCATGACTTTGACAGCCGCCATTTCACCTTGTTTCGCCATTTTCTTGATGTCAGCGATGACCTTCTTTTCTTGCTGCTCGAGTTTGGTTCGTTCTCTGTCGAGATCTCTGGAAATACGTCACTATGAAATAAATACTACAGCATTAACAAAGGGTGATACAACTGTATTTAAATCTCGAGTATAGTACTCCATACATCGATAGTTAATTCAGATATTTAATTGAATTACATCTAAGTTATATCCGAGACATTCGTTGATACAATGCAATACAGTAAATACTACTCAAAACAATTGATACAATACAATGCATGCTTACCTGATTGCTCTGTTGAGTGCGCGCTGATTCTGCTTCAGCAGTTCTTCGGGCGTCTTTTTACGCCCAAACAGGAACGACATTTCTTATTGAGTTTGCTGATTTCTTGGTTCAACCTTTAATTATTACATTCTAGCTATATAGGGAGGAAATGGATGAGGAAAAATAATCAATTCAAAGAATCAACGATAATTGATTCAAATGCCAATCAAGGAATCAAGGCCCTACAAATATCTCATTTTTCCATGAAAATGGATTAACACGAACGTCAAATCAGTAACACTCTTTCTAAGGTTCTAATCAATACATTTGTACATTGTGGGTGAATAAATTAGTGAAATGACAAAACGTAATCATCAAAACATTCCCAACTTTGTTGGGTCATGAATGGAAACTTCAGGATTTTTGCACAATAACTGAGAACAGGGCTCCAGAATACAATATTAAACCTGGAAATCCTCTTGATTTCATCAACCAACGCGCTTCACTGACACTGCTAACTTCACTGACATTACTTCTGATTGTGAAATTACACACGATTTGCTCTAGATCGAGGGAGAGCTGAGCATAAACTGAACATAATTTGAACTTTTGAAATGATCAAGCAATTGAACATCTGCTGGAAGTACTTTATCTGAGCGCGTAGTACTTCACTTTGAACAACTCCCTAGGGAAGCCCTTTTGAAACGTTTCCTCCAGCAGCTCAAGTCCTGCCTTCTTAAAGATCTGTTTGAGTTGCAGATCTGATCTGGTAACACTGCTATCGTCTGCATCCAGTTCGCACCCTGCCTTGGTGACGTTGTCCTTGATCACGATGTAGCCGTTCTTATTGATAGCGCCCTTCAGTCTCGCCAGCAGCTTGATAAAGTCGCTGTCTGAGAGGTATATGATAACCCATTGTATCCACACTACATCGTACAAAGTCCCAGGTGCAGGATGGAAGTCCTCCAGACCGCAGCAGTGCTGCGCGGATACGTTAGCGAACATCTTGTCTCCCATGAACTCGCGCGCATTGTCCAGATGTTCCCTGCACGTGTCTAACATCTCCACCTTATCGAACACGTTTAGCAGCAGTCCCTGAGTAACTCTCCCAATACCAGCTCCACAATCCAGTGCTAGCTGCGTCCCGAGACCTCCCTGGTTAACCAGCTTAGCCAGGAACTGGGCTGAGCTGCAGAGGTCAGCGTGAGTCAGTGAGCCGTACCCTCCCAACATTCCGTCTATAGTACTCGGCACCTGGGTCCAGTAGTCACGTGACTTAGTGTACCACGTGACCCGGTCTGACATGCACTGCTGTACCTCGTGGTTACGGACAACGAACTGCTCGCTGGAAGCGAGGGAGCTGTCGTTAGAGCAGAGGGAGGAGGAGTCTGAGCTGGCGGCTGAGGCAGCGCGCGGACTGGAGGAGGTGGAGACTTGAGGAGATGAGGTGGAGACTGGGGCTGGGGAGACATGTTTCTCTACATTCTCCAGGGATACGGTGGTAGAGGCGGTGTGAAGTGTCTCATCTGAATCCAAAGTCATTTCACACTGCCATGCGCACTGCCGTGCTGAGTCATTTTAAAAATTATAAAACTGCCGATAAAATGTATATTATAATGCAAATAAGGATAACACATTAAGATGAACCAATGAGCAAAAATGAGGCGTTTTTAACCGAAATAATACAGATGGGTGATGACAGAGAAAACGCAAAAGCTCGATAAAATTGATTATAAGGTTAAAATTAATAATTAATTCAATGGAATATACAAACTAATTTAAGAATAATTTACAAAAATAACTTCGAAAACAATTAAAATAAATTCCGGTAAAAGGAAAAAAATTACAAAATTAACAGTAACAGGGCGTGTCACCTCCCTTCTCCGTTTATGATAAGTTTGTTACCCTCGCACACCACACCACGCCGTACAGACTGCGACAGAACGTTACAGAAACTCTGATAGTTTATCTTATTGTAACTCAAGTCAGCACACTTCACTACGGCATGCAGTGCTGTGACAGTTTCTGGTGTGATACCAGCTCCTCTACAGTTCTGTAGGACTACTGTAGGCGGAGGAGCGAGAGTCAGGGTGGAAATACCGGAGGGTCCGAGAGGGTTGGAGGACAGGTCCAGGACGGACAGGTTGGGGAAGAGTTGTACGAGATCCAGCACTGAATCTCCCGTTATGTGGTTGTGGGGGCATTTTAGTGTGGTTATGTTAGGGAGGTTGGAAAGATGGGGCTTGAAGTTAGTATCGTTCAAACTACAGTTCTCTAGACACAGAGATTCGAGGGAAGCAGGAAAGGTGATGCCTGAGTCCTCAATGCTGGTCCCTCCAATTGCCAAGTCCTTGAGATTCTTAGGAAACTCAGGATATTGTGTCATGTGGTTTTGTGATAGATCAAGGTGGGATAGAGTAGAGTCTCTGAACTTCTGAGCCAGCTCTGGAGTTAGCTGGGAGGAGGTGAGTGTGCAACATTTTGCAGACAGTTTGTCTAGTTCAGGCAGGGAGACAGCCAGCTCCACAAGGGCAGACAGGCAGTGGGATATACCATTGAAGTCAAGGTACAGTCTCTGCAAAGGGAGTTTAGAGAGAGCCTCAGATACCTTGAGGAAGTTAGCATTGCTAACCCCACACCCGGACACGTTCAGAGAGGTAAGAGATGTGAGGGTGGGAAGAACACTGCAAAACGTGGTGCACACTTCCTTAGACAACCTGTTAAACGATATGTCCAGAGTAGTTAGAGTGACACAGGATAGAATGGTCGTAAACAGACATTCCAGCTGCTGGTGTGATGCGAGGGACTTAGTAAGTCTGATACTGGACCCACTGCCATCAATGACATCTCTGAGAACATCTTCCACCCCCAATCTGGAGCAAGTTTCCTGATACTTGTGCAGGAGTCCCACATGTTCATCCTCCTCCACCTCCCCTACCAACTCATCTCCATCCATAAGCAACTCAGCTGCTGAATCCTCCCCCGCTAACTCAGCTCCGTCACTGGTCTTCAGGTTCAACTTGGGCAAGATGCCAAGTTTAGCTCGGTATCGTTGAGCAGCTTCACCAGCCAAGTCGGCGATGGTTTGTTCAGCTTTGACAGGCATTAGGAAGAGAGTGTTTCTGATTTTGACCTTGACTCTGAGTTTGAGCGCAGGAACAACAGGTTGTGGTAGGATGTGGGTTGTGATGACAGGAGGAGCAACTGGGGGAGGTGGGTGGGATACAGGAGTTATGGGTGCCGGGGTTTTAACGGTCGGCGTTACGACAGATGTCTTCTTCTGAGAGAAGGTCTGCTTCTGTCTCTTCATTTCGTGGTTGCTTCTCGTCAGATCGATATCGGGATGTTTGCGTTTAACAGGAGAGGCGGGGGATTCCCAACTGTCTTTTCTACTCAGAGAGTCAGAATTCCTGGATCTAGTTGGCTCTGAGAGTCTGTGCTTACCAAGTTTTGAAGGTTTGCTTCTGGCAGGATCAGATGATCTCTGCTTTGGGGGTTGGCAGAGTCTGTCCACTGTAGCGAGCATCGTGTTTTCTTTGTTGTGAGACATTCCTCTCCAGACTGAAGTGAGAGTAGGTTTCTCTGACTGCTCCTTGTCTGCTTGGTGTCTGTCCGTCTGGTTTTTCTCAGACTGGTGTCTGCTCGATTGCTCCCTGTCAGACTGGTATCTCTCTAACTGATTTCTGCCTGGCTGAGATGAGTCGTATTCCTCTGAAGTAAAGATATCACCCAGTTCCAGCTTGGCATGTTGTTGAGGTTTAGGAGGACATACAATGACCGGAGGGTTCTTGCTGACTTCCTTCAGATAATCTCTGATTTGTCGTCTGTTGTCAGAGTTGCCATCTTCTCCAGCATCATCTTCCTCTTCGAGGATGTTGTCAACAAGTTGTAATGCTGTCCTACCCTCGTCATCTTTAGCAAGGGTGTGAGCTCCGTGTTCTACCTGAGGGGAGAACAAGGGTGTAAGTCTGCATTGTATAAGTCTGTAGTAACGTGTAACGGTGTAAGTCTGTAGTACCGTATGATTAGATGAATAGATGAATTTTGCTTTTCAAAAGACAGAGGAAATAAGAGATTTTGAGAAAGTTTGTTGCTATGCAATTCATGATGTGTCAACAAGACGTTGCCACATCTTGGTAATTGAAGCGTCAGTGTAGGCTGATGTTTATACTGTACCACTGGTGAGTAGCACATTCAGAATCAGCCAAACAGGCCGATTGATTTCATTTCAAAACTTGGGCTATTCTTTGTAGACGACAAAATGATGTTGTTCCTACACTAACACATGACTAGCAACCTACCAAGTAAGTGACGATGTTGAGGTTCCCCCACTGCGCGACCTACCAAGTAAGTGACGATGTTGAGGTTCCCCCACCACTCACCAGATAAGTGACAATGTTGAGGTTCCCCCACCACTCACCAGATAAGTGACAATGTTGAGGTTCCCCCACCACTCACCAGATAAGTGACAATGTTGAGGTTCCCCCACTGCGCGACCTACCAAGTAAGTGACGATGTTGAGGTTCCCCCACCACTCACCAGATAAGTGACAATGTTGAGGTTCCCCCACTGCGCGACCTACCAAGTAAGTGACGATGTTGAGGTTCCCCCACCACTCACCAGATAAGTGACAATGTTGAGGTTCCCCCACTGCGCGGCATCATGAAGTGGGGTTATGCCCCCACACTCCCTTCCCCCTCTGTCGTTGATATCTGCCCCTGCTGCCACTAACAACTCCACTATCTCCAGGTAACCATGGTTACAAGCTTCGTGTAGGGGTGTCCAACCCGCGTGGTCTCGAGTTTTGGGTGTAGCGTGCTTTGACAGCAGCTCACGGACCTGAACAAAGTGGTAGGAAGAACGAGTAGAGTGAATTACTAAACGAGGTGGTAGGAGGGAAACGAGGGGATACGTGCCTGCCTGTAGGCAAACAAGTATACAAGAAATACATGATACCACAGTAGTCTGCGGTAGCCAGTAGTATCATTACATGAGAGAAATGAGGGGGAATGATGCCAGTACGTAAAGGAATATACAATAAATACATGATATCACAGTGGTATCATTTCCCGAGCAATACCAGCTGTACAGTGCACGGCAATGAATCATTAGCATGGAAGTAGCCGATGGTTGAATCGTATGACCTATGACCTATACATTTATTAATGATGTTATTCATAATACGTAAGCTTAACAACAGTGAAACTGAAGATGGTCAGCCAATGAAACAAAGTGCTGGAGCTTTGATTACTCGGCTAATACTACAGAAAAGACTACGGTTTTAAATACAGTTCACTAATGAAAAGAAACGTACAGAAATCTCCTTCATTACAACAGTACAACACAAAACATCAAACAATAGATCACCAAATGACCTTACATTACAGTGTAATACAACACTTTTAAAGTAATTATATCTTACGTCAACTAACGTCACAGTAACACATATCAATATGAGGGTCGAGGGATCCCTCTATCCCACACACTCCTTACCTTCTCAGCCTTTCCCTCAATGCAGGCTTGGTGAAGGGGCGTCTCCCCCTTCTCATTAACCCGCCCCATCTTGCTCCTCTTCCCTCTCTTCGCTTGTTTCTCCTCCTCCTCCCCTTCCTCCACATCATCTGTCTCACTCTCACTGATCTCAACGTCTGAGAGGGGCATTGAGTCGCAGCTGCTCTCCTCACAGCTGCTACTGATACTGTTCTCTACTCGAGCCAGCTCTGAAATAGTGAACATTGGAGGGCGGGGATAAGTTGAATACGATTATAACGAAACACAGCATAGATTACTGTTCATAATATATTGTTCTTCATCCCTCCAATGTCCGATACTCTTACAATAACATGTAAATTTTGCGAATCAGCTGTGTCAGAACACCTACCTTCCTTAGCAGATTCTAGAATTTCCTGAACATCAAAGTGTTTTGCTATCTTAACGAGAGTTCTAAGACACACGGCCTTGTCTTGAGAGGTCTGGGCTTCTCCAATACCCGCCTGGACAGAGTCATAACACGCCTGGGAAAGGTACTTCGTTACAGAGCTAGAAGAATCTACTTAGAGAGGGGTTAGCAGTGTATTGAGTGAGAACACATGTTGGAATGCAGCATCAAGGATTTCCAGTCCATACTAAAATTCCGTATGTATGTGCAAGCCACACACTACACAGCTCATCCATGAGTCATCCACACTCTAGACGGAGACTGGAGCTTATTCCCCAAACCCTAGCCCCACGCAAACACAAGTCCTCACCTGGTAAGGCTGGTTGTCAGCAAGGTACACCAGAGCGATGTTATTCCAAGTGTCAGCACTGGAGTGAGTCGTCAGTTGCTGAGTGTAGTGGTACACGGCAAGCTTCATGTCACCTGTCTCTTTACAGCACATGCCCAGCTTTCCGTGGATATCTGAAAATAAGAAAAAGTTGGTGAATGGGATCTGATGAGAGGGAATACGTGACAGTTATTTAACGGTTTGAACGAACATCAACTCAGTCAGTACCAAGTCACACTGTTTATAATGTTGAAAGTTAACACTTACTGACCAGCGACAGTTTCTGATGAAGAGCCACAATGCTTCGCTAACTTGAGCTCCTTTTCCAACCAAAACATAGCCTGATCGTACAAGGTCAATTTGATGAAAATAACTGTGATCTTGGAGAGGATTCCCACTTCCCTTTCTGTCTGCCCGAAGTCTATTTGTCTGGTGGACATGATGAGTTTGGTAAGCTTGTAGACAGTCATTGCCACATCCAGGTCCATGTCCTTTTGAAGAGCTAGTTTAGAGCTCTTCCTGGCTTCCAGAACGTTCTTCATGTGGATGTGTACCAGTGACAGAATCTCGTTACTTTTTGCAAAGTTACTGTCGTTAGACTTACTTGTTTTCACTGCCTAGGGTTGGGTAAAATCATACATGAGACAATAAAAGAAAAGAGCTCCGGACGGAGAAAAAATCAAGATGGTATGCCATATTATTGATGCCAATGTAACCATTACACCCAATACAGGCATGGATCCACGATGAGCACGGTTCCACCAGACATCTAGGAGTGTGTATGGGGGTGTGCGATTTTTGGAAATTTGATAATTGTGATTTAGAATTTCAATTTTTGGGGTAAAACTTGCTTAGCACAGGACTAGCATTTATGAGCCAGTTTAACCAATTTCTCATGGAAATCATGCAGAAGCATTTTCATTATGATGCAGTGAGTCAAAAAAGGGAGTTGAAATAAAGTTATTTCTGCCTTGTCTAGGCCACAAGAATGTGGTTTTTACTCTCATTAGCAGCATGTAAAATCCTCCCAGTAAATTTTAAACATGTAATTTAGCTCAATTTCGCCTCTTCAACTGCGCCAAAAATTAAACGAAAAGCAGGAGACAAAAGCACACTATTTCAACTTCCTAATACCTAAAAATTAATTGTCCTCGTGTCGCTGTTGGTGAAGCGTGCTATAACTATGAGCTCGAGCCTCGAAAACGTTCAATAACTGAGCAATGTTTCAGTAATTGGGTGCTTTTTCTTCTCGTGGCAAGTCACTTGTCACCGAGAGGGGCATTAGGGCCACGCGGAACATCTTAATTACCAATAGTACTGCTGCTTTAAAGTCACGTTTTAGGACGTCTGAATCATGAGGAACTATGACGCAAAATGAATAGCGTGCTGTGATTGGTCCCTGAAATGACGTGGCTGAAAATGCATGTAGGTGCATGCGTGTAGGTGCATGCGTGACACTATCAGATGTGAATCGTCTTAAGATCGAAAAATAAGAGCGTTTTGGTCTCGTAACTAAATTTCGTGCCTACGGCACTCGATTTAGTAACTCGACCAATAACTACTCATAATTCAATGTTTTTCGCGGGTGCACAGATGTCCACAAAGACAGATAGCAGATTAGTAAGGATGAATTCGTGACCAATTAACTTGGAAAAATCGATTGATTATAACTTATAAGTGAACAGTTGGTTGTATAAACAAACAGTTTTTGTACGTTCAACCATTAAAAGTTTCATAATTATAGTGAAGCAGAATTGTCGATTCTTTATTCCTTTTATCTATAACTAGCAGGCCCGTTTTGGCCTTGGGCCAGCAAAAACACATCTCACTTGACGCTGCTACACAGCTTCTCTTTCGCAAATTTTAAACACTACCAATCAAAGTGATTGGATACTTTTTACCACATCAAAAAATCCGATCAGTTATCAACGGAATAAAATATTCAGTTTTATGAAGGAGCAGAGTGAAGAGTTGTCCTTCGGTTTAGTCGTGCTAAACGATGCGACTTTTGTTACGTTTTGATTGCAAGATGAAGTTAATTCTGACTACCGATTCTCATACCGACATTGGACAATTTTTTTTTTCATTGATCCAGGCTAGGAACTGTCTTCATAACCTGCTACACTTATATTCGATGGTTTTAAACCTTAAATTGCTTTAAACAATAAATTTCGTAGCTACAGTTATTACCTACTCAACTTTGATTATCGACCATTGACCAACCTCTGCCACAATGAAAGCAATTCAATGAATTGTGAATTGTGAATTCATCTGGAATATCCTCCGTTATTCAAGTAATGCCCATTTTCCATCTTGAGATCTTCAAATTGAAATAAAGAAAACGTCAGAAATTTTCAAAAAGCTACAGCACAGCATTAAACCGTCGTAGCGTATCAGAAAGCACTCGCATAGAACTGATTGTAATCTGCACGTGCACTTAAATTGGTTTCCGTAGCAACGGTACCATTATGCGCATCTTAGCCTTCGTTTCTCTTGATATTTTCTTGGCAAGCTCAAATTTAAACTGTGCGCCCGCACAGACAAACATAATTCACGTGCTCTTACGAAATTATATATAAGACTAGCAGGCCCGTTGGGCCTGCAAATACAGCTCACTCGGCGCTGCTACGCAGCACCTCGTTGGAACGCTGCAACTCCAATTTATTAAATACTTTTCAACGCATCAAAAACTCCAATCAAGTCGAAAGTTACGGAGCAACTAAATTAAAACAGCATTAAACAGAAATGAATGCGCGCAGGACCAAATAATAAGCTCTCAAAAATTTATGAAGGAGCAGAAATACCATTATTCCTTGGTAACTTTTAGTAATGTTGGACCTTGCAAGTTTTGATCATTATTATTTGCTCTTGTATAACGAATTTAAATCTTAAAATTAAAACCGACTATCGTTCTCATACTGAACGTTGAATTAAAGCATTGATTCACGCCAAGAGCAGTATTCCAAAGTCGCAATGTGCTAGCCCCAAATTCGATTCAATTTGATTTGATTTTGTTCAATCTTAAATTCCTCTAAATTCACATTTTCCGTTACCATCAACTCAGCATTGATTTAAATCGACCGACGTCTGTCACAGATTTATGAAGAGATGCTATCAGAAATAGCCTCCACGATGCCAGCCATACCCGTCCTCTATCTTCAGATCTTGAATTTCAAATGAAAAACAGTAACAGGCCGTTCTTTCAAACGCTAAACCGCAGCAATCAAAAACGTATCAGAAAGCACTCGCATAAGACTGATCATAATCTGCACGTGCAAAATATCTGTATCCATAGCAACGGTACCATTATGCGCATCTTAGCCTTCGTTTCTCTTGATAATCTCTTGGCAAGCTCAAATTTAAAATGTGCGCCCGCACAAACAGACATTATTCACGTGCTCATAGGAAATTATATATAAGATAATATGTAACTGAAATACTGCAAACGTGAGAAAAGTAACAGATGAATGTAAATTATTATAGAAACAATGCAGGTGAAACAATGCAGACGTCGAAACAAACAGCTGTGGGGATTAGGCGGTATGTCCTCAGCAAACCTATATAGTTGACAACCATTCCACGATTGGGGCGGGGCCAAGTCCAATTTTGTCCAATTATGTCCAATTTTGTCCAATGCTTTTTTGTCCAATTCTCAGAAATGAGGTTAACTTTGGACAAAATTGGACATTTTTTGCTTCCAACTCTTAGGCTGTTTAGCTTTGGATTAGTTCATCAACTATAATTACATAGTTGAATATACAAACCAAAAATCCCTCTATTGAGTGGCAATATAATATCGTTCATACTATATTGCTATTTGTAACCCTGAGATATGGGCGGATCGGACAACAGCACTTCTGTAGTTCTGTACTGTAGTTCGTAGATTGAAAAATGACTATAGCCATGGTATCTGTAGCCTATTTTTCCTTCTGAAATTAACTCTTCATGATATAGCCTATATAGTGGAAGAACATCGACAGGCAAAAAGTGGAAATGGAAATGAATATTAAAGTTGAAACAAAGCAGTTCGGTAAGTGGTTCAGGAAGCGTACTTCAAGGAGCAGTTCGGTAAGTGGTTCAGGAAGCAGTAGCTTCAAAGGAGCAGTTCGGTAAGTGGTTCAGGAAGCGTACTTCAAGGAGCAGTTCGGTAAGTGGTTCAGGAAGCGTACTTCAAGGAGGTTCAGTAAAGTGGTTCAGGAAGCGTACTGAGGAGCAGTTCGGTAAGTGGTTCAGGAAGCGTAGCTAGGGAGCAGTTCGGTAAATGGTTCAGGGAAGCGTACTTCAAGGAGCAGTTCGGTAAGTGGTTCAGGAAGCGTACTTCAAGGAGCAGTTCGGTAAGTGGTTCAGGAAGCGTACTTCAAGGAGCAGTTCGGTAAGTGGTTCAGGAAGCGTACTTCAAGGAGCAGTAGAATTGAGGTTACTTTAGCAATTAGCCGTGCAAGGGATATGTAACACAGTGTGTTGGTATCACTTGACTTGACGGACCATGCTTTTGCAAACTTTTTTCAAACGTCACAGCAATTAACAGTTAATGTTTCAGATTTCGGATAGGTAGTATCTGATCCAGTTAGTCTTGGGAACATTTCAAGTACGAGGATTGCAAGATTAGGTCGCATCGCTTTACTGGACAATGATATCAGCTCGCCTCGCTTTACTGGACAATGATATCAGGTCGGGGAGCGTTCTATGAAACGTAGACTCTCTGTACGTTATACCTGCGACGGCGGCTTCTACTTCTAGTTCTATTGCACACGCAACGCCAGTGTTATTCCCGCCCAGGGCGGTTAACCCCGCACAAATGAAATAGGCTGGGGACGTTACTTCCTCTAGAGGCCTCTAAATAGCTTTATCTTAGACCTCGAGATTTAGCTATAAAACGAGTTTCAGGGCGATCGGTCGAAAATTCTTGTCGTGGGAGGCTTCTAAAATTTGAACTGCAAATTACTTGAAATGACGAAAAAATTTACTGTAGCCCTATTCTGTGATACGATGGTGAACTAATAATGGTTTCTCCATGTCTCGCAGTGAATAGGGATGGGAAATATACGATGAAATAGTGAAGCACGTGAGTTCACGCGGACGTTTTGTAGAAATTAGGGGATTTGAAAAAATTGATATTTACACGGGATTTTCGACTTGGTTACGTTGAAATGAGGCTGGCCAAAGTATGTTGTATAAGTAGGCTATATGGGAAGTTGGTTTGAGCCTATTTTGGTGCTCTAGTGACGTCATCAAAATCGCGTAAAACCGCTAAAATAACGTATTTTGTGATAGAACGCTATTTTGCGCTACTTTGAACATCTCTAACTCAAAGAGTTTTTATCGGATTATGTTTTACTTCGATATGCTGCTTTTAGACCTTGAGATTTAGCTATAAAACGAGTTTTAGGGCGATCGGTCGAAGATGGTTGTCGTGGGAGGCTTCTAAAAATTGAACTGAAAATTGATTGAAATAATGTTTATGACAAAAATTTGTACTGTAGTCCTATTCTGTGATACGATGGTGAACTGATAATGGTAATTTCTCTGTCTCGCAGTGAATAGGAATGGGAAATATACGATGAACTAGTGGAGCACGTGAGTTCACGTGGACGTTTTGTATAAATTAGGGGATTTAAAGAAATTGATATTTACACGCAATTTTCGACTTGTATTGATCACATTGAAACAAGTGCAAATAAGATCAATGCATGTGAAATTGAAGCCGCTTGCCTTATTTCAGCTCGTGAGTTCACGTCGATGGGTTGTGGAAATAAAGAAATACGTCTATTTTGTTAATTCCAAGTTAAAATAACGTTGTTTTGGACTGCATAAGGTTTAGTTACGTGGGTTCGAACTGACAAAATGGATGTGTCAAAATGGACTTACTCCACCCAACCCAGCAAGGGGTTACTAATCCAACCGTCCGACAGTTTTCTAAACGCTGCACGAGTGTAGCCAGTGAGCCCAAGTGGCTGTGATTAATCATAATGTACATATTGCACGGTGCGACCAGTTGAGAATACATTTGTAACCGGTGAAGCGTGAAAAACTGGAGTATTTCTCAGTTCTATGATATAAAGAGCAATAACAATATCTCCTCACTTTGGGAGCTGTACAACAATTTTTACAGAAACTCTTCAAATTATTTGGCCTAGTGGGAAGTGGGAACGGACATTTCACCTCAAATTTTTTCACCTACAGCACTTTACCTCCTGATATTTCAACTATAGACGAAGATGAGGGTTAGGGTTACCTATACTTCATGATTATTCAAGTAAAAGTTAAGGTTATGGTTAGGATCAGTGCTAGATTCAAGGGTTTGGGTTACCTATACTTCATGATTATTCAAGTAAAAGTTAAGGTTATGGTTAGGATCAGTGCTAGATTCAAGGGTTTGGGTTACCAATACTTCATGATTATTCAAGTCAAAGTTAAGGTTATGGTTAGGATCAGTGCTAGATTCAAGGGTTTGGGTTACCAATACTTCATGATTATTCAAGTAAAAGTTAAGGTTATAGTTAGGATCAGTGCTAGATTCAAGGGTTTGGGTTACCTATACTTCATGATTATTCAAGTAAAAGTTAAGGTTATGGTTAGGATCAGTGCTAGATTCAAGGGTTAGGGTTACCTATACCTCATGATTATTCAAGTAAAAGTTAAGGTTATGGTTAGGATCAGTGCTAGATTCAAGGGTTAGGGTTACCTATACCTCATGATTATTCAAGTAAAAGTTAAGGTTATGGTTAGGATTAGTGCTAGATTCATGGGTTTGGGTTACCTATACCTCATGATTATTCAAGTAAAAGTTAAGGTTATGGTTAGGATCAGTGCTGGATTCAAGGGTTTGGGTTACCAATACTTCATGATTATTCAAGTAAAAGTTAAGGTTATGGTTAGGATCAGTGCTAGATTCAAGGGTTTGGGTTACCTATACTTCATGATTAATTTCAAGTAAAAGTTAAGGTTATGGTTAGGATCAGTGCTAGATTCAAGGGTTTGGGTTACCTATACTTCATGATTATTCAAGTAAAAGTTAAGGTTATGGTTAGGATCAGTGCTAGATTCAAGGGTTTGGGTTACCTATACTTCATGATTATTCAAGAAAAAGTTAAGGTTATGGTTAGGATCGGTGCTAGATTCAAGGGTTTGGGTTACCTATACTTCATGATTATTCAAGTAAAAGTTAAGGTTATGGTTAGGATCAGTGCTAGATTCAAGGGTTTGGGTTACCTATACTTCATGATTATTCAAGTAAAAGTTAAGGTTATAGTTAGGATCAGTGCTAGATTCAAGGGTTTGGGTTACCAATACTTCATGATTATTCAAGTAAAACAACAACACTGGCAACCGCATCCGGTACCGAACTGCTATCTCCATTATTACAGGACACATAGGACTGAACAAACACTTGCACAGAATAACACGCGCTGACACACCAAACTGCCCTTACTGTACTGACACAGAGGAGACAGTTGCACACTTCATTGGTCAATGCCCTGCTTTTATGAGAATCAGAGGCAACACACTCGGGACATACTATTACTATGACTCCATTAACGACATCATGGACAACAACAGTATGGACGCACTGATCAGTTACACACTCCAAACCAAAAGACTTCAACGAACAGAGGAGGAGACGGACAATACAGGGGTGACATAGCATCTACTCATCTCTCCGATAGCTCTGAAGTATCTGGTATTGTATTGGTAAAGGTATTCTCCAGCTCCCCTCGCTAGCCACACCCTCATCTTTCCCACCTCCACCACCATCACCTTTCACCCTCACCCCCCGTCGCCTCGGCGACCAGAGGCAGGCACAGTCCCACTCCGGGACTATCCTCTTGTGGACCTTCGGGTCCGGCCTCTCGTTTGATGATGATGATTCATGTTGTGCACAGTAACCTTATTGGCCTTAATTTAACCCGCCCCTTAAGAAAAAAGCGACTTTGAGATTTTTGTCAAAAAGGCCGGTTAATTTTAAAAAAAAGCTGGTTAAAATGGGGCCGGTCAAATTAAATACCAGTTAATTTAGGTCAAATGAAACTTTTATGACTTTTATACAGTGTTTGATTCTCTTGAACGCCTTTATATTAATATAACACAGTTATACTTATGGCTGAAGTCATCATGTTAGACTGGGATGTGCGTCTTTTGATGCAATGATCATGCAATCTATTGAATTTCAATATAAATGGGTTTTAATGGCTATTTTTAGAGCATAAAATCTTTGATCCACAAGAAAAAAATAGTCCAAAGGGCCGGTTAAAAATAAAGACGGTTCAAAATTGATTCGATTAGAAAAAGGCCGGCTAAATAAAGGCCAATAAGGGGCCATCCTTGCCAGACGTTATCTGCCCCATATTTTTTTCTGCGAGTCGAGGTGCGCGCGAGGGGGCCAGGCAACGCCTGGCAATTTCCCTGGCCCCCGTCCCGACTCTGCGAGTCGGGGCGCGCGCGCGAGGGGGTCTGGCAAGGGCCATCCATAATCTTAAAGGACGTCCGCAATGGGGGGGAGTCTGGCCAACGCGGACGTAGGAGGGAGGGGGTGTTTGGCCAAATGCGAACGTCTGCAATTCATGGATATTTTGGGCGATTTGACAGCTATTTCAAAAGAAAATCATGAAATTACGGGGCCAAAAATGATGACCCAAACATTTTTCAAGAAAAATGCAGACGTCCGGGGGGACGGAGGGGTTTCTGGATTGCGGACAAAGGGGGAGGGTCAGGGGGTCTGAAATGGCCGAAATTTTGCGGACGTCCTTTATGGATGGCCCCTAAGGTATTTATTTTGTTTATTCTAAGGCGCCCGTAACGTTTGTCGGTCGATCGAATGTAATTGGTCGATTGATCGAGTCCATTTGAACGAATGATGTGTTTTAATGTCCCTAATGACTTGAATCGTGTTAAAATGAGCAATATTTTAGCTCAAAGATTTTCTATTTAAATTTTAAAACAAATCAGCCGATCAAATGAAGTTGATCGATCGACCAATTCCATTCGATCGACCGACGAACGTTAGGGGCCTGCATCGACTTAGGTCGATCGAAATGTCGCGTCGCGCGTTTGCGCGTTGCAGCGCCATGGATGTATTAAAAATGAATTCGCGTTTTCCAGAATTTCAGAAAAATTGCCACTTCACACGCGCGCGTATGAATTGGCAATTTTTCTGAAATTCTGGTTTTGCCCAAAGGTAAGACGACGAAATTGTGTAAGTGGGAATTTGTATTTGAACGTGCAAATAAATTCACAATTAATCTTCTATTAGTGGAATGCAGCCACCTAAATTCTACCCGGAATTTTGTTCGAACTGGGAGCTGGTAGTGAAAAACACTCAGACAGGGAATCATGAACTTTATCATCAAACCCTACGATGTTTCATTACATTGTAATGTGAAGAGCAACGACGTTTCGTTAATAGGAAATCTGAGTTTACCCAACCCCTTTGCCCATGCGACTGGCATATGAGCAAGGTGTATTCCACAAACTTCTCCTGGACAGACTCTTACTGATACAGTGTCACATATTATGTTTCTTTTCGGTAAGAGCAGATATTCGGAAAGGTGATGGAATGACCGGTATAAAGAGCCACAAATTATGAAGCCCGTTAATCAATCCCCATCTGTTGCGAGAAAGAGACCAGCATGGTATGTCTCCCATATAAACGGCTTTGAGTGACGTCACAGATCTAAACGTCAATTTTTCTGTATCCTAAACCTAGCCATAGCCCTAACCAAAACCCTAACCTCAATCCTAACCCTAACCCTGATAAATCCTGACCCTAATCCTGACCCTAACCCTAGTCCTTAAAGCGCTAGGTGCGCTTGATTATATTTTTCTGAGTGACGTCATTGTCATAGATAATGAAAGCTCCCGTTTATATGGGAGACCGACCCTTTTTTATGTGTTTTTCATGAATTTTATGTTTTAGACACTAAAAACACTAAAAAACGCGTCTAAATTCTAAAACACAAATTTCATGAAAAAACATTGAAACAGAAAAAACATTGAAACAGAAAAAACATTGAAAACGTGTCTAAAACTTAAACACTAAAAACACGTCTAAAACACAAAAAATGTGTCTAAAACACAAAAAACGCGTCTAAAACACAAAAAAACAGTAAAGATGCGTCTAAAACACAAATTTCATGAAAAAACTTACTATGTAAAAATTATATGATTTTTGTTCTAAAACTTCCTAAGCCCGCATAGGAGTGTGTATGGTGTACGCGCCGCGCGCAACCCACACAGGGATATACGTGTTTAGCAAGTCTAAAACACGCGCACGTTTTTCGCCTAAAACACAAAAAACATATTATGTGAAAAAAAAGTGGGTATGTCTCCCATATAAACGGATCTGAGTGACGTCACAGATCTAAACGTCAATTTTTCTGTATCCTAAACCTAACCATAGCCCTAACCAAAACCCTGACCTTAATCCTTACCCTAACCCTAACAAATCCTGACCCTAACCCTAGTCCTTAAAGCGCTAGGTGCGCTTAATTATATTTTTCTGAGTGACGTCATTGTCATAGATATTGAAGGCTCCCGTTTATATGGGAGACTGACCAAAAAGTGAGCCTGCTGGGCCACCATACTGCAATTGCTAAACACGTATATCCCTGTTTGGCTCGCGCGCGCGCCGCGCGCGTACACAGTCAAAATCGATTCGCAATCAATATCGATTCGAATTTCGCTTTGAAATCATGAACTTGCAGTATTTCCTAAGCCCGCATAGGTGTGTTACACACCTATGCGGGCTTAGGAAATACTGCAAGTGCAAGTTCATGATTTCAAAGCGAAATTCGAATCGATATTGATTACGAATCGATTTTGACTTTTAAAGAATTGAAGAAAGTTTTCGAATTAGAATTATAATACAGTCAAAATTGGATTTAAAAGTGGACAAATTCTACACCAAGCGATTTTGCATGGATTCTATAATTTTTTGCATGAAAAATCGATCTAACAACTTTCCACACCCCTCCGGAGTGTGGAAAGTGTCGAAAAATCGATTTTTAGCTGAGGCGCAGCCGACTGATATGTAAAAAATCGTATCTCGGCTCAGGAAGGTCGTAGAGACTTCATCTTGGGCGGAAAATGTGCGCAATGAGCATGTTTATATACAATTGTTACCTAACAAAAATATGCCCTCAAATGCTCAGGAACGGAGTTACGGGCGAAAAACAGATTTTTTGGGCAGGCGCAAGACCTGCATAAGGCGAATTTTGTATCTCAGTACAGGAAGGTCGTAGAGACTTCATCTTGGGCGGAAAATGTGCGCAATGGCCATGTTTATATATAATTGTTCACAAAAATATGCTCTAAAATGCTAAGGAATGGAGTAACGGGTGAAAAACTGTTTTTTCGGGCAGACGCAAGCCCTGATTTAGGCGAATTTTGTATCTCAGTCCAGGAAGGTCGTAGAGACTTCATCTTGGGCGGAAAATGTGCTCAATGGCCATGTTTATATACAATTGTTGACAACAATATGCCCTAAAATGCTCAGGAACGGAGTAACGGGCGAAAAACTATTTTTTTTGGCAGCTAACAGGCCTGATATAGAAGATTTTTCTATCTTGGTCCAGACATTTATTCCAGTCCTGTATGGTCTTAGTCTTAGTAAAACTGCCAGGGTCGGTTTAATCGGCCAGGCCGGTGGCAGCCATGCTGAGCATGGAGACTATCCCTAATACGCTAGGCTAAGGGTGTGAACTCCTGGGTGGTTTTTAGGCCACCCTACTGCCAGGGATATCCTCAGCTGAGAGCAGCCAGCCGTTCCTGGACCCTCTGGACCGGCGGGCTGCCAACGCCCGTGGCAACAATCAGACTGCAAAGCAAGACAAGGCTTGCCTGCAGATTAAGTCAGAGATCTGCCAAAGGCGGCTATAATGCACCACCTCTCTTTGTCTAGATGATTCACTGGGAGGTCTGACCCAGCCAGACTGTGTAAATTATTATTCCCACCGATTGGGATTTAACTGGGCTCAATGGGCAAAGCCCAGTCCTTTATGGTGGTTAATCGTTACCTCGTTTTAGACACATTTCTGTACTCTTCCTACTTCCTGAGTTGACCATTCCAATTATTTTCTGCTCAGCCGGAAGTCTCTATGGGTGTACGAAATTTCATGTCAGGATACTTCATCTCCCTGTCCTGACCCTAAACATCACCCTATAACCTTACCCCGAATCCTAACTCTTACCCATACGCTAACCATTACCCTAACCCAGATCCTTACCTTTGTGTGGGGTTGAAATATTACAAGATAAAGTGCCGTGAGATGAAATGTCATGAGATCAAATGTCCGTTACCCGTCTCTTTTACTGGACAGTGATTATATGAAAATCGTCTCAAACCATCGCCAAATTTCATTTTTCGCCTATAACTTTCTTCCTGAGAATTTCAGGGCACATGTTTATCCCTTAACTCTTTTATCAGCAAGTCGTACAGAATAAACATGGCCATTGCGCACATTTTCCGCCCAAGATGAACTCTCTACAACCTTCCTGGACTGAGATACAAAATTGGCCTAAATCAGGTCTTGTGTTGGCCCAAAAAATCAGTTTTTCGCCCGTTACTCCGTTCCTTAGCATTTTAGGGCATATTTTTGTGAACAATTGTATATAAACATGGCCATTGCCCACATTTTCCGCCCAAGATGAAGTCTCTACGACCTTCCTGGACTGAGATACAAAATTCGCCTAAATCAGGTCTTGTGTTGGCCCAAAAAAATCAGTTTTTCGCCCGTTACTCCGTTCCTTAGCATTTAAGGGCATATTTTTGTCAACAATTGTATATAAACATGGCCATTGCGCACATTTTCCGCCCAAGATGAAGTCTCTACGACCTTCCTGGACTGAGATACAAAATTCGCCTAAATCAGGTCTTGCGTTGGCCCAAAAAATCAGTTTTTCGCCCGTTACTCCGTTCCTTAGCATTTAAGGGCATATTTTTGTCAACAATTGTATATAAACATGGCCATTGCGCAAATTTTCCGCCCAAGATGAAGTCTCTACGACCTTCCTGAGCCGAGATACGATTTCTTACATATCAGTCGGCTGCGCCTCAGCTAAAAATCGATTTTCGGCACTTTCCACCTCGGAGAGGATTTTTACATATCAGTGGAAAGTTGTTAGATCGATTTTTCATGCAAAACTATAGAATCCATGCAAAATCGCTTGGTGTAGAATTTGTCCACTTTTTACCCCTTTTTGAGGCAGATTTGACTGTATTATTATTATAACTTGTTGGCGGATATAATTATATGACAAGATTGCTAAACACGTATACCCCTGTTTGCATTGAGGGCCATCCAGAAATGAGTTCATCAAAAATCGACCTTTTTTGCACATACGTACATACTACCTCATCTTTTGGGAAAGATACATACATACCCCAACGTCATCTCATCATTTTAAGATTTATGTTACATCATTCATTCGATGGGAAAGCCTGAAGTGACGTCACTACTGCAATTTAAATTATTCATTCAAAATTGAAAATGGTTGTGGGTTACATTCAGTTTACTACCGGTATCGTCCAATTTTAGAACGAGTGGTTTATGTCTACTACTAAACGGGGGATGGATCTACAAGAGATCCAATCAGAGTCCCCGGCACGGGACCTCCTGCTCGGAGGTCCCGGTTGCCAGGGCTACTGTGGATGGGAACGAGTCCCGTACCTCCCCAGGAGGACCAATATGCCCGGAGCACATTGGTGTTGACAGCATTGTTACGGGAAGAGACTTCCAGCCCAGTGTTGGTGTTCCGGGGTACCGTCGAGTCCCAACCAGGATTGGGACTCGTGGTATCCTTTGGTGTGGATCTTCCCGTCGCAAGTCCAGGAGAATTCCATGGTTAGTTAGTTTCAGGATCGTTATCGACTTTTCTAGGTTCCAGTCGCCCAGTCCTATGAGCATAGCTAACAATCCTGTTCATCTTGAACTTGTCGAAGATGTCGGTCCCTTAGCAGTAGTAGGTACTGAAATACTCCGCCTTAATACTGCCCAGGGCGGGGCACGTTCCGAGGAAATGTGACACCGTCTCTTCTTCACTCAGGCAGAGTGCACAAGTTGTACTTACAGCGGGGTTCAGTTTCTTGAGGTGGTAGTTTAGGGCTGCGTGGCCAGTCAGAAGTTGAGCGCAGCTCCTTACCAAATCTGTCCCTCCACATCATGCCGAACATTCTGGGAGGGTCAGCCTTGAAGGAGCTGGTCCAGACCTCAAACGTCTTAGACTCCTAAGAGCCGCGTAGCAGACGTTACTGGTTACGCGGAATAGGAAGTAAGACACTGGTTGCGCTGTTGTTTTCATTGGCCGACCCAGCTTTCGCTGTGAGGTCGGCCAACTCGTTTCCCTCAAAACCACTATGGGCCGGAATCCAAATGAGTGTTACGCCATTGGACCGGCCCAGTGCGTTGAGGGAGTTTTTGGCCCTGAGGGGCATCTTGTTCTTGATAATCGTGCTGTAACGGTGGCGTGTCGAACTCATATATGCGCGGCTTTTCCATGCGCGGCGTAATCGTGCGCGGCTTTCTGCCTGTAACTCTGTAATTAACAGGCAGCGAGCCGCGCACGATAACGCCGCGCATGGAAAAGCCGCGCACATATGAGTTCGACACGCACCTGTTAATCGCATGGATAGCAGATTTACTGTCACAGTTTATCAAGATCTTTCTGTCCTTCAGTGCGTGTTCCTGTCTTCCTTTAGAATTTCGGCTGTTTTTGCGACTGCAAATACTTCCGCTTGGAACACTGTACTGTGTTGACCCAGGTGGAAGACTGGAAGGGTTCACTGTGATTCAGGTGGGCCAAATGTGGCCCTCCTCGTATCACCACCCCTGCTCCTGATTGGTCGTTGATTCTAGATCCATCAGTATAACACACAATGTCATAATTACCTTCCTCCGGTCCTCCATAGTCGTCCCTCGAGGGGAAACGCACGGTGAACCGTTGGTCAGTACTAAGAATTGGCGTCATTGGATCGTGTTCCGAGGAGGCTACATCTTTGGTGGGCAATGCCCTGAGGAGCTTCTCGTTTGTGTCAATGTGGCTAGCGATGCGGATCGAGGGTTTCCCAGGCGGTGGAAGAGACCAATGACCATTGGTCTTCAACCGTAGGGCCTCCCTCGCTGCACACTCGTTAATCCACATTGTCATTGGGGCAAACCCGTGATCACATCCAGCGCTGTGTTGGGTGTCGAGGGTAGGGCTCCTGTTATCAAAACATTTGCCAACCTCTGTACCCCCGTAAGCAGTTTCTGGTTGTGTTGTTTCTGTGTGCCAGTAATCCAGATGGTTGACCCGTACATGAGTATTGAGTATCGGTCTGACCATCATCTCGTAGATCCAGCGCATGGTAGTCGGACTAAGGCCCCAGGTGGGTCCCACCGCTTTCCTGCATTGCATCAGCAAGGCTTTGGACTTCTTGCACGCGTTCTCAATGTGATCGTTCCACGAAAGTTTCGAGTCAAGAGTGATACCCAGGAATTTCGTGGTCGTTCGCATTTCTATCTCTACACCGTCCACTTTCAGGGGTCTGGTGAATGACCAATTCCTCCTGTTCGTGAACATGACGCAGTGTGTTTTCACGTGGCTCAAGGTAAGCCCGTGCGATTTGCACCACTGGTTGATACTGTTGAGGCTTTTCTGCGTAACCTCTCTCAAGGTGTCCGCATCAAAGCCTTGGATGTTACAACCTGCTGGTTTTTGGGGGGTGGTGACCACAGAGACCAGGGAGATATCATCCGCGAACCCTTGCAGGTCGCATGGAATCTTGTCCCTTGTGTACTCTAGACCTAGTAGATCGTTTATTACGAGGTTCCATAGGAATGGCGAGAGGATCCCTCCCTGAGGACACCCACGTAATATAGCTATGACCTTCTCCTTGCCCTGCAGTTCGACAGTAGTGCGCCGGTAGCGGATCATTGACATGATTCATCTGTTTACACCCTGTGACTTGCAGTTCTTGGATAGGGCCTTGTCTATGGAGTCAAACGACACGTTGTCGAATGCTCCTTCTATAGTTCTATATCCAGGAAAGTGCCGAGTGCCATTCCTTTGTTAAGGAGGGCCATCTCGATTTTCCTGACAAGTTTGTGGATAGCGGCCGTAGTCGAGTGACCTCGCTTGAAACCAAATTGTTTCTTGCTTAGTTTCTCGTAAACTTTGAGGTTCGCTCCATGTGCCACAATATCACCCGCTCCATCCACTTAAGGAGGACGGGTGACAAGGTGATTGTCCTAAAGGACTTGGGATTATGTTAATCATCCTTCCCAGGTTTAGGCAGAAAGATACCACTGGAGTTCCTCCATGTTTCAGGAGTGTGCCCCAATTTGTAGCTTGCTCTAGCAATGCTAATGAAAGCGTCACTAATACTGCCCCAACCCTTCTGAAGCATGATGGGCCGTATCCCGTCCGGACCTGCCGCCGATAGAGGACTGAACTCCTGCAGTGCCCTTTTCACTCTATTCTCAGAGAATATGTGATCGAGGCTTCATGGCTGCTCAGTCTCATTGGCTGTTTCCTGTGGATTGCTATCCACATGGTTCCCAAGGTCGCCAAAGTGCACTTCCGTCATACGCTCCAAGGTTTCGGTCGGGGTCTCAGTGAGACTCCCGTCTTTCTTCCTTACTGCGCACAATTTTGTGTCCTTGTTGTCCTTGATG
The DNA here is from genome assembly GCA_011033025.1 of Beroe forskalii. NCBI lineage: Eukaryota > Metazoa > Ctenophora > Nuda > Beroida > Beroidae > Beroe > Beroe forskalii. Next base: position 148,000 of record WFMF01000013.1, read on the forward strand.
AAACTAGAGATTCTTTTCGATTCAGTTTTGACTCCAACTTCGCGCAGAAATCTCTATATTTCTCCGAGATCACCCGATCCCGGAGTTTTTCATATTTCTTCCGAGAGTCCCTCTTCAACGAGTTGAGGGTAGGGTCTCGGTTTTTCTTTTTAGATGCCTTCCTGATCTTTCCTCTCATCTCCCTTCTCGCATCCTTCACTTCGGCCGTATCCCACGGGGGTGGTTTAACCTTCGCTGACACGTATGTCAGTGGTTTATGTCAAAATTTCGCCTCTATTAAGTGATGAGCTCATCATTTTGCAAACCTACATACATACTACCTCATCATTTCCAAAACATACATACATACCCAAGTGATGAGCTCATTTCTGGATGCCCCTTGAGCGGCGCGCTTCCTCACACCTCAGAAGCGCGCGGCGCGTACAGTGTACACACACTTGACTTATGCGGGCTTATGTCCGCCAACAATTCAAACGAATTTGATTTGATTTTAATTTTTTAAACTTGAAAAATTTTCCGAATTGAAATTGATTTCACTTCATTTTCAAATTAATTCTTATATCTATAATTATTGGTCCGACTAATTCAAATTGAAGACTAACATTGAAGTTTTGGGATTAAAAATGGAAAAATAATTCACATTTCAAAAGTCTGCGCTAAAACTAAAACTTAACTTTGGTCTGGTCTAAAAGTAAAACGGTAAAATTATACAGCAGCTTAAATATGCACCGCGAATCACGTCAAACAAACCTTGTCAAATTAGTTAAAACTCTTAGTCTTATCAAACCACATACGGTCTCACTCTCAGGACAGCTGCACCTTGACCTAGCGCTTATCAAATATTCAAAAACTTAAAGAATTTTCTATTGCCGGTGTTTCAATTTTTTTAAAGATTTTTTAGATTTTTTGTGAAGAATCACAGTATGTCAAACTTAAAGAATTTATGCCTCATCGGTTTTTCTCTACTAAAAGCTGGAACCACCCGAATCGACCCAAACCCACCCGATTTATTATTTTGCCTCGAACCCACCCGAAACCACCAAACCCATCTGAAACCACCCGAACACTCCTCGAACCCACCCAAACCCACCTGAAACTTCCTTTGTTCAATAATTTTTAAATTAAAATATGAAATTTTCCCAACCCATCCTGAAAGTGAACCCACCCCGAAACGAGCAAAAACTTTACTTACTCATATGTGAAACCAACCAAAACCAACCGAACTTCAGTGTTTGGCAGGGTTGGGCCCAAACCCTGACCCTGACCCAGTTAAGGGTAGGGTTAGGGTGAGGGCATAGCTTCCGACCTTTGAAAATCTGTTCGGAGGGCAGTTTTTGACCCAAAAAGAAGGGAAAATCAACGAAAAAAGAGGGCAATATTCTACCAAAAAGTGTCGACTTTTTTTTTTGGAGACCGCCTCAAAAATGCAATCCGAGATAGTGCCTATTAGGTGTATTTTCAAAATCATGGGTGTGTTTCAGGAGGTAAAGGTGTGTTTTAGGTGATTCACTAAAAGTGTATTTACAGAATCAATCCGAGATAGTGTGTCTTAGGTGTATTTGCGAAATATATGGTCGACCCTTTTTTTTGGAAACCGCCAAAAAGACTTTTTAGGCCGTGAATAATAAGTGTATTTTGGGAAGGGTCAAAAAGGAGGGCAAATGGGGCCTTAAAGAGGGCAAAAAGGAGGGCTCGGAGGGCAAGACCCAATATGGAGGGCAAAAAGAGGGCATGAGAGGGCGCCCTCTCAAATAGAGGGCAGTTCGGAAGCTATGGGTGAGGGTTCCTGTTATGGTTAGAGAATAGGATTGGTTCGGCTGGGTTTGGGTGGGTTTGGTTGCGTTCTGGCGAAACCACCTGAACTGGTTTCCGGCCATGGGTTCGGGGGGTTTCAGGTGGGTTTGGAAGGTTTCGGCTGGGTTCGAGGCTAGATCGGGTGGGTTCCGGTCGATTCTGGTGGTTCCTGCTTTAAGAAACTAACGTATTTCTCTAAATTTTATTCAAATCACAGAACTAAAACTTCTACTTCGGAGCATACACTGACACAATTTAAACAGACCCAAACTATTTTCATGGGCCGGGTACTTAAGTTCACACAAAACTAGGCTGTATGTACTTGTAGTGAGGGGTATGTGCATATGAATTGATTGTGTCGAAAACAAATAAATTTCAGTTTGATTGAAAAATAGCTTGATTGATTGAGCCGGGAACCCTCCTAAACCCCCCCCCCCCATTAAACCTCCTTTTGGTAATTTTTATAATTATGTCCACCAAAATTAAAAGTGAGGGGGTTCCCCACCCCCAGGGCTTAACAAATTGAATACAATTTCTCACGATTCTGCATCGAAATTCAACTGGATAATGATTGCAGCTTTCTTGCCTTTTTCACTTTGCTTTTTTGCTTCGCAACTTTTTTAATTCTCAAAGATTTGATCTTTTTCTCCGAATATTTTGCGGTCCCACTACACACGTGTCTTAGCTTCTTGGAGCTGGTGGAGTTTTCTGATGCGGGCTGCAGGGTATCCAGAGATAGAACAGCAGTAGCAGGAAGCATTGCACTCTCAGAGTGCATTGAATTCTTTAACTGATTGTCCGTCCTGAGCCTCCTTTTCCCACCTTTTACCTCCGAATTAACGGGCTGATTAACCGGCTGTTTCTTCCGTTTGTTCTGTTCCTTCTTCTTCCCAAAGTCGTGAGTATCCAAATGCAGCGCAGCTTCTCTCATAGCTAGTGACACAGACTGCATCAACTTAGCACCTTCCTCGTCAGACATTGTACACTTCTCTAACTTCGTTCCTGTGGGAAATGTAACAATCAAGTAACGGTTTTAGGCCATGTTTGGGAACTTTTCATTGGTCATTGGACTTTGAGTGATAAGGAAAACCACGTTTCGACGTACCTATAGAAGCTTCAATAGCCTGAAGTCTGGTGACATCGTACTGTGTAACTATGGTAACTGCGCGGCCCCCCTTTCCAGCACGTGCTGTCCTTCCCACCCGGTGCACATAGTCTGTAGGTGAGGAGGGGGTGTTGTAGTTGATAACACACGACACACTCGGGATATCCAGTCCTCTGAGGAGGGGTTTGTATTAGGTGAGGAGGGGGTGTTGTAGTTGATAACACACGACACACTCGGGATATCCAGTCCTCTGAGGAGGGGGTTTGTATTAGGTGAGGAGGGGGTGTTGTAGTTGATAACACACGACACACTCGGGATATCCAGTCCTCTGAGGAGGGGTTTGTATTAGGTGAGGAGGGGGTGTTGTAGTTGATAACACACGACACACTCGGGATATCCAGTCCTCTGAGGAGGGGTTTGTATTAGGTGAGGAGGGGGTGTTGTAGTTGATAACACACGACACACTCGGGATATCCAGTCCTCTGAGGAGGGGGTTTGTATTAGGTGAGGAGGGGTGTTGTAGTTGATAACACACGACACACTCGGGATATCCAGTCCTCTGAGGAGGGGTTTGTATTAGGTGAGGAGGGGGTGTTGTAGTTGATAACACACGACACACTCGGGATATCCAGTCCTCTGAGGAGGGGGTTTGTATTAGGTGAGGAGGGGTGTTGTAGTTGATAACACACGACACACTCGGGATATCCAGTCCTCTGAGGAGGGTCCTATTAGGTGAGGAGGGGGTGTTGTAGTTGATAACACACGACACACTCGGGATATCCAGTCCTCTGAGGAGGGGTTTGTATTAGGTGAGGAGGGGGTGTTGTTGATAACACACGACACTCGGGATATCCAGTCCTCTGAGGAGGGGTTTGTATTAGGTGAGGAGGGGTGTTGTAGTTGATAACACACGACACACTCGGGATATCCAGTCCTCTGAGGAGGGGTTTGTATTAGGTGAGGAGGGGGTGTTGTAGTTGATAACACACGACACACTCGGGATATCCAGTCCTCTGAGGAGGGTATTGTATTAGGTGAGGAGGGGGTGTTGTAGTTGATAACACACGACACACTCGGGATATCCAGTCCTCTGAGGAGGGGTTTGTATTAGGTGAGGAGGGGGTGTTGTAGTTGATAACACACGACACACTCGGGATATCCAGTCCTCTGAGGAGGGGTTTGTATTAGGTGAGGAGGGGGTGTTGTAGTTGATAACACACGACACACTCGGGATATCCAGTCCTCTGAGGAGGGGTTTGTATTAGGTGAGGAGGGGGTGTTGTAGTTGATAACACACGACACACTCGGGATATCCAGTCCTCTGAGGAGGGGTTTGTATTAGGTGAGGAGGGGTGTTGTAGTTGATAACACACGACACACTCGGGATATCCAGTCCTCTGAGGAGGGGTTTGTATTAGGTGAGGAGGGGGTGTTGTAGTTGATAACACACGACACACTCGGGATATCCAGTCCTCTGAGGAGGGTATTGTATTAGGTGAGGAGGGGGTGTTGTAGTTGATAAGGAGGGGTTGTATTTGACACACTCGGGATATCCAGTCCTCTGAGGAGGGGTTTGTATTAGGTGAGGAGGGGGGTGTTGTAGTTGATAACACACGACACACTCGGGATATCCAGTCCTCTGAGGAGGGGTTTGTATTAGGTGAGGAGGGGTGTTGTAGTTGATAACACACGACACACTCGGGATATCCAGTCCTCTGAGGAGGGTTTGTATTAGGTGAGGAGGGGGGTGTTGTAGTTGATAACACACGACACACTCGGGATATCCAGTCCTCTGAGGAGGGGGTTTGTATTAGGTGAGGAGGGGGTGTTGTAGTTGATAACACACGACACACTCGGGATATCCAGTCCTCTGAGGAGGGGTTTGTATTAGGTGAGGAGGGGTGTTGTAGTTGATAACACACGACACACTCAGGATATCCAGTCCTCTGAGGAGGGGTTTGTATTAGGTGAGGAGGGGGTGTTGTAGTTGATAACACACGACACACTCGGGATATCCAGTCCTCTGAGGAGGGGTTTGTATTAGGTGAGGAGGGGGTGTTGTAGTTGATAACACACGACACTCGGGATATCCAGTCCTCTGAGGAGGGGTTTGTATTAGGTGAGGAGGGGGTGTTGTAGTTGATAACACACGACACACTCGGGATATCCAGTCCTCTGAGGAGGGGTTTGTATTAGGTGAGGAGGGGGTGTTGTAGTTGATAACACACGACACACACTCGGGATATCCAGTCCTCTGAGGAGGGGTTTGTATTAGGTGAGGAGGGGGTGTTGTAGTTGATAACACACGACACACTCGGGATATCCAGTCCTCTGAGGAGGTTTGTATTAGGTGAGGGGGTGTTGTAGTTGATAACACACGACACACCCGGGATATCCAGTCCTCTGAGGAGGGGTTTGTATTAGGTGAGGAGGGGGTGTTGTAGTTGATAACACACGACACACTCAGGATATCCAGTCCTCTGAGGAGGGGTTTGTATTAGGTGAGGAGGGGTGTTGTAGTTGATAACACGACACACTCAGGATATCCAGTCCTCTGAGGAGGGGTTTGTATTAGGTGAGGAGGGGGTGTTGTAGTTGATAACACCACGACACACTCGGGATATCCAGTCCTCTGAGGAGGGGTTTGTATTAGGTGAGGAGGGGGTGTTGTAGTTGATAACACACGACACACTCGGGATATCCAGTCCTCTGAGGAGGGTATTGTATTAGGTGAGGAGGGGGTGTTGTAGTTGATAACACACGACACACTCAGGATATCCAGTCCTCTGAGGAGGGGCATGTATTAGGTGAGGAGGGGGTGTTGTAGTTGATAACACACGACACACTCAGGATATCCAGTCCTCTGAGGAGGGGTTTGTATTAGGTGAGGAGGGGGTGTTGTAGTTGATAACACACGACACACTCGGGATATCCAGTCCTCTGAGGAGGGGGTTTGTATTAGGTGAGGAGGGGGTGTTGTAGTTGATAACACACACACACATATCAGTCCTCTGAGGAGGGTATTGTATCGTTTAGGTGAGGAGGGGTTGATAACACACGACACACTCGGGATATCCAGTCCTCTGAGGAGGGGTTTGTATTAGGTGAGGAGGGGTGTTGTAGTTGATAACACGACACACACCAGGATATCCAGTCCTCTGAGGAGGGGTTTGTATTAGGTGAGGTTGTAGGATAACACACGACACACTCGGGATATCCAGTCCTCTGAGGAGGGGTTTGTATTAGGTGAGGAGGGGGTGTTGTAGTTGAGACACACTCGGGATATCCAGTCCTCTGAGGAGGGTTTGTATTAGGTGAGGAGGGGTGTTGTAGTTGATAACACGACACACTCGGGATATCCAGTCCTCTGAGGAGGGGTTTGTATTAGGTGAGGAGGGGTGTTGTAGTTGATAACACACCACACTCGGGATATCCAGTCCTCTGAGGAGGGGTTTGTATTAGGTGAGGAGGGGTGTTGTAGTTGATAACACGACACACTCGGGATATCCAGTCCTCTGAGGAGGGGGTTTGTATTAGGTGAGGAGGGGTGTTGTAGTTGATAACACACGACACACTCGGGATATCCAGTCCTCTGAGGAGGGGTTTGTATTAGGTGAGGAGGGGTGTTGTGGTTAGTAGTTGATAACACAATGACACACTCGATATCCAGTCCTCTGAGGAGGGGTTTGTATTAGGTGAGGAGGGGTGTTGTGGTTAACACGACACACTCGGGATATCCAGTCCTCTGAGGAGGGGGGTTTGTATTAGGTGAGGAGGGGTGTTGTAGTTGATAACACACACGACACACTCGGGATATCCAGTCCTCTGAGGAGGGGTTGTATTAGGTGAGGAGGGTGTTGTAGCTTGATAACACACGACACACTGGGATATCCAGTCCTCTGAGGAGGGTTTGTATTAGGTGAGGAGGGGTGTTGTAGTTGATAACACACGACACACTCGGGATATCCAGTCCTCTGAGGAGGGGTCATTTGTATTAGGTGAGGAGGGGGTGTTGTAGTTGATAACACACGACACACTCGGGATATCCAGTCCTCTGAGGAGGGGTTTGTATTAGGTGAGGAGGGGTGTTGTAGTTGATAACACACGACACACTCGGGATATCCAGTCCTCTGAGGAGGGGTTTATATTAGGTGAGGAGGGGTGTTGTAGTTGATAACACACCACACTCGGGATATCCAGTCCTCTGAGGAGGGGTTTGTATTAGGTGAGGAGGGGTGTTGTAGTTGATAACACGACACACTCGGGATATCCAGTCCTCTGAGGAGGGTTTGTATTAGGTGAGGAGGGGTGTTGTAGTTGATAACACACGACACACTCGGGATATCCAGTCCTCTGAGGAGGGGTTTGTATTAGGTGAGGAGGGGTGTTGTAGTTGATAACACACGACACACTCGGGATATCCAGTCCTCTGAGGAGGGGTTTGTATTAGGTGAGGAGGGGTGTTGTAGTTGATAACACACGACACACTCGGGATATCCAGTCCTCTGAGGAGGGTTTGTATTAGGTGAGGAGGGGTGTTGTAGTTGATAACACACGACACACTCGGGATATCCAGTCCTCTGAGGAGGGGTTTGTATTAGGTGAGGAGGGGGTGTTGTAGTTGATAACACACACACACTCGGGATATCCAGTCCTCTGAGGAGGGGTTTGTATTAGGTGAGGAGGGGGTGTTGTAGTTGATAACACGACACACTCGGGATATCCAGTCCTCTGAGGAGGGGTTTATATTAGGTGAGGAGGGGGTGTTGTAGTTGATAACACACCACACACTCGGGATATCCAGTCCTCTGAGGAGGGGTTTTGTATTAGGTGAGGAGGGGTGTTGTAGTTGATAACACACGACACACTCGGGATATCCAGTCCTCTGAGGAGGGGTTTGTATTAGGTGAGGAGGGGGTGTTGTAGTTGATAACACACGACACACTCGGGATATCCAGTCCTCTGAGGAGGGGTTTGTATTAGGTGAGGAGGGGTGTTGTAGTTGATAACACACGACACACTCGGGATATCCAGTCCTCTGAGGAGGGGGTTTGTATTAGGTGAGGAGGGGGGTGTTGTAGTTGATAACACACCACACACACTCGGGATATCCAGTCCTCTGAGGAGGGGTTTGTATTAGGTGAGGAGGGGTGTTGTAGTTGATAACACACGACACACTCGGGATATCCAGTCCTCTGAGGAGGGGTTTGTATTAGGTGAGGAGGGTATGACACGACACACTCGGGATATCCAGTCCTCTGAGGAGGGGTTTGTATTAGGTGAGGAGGGGGTGTTGTAGTTGATAACACACGACACACTCGGGATATCCAGTCCTCTGAGGAGGGGTTTGTATTAGGTAGGCTACGTTGACCGCCTCACACTTCCTACCTGCTAGCTACATCTGTAGCGACCAGTATCTTGACCGCCTCACACTTGAACTTTGCCAAGGAGGAGAGTCTTTCGTACTGAGACAGCTGGGAGTGGAGAGCAGTACAAGGGAAACCTGCAACAGTGGTTCTCAAATCAAGACAGCAATACAAGGACAGCAGTCAGAGTAACGGGTGATAACTAAAAATGGACTCTTCTTTACAATAAGCCCCATGCTATGAAAGATTTGACATAATTCAGGGTGTCAAAAGTTTATTTGGGGCATCTAATTTCGCTCTGTATCACTCATTACTCGATATTCATAATTCAGCTAGCTTTGGATATGGTGGCATGAACAAGATGTGCAGTTTTCATTTGTACAGTTTTCCTGATACCATAAAACCAACCACTTTGATGGCTTGTTGACAGCCATTGAAATTGACTGGCAACTTTTTCGGGCCATACCATGATGCACTGCACCTTTCTGGTGGTCTGTATATAAAGATTTTAAGGGTGGGTGCATAACCATATCCAGTTATAAGCAATCAGAAAATGTCCAAAACGAACCCATGTTTTACCCATCAAATCAGGGTTACTTTGATGAACAGCGTACAATTGACAGTTTTTGTGGGTTCCTACGCCCATGAACCTGGGTTAGTCTTTGCTATTGAAGAGTCTGTATTGCACACAAGAAGGATTTTTCTAAGGCATAAAATCACAACAAGAATTGCGCCCGCCGGTGCTTTTCGTGTTTTCCGTTGTTCCTGTATACAGGCGCTTCATTTCCCTCTTCTATATGCTTGATTTAGCGCGCACAAGCACGTGGGCGAATGATCGGTCCGGATGCACGTGGCAAAATCTACGCGCGCAATCATCACAATTCGTACAACTCTTTGAAGATTCGTTTGTTGCGCGCCGTTCCTAGTTTCATAACCAAAGGGTTCATTTTTGTTACGCGTTACATTTTCTTTGCTGTTGATATCAAGCCATCGCACCTTATTGTTGCATCCCGACTCCTTTTGCATGAATTCAAGAGGTCAATAAACATGAAAATAGAAATGATGGGCAGGTACCAGAATGAAAAAGATTGCAGATCTCTAATATAATTTCGCATTCTCTGTTTTTTTGTTTGTCGTAACGGCGGAAACATCTTCGGAACGCGCGCGCATTACGATTTGTGCGGGTTACCATGGTGACACGTGCACGGAGAATTACGCGCGCGCTCATTTCTGTTAAAGTGTTAATGGTGTTTTGATTACGTTGCTTCGTAACTTTTGAACGGATCAGAGTTTTTTGATGCGGTAAAAAGTATTCAGCAGATCTGAAATTTGCGAACGAGGTGCTGCGTAGCAGCGCCGAGTGAGCTGTGTATTAGCAGGCCCAACGGGCATTCTATTCTTATATATAAAGTAAAGTCACACGTGAATAATGTTTGTATGTGCCGCCGTCCACAATTAAATTTGAGCTTGCCAAGAAAATATCAAGAGAAACGAATGCAAAAGGGAGAAATGAGGCGCCGTTGCTATGGAAACCAATTTTTGCACACGTGCAGATTATAATCAGTGCTATGCAAGAGCTTTCTATTACGCTACAACTGTTAATTTTGATTACGTTGCGATCTCTAATATTAATAACTTTTGAACGGATCGGAGTTTTTTGATGCGGTAAAATTTTTTCATGTACTTGGTCGATTTGAAATGTGGTTTTTGAAATTTGCGAACGAGGTGCTGCGTAGCAGCGCCGAGTGAGCTTTGAAGTAGAAAATCTATGTACTTATTAGAAATTCTGATGGTCAAAAGTACGATAAGTTGGATAGCTATCGTGTATCGAGATCTTCGTTTCTGAGCCCTGTTTTATACTGTTTTGAATACGTTTATTTTTTTCTTTCCCTTTAATGCTTTTTGTGGCGTGGCCTGTGCACCAAAGGCAGCGAAAGCAAATGCTGAGTTATACCGCCTTATGTGCTACCTATGATTTAAAAACTTTCTGATGCACTGATGAGGCTGTAGGATCATTATTTGCTATCAGAAAACTGAAGAAACGGTAAGAAAATGAAAATTTTAAATTTGACTATAGTCGGGCTCGAACCCGTGACCTGCTGCGCGACAGATCAAGGTGATAGATAATTAATTTGAACGCGCTAACCATTACGCCACTGAGACGTGATATGGCGTGTAAATAATGTGTAACTATACGAGGAAAATTCGTTGCTTCATAATTGCTTTCAGTGTTTTATCGTGATATTGATTCAATTTCCAACATAATTTCTGAAACAATAGTTAAATTTAGCAAGCCTTTTTCACATTGCCTTGGCCAATATCTATTTTTTGGGTCAAACAATAGTGCTGAACAATGGCTACATTCTTTACGAAAGAGGTACCTGGTACGTCCGAGTGTATCACCAGTGGATACATCACGTGATTGGCGGCAACTATAATAAGCGGTTACATGTCGAAGTGGTGACCGTATACCGCAACTTACATGGTCGAGGCGACAGCCGAGACTGTGTAAGTTGGATAATGGACGAGGCGTGCCGAGTTCATTATATTTATCGTAGGTATACGGTCACAGCTGAGATCATGGAACCGGATTATACCCCGACCAGAAACAGCTGGGACTGACTATTCTACGGCCAAACAACAGTATTTCTTCCCATTCGGGTCTGACGACCCTCGTCTTACTTATAATTTCGCAAATTGTGTATGTTCTCCGTACGTCACGCCCCATGGCAACGCGCGCGCAATGGAGGAAATTGCACGTGCAGATTAACTGCGCGCGCGTTCATTTCTGTTAAATGCTGTTTTAATTTCGGAGCTTCATAACTTTTGATGATCTGATTGGAATTTTTTGATGCGGTAAAAAGTATTTAGTTGATTTGAAATTTGTGAACGAGGTGCTGCGTGGCAGCACCGAGTGAGCTGTGTATTTGCAGGCCCAACGGGCCTGCTAGTGACTAATATAATTTCGCATTCTCTGTTTTTTTGTTTGTCGTAACGGCGGAAACATCTTCGGAACGCGCGCGCATTACGATTTGTGCGGGTTACCATGGTGACACGTGCACGGAGAATTATGCGCGCGCTCATTTCTGTTAAAGTGTTAATGGTGTTTTGATTACGTTGCTTCGTAACTTTTGAACGGATCAGAGTTTTTTGATGCGGTAAAAAGTATTCAGCTGATCTGAAATTTGCGAACGAGGTGCTGCGTAGCAGCGCCGAGTGAGCTGTGTATTAGCAGGCCCAACGGGCATTCTATTCTTATATAGGTAGGTAAAATGCGCTTCCGCGGAGGCGCTGTGCCATACGACATGGCCCCTCATAGTCTGAGAGGCAACGGTCGCGGTTTGGCTGATATGTTGGCATAACTAATAATCTATATAGTAGAGGACAGATATCTATACAGAGTATTGTTCGCTTATCTATATTCTCCAATTGGGTAATAGACCCCAATGGCCCCAGCTCAAGCAGTTATCTGTCTGTTCAACTTGAGCCGAAAACATACGGTTTGCTTCTTTTTGAGGCGATGAAGCAACCAAATCTTCTCCTCCCATTCTTTTTTATTTCTAGGACAAGTAATGGGAAAGAATGTCCTGTGTCATGTTCCTCATTATTGGGCAAACAGAGTGAATAACCCTTTTTTGGTTTGTTTCTATTTCTTGGTTTGTTTTTGTGTATTCCTGCACTCCTGCAGGTAAAGCTCCTGTCCTTAAGGTCCTTTTTGCAATCGAAAAAGTGTGTTTTGTTCAGGCTCAAGAATGAGGCAGTTTACTACGTTATTACTTTACAAAGTGTCTCTGAGCAGTGTTCTCTGGTCGACTATCATTAGCATCCACGTGCTTAGATTATTTTTGCCTACTTTTCACATAACTTTGATGGTTTAACAATTTAGTTATTTCTTGTTTCATTTTCGTTTTATCCATTGTTTACCTAATAAAGGATGGATTTCCGTCAGAACTTCCATATTTCATGGCTGATGTTTAGTATACTGTATTATGAGTTACCTTGTTTTTTCTCTGTTAATTTATGATTTGTGCAGTTCACAGATTACCTTGACGGTAGGGTGTGGTTAATTGCATTAGATTCATGGATTCTTGTCATAGTTATCCCTGGTGTTACTACTGTATGTGATGAGGTATCCACTATCAAAGTCCTTTTTCATATCTTTTTTGGCGTGTATGGCAAGCTTTATGTGTTTCATTGATGTAATCTCAAGTAGGTTTCATCGTAACATTTATGTCTGATGTCTATAAGAATGGCTTTTTGGTTGACTTTAATGCTGGGACAGCTTAAAATTTTGTGGTTTTTCTATAAGTGATGGCGTGTTATTCGTTTCTAAAAACTGCATTTTCATTATCCACTGGATACAAGGGAATAATTAGTCTAAAACTTATCAGTTTAACGAAGTTGGTGTGCAATGATTTTTTGTTATATCAATAAAGTTTGTGGTCTTTTTCCATTGACTAAGTGGTTATAGTATTCATGTTGATTTGGTAAATTGGTTTATTTGGTAAATTTGTAATGTATTTTTTTAATTTTGTACTACTACTAGGTTAGAAGCAAATTTTGGTGCAAGCATTTTTTGTTAAATGCGTGAAGTTACCACGTAAATTTCATATGGTGTAACAATGTTGCATTCAGTACATATTGTTCATGTGCTCACTGGAAACAGCTGTGTTTGGAGCAAACGGCTTCCAGGTCTTGGTTCTTGGGGCAGAGAACAACACTGTTATTCTCCACCCACCCCACTTTGAAAGGAAAGTAGAGTGTTGCCAAAAACTGTGACCTGATATAGGTAGATTATAACTGGCAGCAGTTTTGTACTAGTGAGGAGTTATTAGATTGCTTGGGAGTTGCATGGAGTTATTGGGTTGTTGAGCTCATATGGAACTATTAGGCTCACATAGAGCTGTTGGGTTGTTAGGCTAAATGTAGATATGGAGCTATTTGGTTTGATGGAGCTATAATGTTTTTGGGCTCACATGGAGCTATTGGGTTGTTGGGCTCCCATGCCATGGTTCTTGGGGAGGAGGATAACACTGTTATTCTCCACCCACCCCACTTACAAAAGAGAGTGGGGTGTTGCCAATAGCCAATGACCATGGTGATTTGCAGTTTTGTAAGTGGATGTGTTTTAGGGGTGTAGGGTTGTTGTGAATCACATTACGCTATTGGGGGCTCTTTGGTAATTTTCCTCAAATGTAGTTATTGGGTTCAAATCAAGCTGTTGAGTTGTCTGGCTGACGAAGAGCTTTTGTGTTGTTGGGCTCACTTGGAGCTAATTGGTTGTTGAGCTTATCTGGAGCTATTGAGTTATTGGCTCACAAGGAGCTATTTGGTTGATGGGCTCACATGGAGCTATTGGGTTGATGGGCTCACATTGAGCTATTGGGTTGCTGGGCTCCCCTGGAGCTATTGGGTTGATGGGCTCACATGGAGCTATTGGTTTGTTGGGCTCCCTTGGAGCTATTGGGTCGTTGGGCTCCCCTGGAGCTATTAGGTTGTTGGGCTCCCCTGGAGCTATTGGGTTGTTGGGATCTCCTGGAGCTATTGGGTTGTTGGGCTCCCCTGGAGCTATTGGGTTGTTGGGCTCCCCTGGAGCTATTGTTGGGCTCCCTTGGAGCTATTGGTTGTTGGGCTCCCTGGAGCTATTGGTTGTTGGGCTCCCCTGGAGCTATTGGGTTGTTGGGCTCCCCCTGGAGCTATTGGTTGTTGGGCTCCCCCTGGAGCTATTGGGTTGTTGGGCTCCCCTGGAGCTATTGGGTTGTTGGGCTCCCCTGGAGCTATTGGGTTGTTGGGCTCCCCTGGAGCTATTGGGTTGTTGGGCTCCCCTGGAGCTATTGGGTTGTTGGGCTCCCCTGGAGCTATTAGGTTGTTGGGCTCACAAGGAGCTTTAGAGTTATTGGGTACATAAGGAGATACCTACTAAGTTGTTCAGCTCACATGCCGTCACATATTGTGGTCGAATGTAGCTGTTGGGATACATTCAAGATAATGTGGTTCCTGCAATAGTGGTGGTTAGTTGGTATATAGAAAGGTAGTAATTATCTTCATATTGATCCCTTACTGGTTTTGCTGCACTAGTGATGATGTAACTTGTATGACATATCATAGAGAGGCTCTTGACACATCAAAATACTCACTAAAGTTACAAAACCAATAGAACGCGTTGGGATGCGTTCCACTACTGGTGAGTTCAGTAGTGGAATTTGCTAGCATAGTGCAATGCTAGCGACTCGTCAGCTTAGACCTAACTGTCAGGGATGAAGCAGTTAAGGACAGTCTCCAGGGCAACCGTCTAGGAGGTGAGCCATAGCCCCTCTATTCTTATATAAAGTAAAGTCACACGTGAATAATGTTTGTCTGTGCCGCCGTCCACAATTAAATTTGAGCTTGCCAAGAAAATATCAAGAGAAACGAATGCAAAAGGGAGAAATGAGGCGCCGTTGCTATGGAAACCAATTTTTGCGCACGTGCAGATTATAATCAGTGCTATGCAAGAGCTTTCTATTACGCTACAACTGTTAAATGCTGTGCTGACATAGTTTTTGAAAATTTGACGTTGTTTTACATCAAATTCAAGATCTCAAGATGGAGAATGGACATAACTTGAACAACGGAGGATATTTCAGATGAATTGTTTTCTGTGGCAGAGTTTGGCATATAATCAATGCTGAGTCGGTGATAACAATAGTAACTATAGTTTCGAAATTAGCCGTTTAGTTTACAAAAGTGTACAATTCAATCGAGTCGAATATAGATGTAGCCGATTACGAAGACAGTTCCTGGCCTGGATTAATTATGTAAACAAAACAAAATGGTCCAATGTCACTGGTATCAGTATGAGAATTAACATAGACTTCTTGCAACGGACATAGTTGCCAACTTTTGAAAATACCTTCGCAGGGCATGATTTTAGGGCAAAAGAAGGGCATATTAGAAGGGCAATTTTTAGGTGCCTTTTTGAAAAATCGCCAAATTTGGTACCTTTTGATGCCAAATTTGCTCATTTTTTGCCCTTTTTCTTACTTTCACCAGCAAAAAAGCGGTACCTTTCCGCAAATCTTTTAGTTTTGGTACCTTTTGAGGTCTGATTAAGAGATATCTGGCACCTTTTTCAAAACTGTCAAAATTGGTACCTTTTTGAAAACAACATCTTTCTAGATAGGTAGTGTAGCATCTAAAATAGGTACCTTTTTGAAGACAATGATTTCTCTAGACAAACATTTCTCTTATGTGAAATGAGTACCTTTTCGAAAGCAATGATTTTCTCCATGGAAACTTTTGAAATAGGTACCTTTTTGAGAACAACCATTTTCTTGAAAAATAGGTACCTTTTTAGAAACTATCACTTTTTCAAGTGTGACTTTTGAAAAAGGTACCTCTTCGATCACAATGATTTTCTCCATTGAAACTTGTGAAATAAGAACCTTTTGAGAACAGCAATTTTCTTGAGAAATAGGTACCATTATAGAACCCTCTGCAGTTTTCATGCGGGTCTATAATGGATAGACACTTGCCTGATCGGGTCCATATTGGTTTAGACCCTCGCCCTACGGGCTCGGGCCAAAACCGGATACCACCCTTGGGCTTACGCCCTCGGGCAGTATCCCAAAATGGACCCGATAGGCGCGTGTCTATGTATTTTTTAGAAACTATCACTTTCTCAAGTGTAACTTTTGGAAAGGTACTTTTTCGAAAGCGATGATTTTCTCCATTGAAACTTGTGAAATGTGTACTTTTTTAGAACAAAAATTTTCTTGAGAAATAGGTACCTTTTTTAAAAACAATCACTTTCTCAAGCGTAACATTTGGAAAAGGTACATTTTAAAAAGCAATGATTTTCTCCATTGTAACTTGTGACTTTGTGAAATAGGTACCTTTTCAAGAATAACAATTTTCTTGATGAGAAATAGGTACATTTTTTTAGAAACTATCACTTTCTCAAGTATAACTTTTGAAAAAGGTACCTTTTCGAAAGCAATATATTTCTCCATTGAAAAGTTGGAACTTGTGAAATAGGTACTTTTTTGAGAACAGCATTTTTTAAAGAGTTAGGTACCTTTTTAGAAACTATCACTTTCTCAAGTGTAATTTTTGAAAAAGGTACCTTTTCGATAACAATGATTTTCTCCATTGAAACTTGTGAAATAGGTACCTTTTTGAACCCAACAATTTTCTTGTGAAATAGGTGTACCTTTTTAGAAACTATCACTTTCTCGAGTGTAACTTTTGAAAAAGGTTCCTTTTCGATCACAATGATTTTATCCATTGTAACTTGTGAAATGGGTACCTTTTGGAGAACAGCAATTTTCTTGAGAAATAGGTACCTTTATAGAAACTATCACTTTCTCAAGTGTAACTTTTGAAAAAGGTACCTTTAAGATCACAATGATTTTCTCCATTGAAACTTGTGAAATAGGTACCTTTTTGAGAAAAGTATTTTTTTGAGAATTCGGTACCTTTTTAGAAACTATCGCTTTCTCAAGTGTAACTTTTGAAAAAGGTACCTTTTCGAAAGCAAAGATTTTCTCCGTTGAAACTTGTGAAATAGGTACCTTATTGAGAACAGCAATTTTCTTGAGAATTAGGTACCTTTTTAGAAACTATCACTTTCTCAAGTGTGACTTTTGATTAAGGTACCTTTTCAATTAAAATGATTTTCTCCATTGAAACTTGTGAAATAGGTACCTCTTTGAGAACATCAATTTTCTTGAGAAATAGGTACCTTTTTAGAAACTATCACTTTCTCAAGTGTAACTTTTGAAAAAGTACCTTTTCGATCATCGAAACTTGAGAAATAGGTACATTTTTGAGAACAGCAATTTTTGAGAATTAGGAACCTTTTTAGAAACTATCACTTTCTCAAGTGTAACTTATCAAAAAGGCACCTTTTCCAAAGCAAAGATTTTCTCCGTTGAAACTTGTGAAATTGGTACCTTATTGAGAACAGCAATTTTCTTGAGAAATAGGTACCTTTTTGTAACTTTTGAAAAAGGTATCTTTCGATCACAATGATTTCATCCATTGTAACTTGTGAAATAGGTACCTTTTGGAGAACAGCAATTTTCTTGAGAAATAGGTACCTTTTTAGAAACTATCACTTTTCAAGTGTAACTTTTGAAAAAGGTAATTTTTCGATCACAATGATTTTCCATTGAAACTTGTGAAATAGGTACCTTATTGAGAACAGCAATTTTCTTGAGAATTAGGTACCTTTTTAGAAACTATCACTTTCTCGAGTGTGACTTTTGATTAAGGTACCTTTTCAATCACAATGATTTTCTCCATTGAAACTTGTGAAATAGGTACCTTTTTGAGAACATCAATTTTCTTGAGAAATAGGTACCTTTTTAGAAACTATCACTTTCTCAAGTGTAACTTTTGAAAAAGTACCTTTTCGATCACAATGATTTTCTCCATTGAAACTTGTGAAATATGTACCTTTTCGAGAACAGAATTTTTTTTGAGAATTAGGTACCTTTTTAGAAACTATCACTTTCTCGAGTGTACTTTTTGAAAAAGGTACTATTTCGATCACAATGATTTTCTCCATTGAAACTTGTGAAATAAGTACCTTTTGGAGAACAACAATTTTCTTGAGAAAAAGGTACCATTTTAGAAACTATCACTTTCTCAAGTGTAACTTTTGAAAAAGTACCTTTTCGATCACAATGATTTCCTCCATTGAAACTTGTGAAATATGTACCTTTTTGAGAACAATTTTCGAGAAATAGGTACCTTTTTAGAAACTATC
Source organism: Beroe forskalii (assembly GCA_011033025.1). Taxonomy (NCBI): domain Eukaryota; kingdom Metazoa; phylum Ctenophora; class Nuda; order Beroida; family Beroidae; genus Beroe; species Beroe forskalii. The sequence continues at coordinate 166,016 of WFMF01000013.1, forward strand.
GCTTTCTCAAGTGTAACTTTGAAAAAGGTACCTTTTCGAAAGCAAAGATTTTCTCCGTTGAAACTTGTGAAATAGGTACCTTATTGAGAACAGCAATTTTCTTGAGAATTAGGTACCTTTTTAGAAACTATCACTTTCTCAACTTTTTGAAATAAGGTACCTTTTCAATCACAATGATTTTCTCCATTGAAACTTGTGAAATAGGTACCTTTTGAGAACAGCAATTTTCTTGAGAAATAGGTACCTTTTTAGAAACTATCACTTTCTCAAGTGTAACTTTTGAAAAAGGTACCTTTTCGATCACAATGATTTTCTCCATTGAAACTTGTGAAATAGGTACCTTTGGGAGAACAGCAAATTTTTTTGAGAATTAGGTACCTTTTTAGAAACTATCACTTTCTCAAGTGTAACTTTTGATGAAGGTACCTTTTCAATCACAATGATTTTCTCCATTGAAACTTGTGAAATAGGTACCTCTTTGAGAACATCAATTTTCTTGAGAAATAGGTACCTTTTTAGAAACTATCACTTTCTCAAGTGTAACTTTTGAAAAAGTACCGTCACAATGATTTTCTCCATTGAAACTTGTTACCTTTTCGATCAGCAATGAATTAGGTACCTTTTTAGAAACTGTTTCTCAAGTGTAATTTTGATCACAATGATTTCATTGAAATAGGTACCTTTTGGAGAACAATAATTTTCTTGAGAAATAGTACCATTTTAGAAACTATTTTCTGAAGTGTAACTTTCGAAAAAGGTACCTTTCGATCACAATGATTTTCTCCATTGAAACTTGTGAAATAGGTACCTTTTGGAGAACAACAATTTTCTTGAGAAATAGGTACCAATTCAGAAACTATCGCTTTCTCAAGTGTAACTTTTGAAAAAGGTACCTTTTCGAAAGCAAAGATTTTCTCCGTTGAAACTTGTGAAATAGGTACCTTATTGAGAACAGCAATTTTCTTGAGAATTAGGTACCTTTTTAGAAACTATCACTTTCTCAAGTGTGACTTTTGATTATGGTACCTTTTCAATTACAATGATTTTCTCCATTGAAACTTGTGAAATAGGTACCTCTTTGAGAACATCAATTTTCTTGAGAAATAGGTACCTTTTAGAAACTATCACTTTCTCAAGTGTAACTTTTGAAAAAGTACCTTTCGATCACAATGATTTTCTCCATTGAAACTTGTGAAATATGTACCTCTTCGAGAAACAATTTTTTGAGAATTGTTCCTTTTTAGAAACTATCACTTTCCCAAGTTTTTTGAAAAAGGTACTATTTCGATTTTCTCCATTGAAACTTGTGAAATAGGTACCTTTTCGAGAACAATTTTCTTGAGAATTAGGTACCTTTTTAGAAATTATCATTTTCTCAAGTGTAACTTTTACCTTTTCGAAAGCAATGATTTTCTCCATTGAAGCTTCTGAAATAAGTAAGTACCTTTTCGATTTTTAGAAAACAATTATTTCTTTAGACTTTTAGAGGGTACCTTTTCAAGTGTAACCTAAGAAATAGGTACTTTTTGAAAAAATAATTTCCTCTTTTTGAAATAAATTACTTACGTAATAAGCTTACGTAATAAGCTTACGTAATAAGCTTTCCAAAACAAGGACTTTTTCTAGTGTAACTCATGAAATGGCACCTTGTTCATTATTGAAACACTCATTTTCAATAACTCTAGTGAAAAGGTGGAAGTTGTGGAGGGTGTTCCTTTTTAAAAACAGCCATTTTCTCAATAGTGTAACCTGTGAAAAAGGTACCTTTTTGAAAATAAACAATTTTCTTTAGTGAAACTTGTGAAGTGAGCAACTTTTTGAAAAAAAAACATCTAGTGTAACTCATGAAATATGTACAGTTTTGAATTAACAATCACTTTATCCAGTGTAACTTGTGGAATAGCTGAATAGGCAACTTTTTGAAAACAAAGATTTTCAATTCTTGTTTCTAGTTATTAGTTAACCTTCTTGAAAACAACCACTTCCTCTGGTGTTACTTGTGAATAAGTACCTTTGAAAAATTATTTTATTTTTTAAAACAGATTAAAGAACTAATAATAATCGGTTTTCTCTGGTGTATCTTGTGAAATGAGAACTGTTTTGAAACCATTTTTAGCATGGATTAGCATATTATTATCTTGTAAAATGGGCACCATTTTGAAAACATCTAGAGCAATTTATATACATTAATATTAATTCTATGGCCTTAGATAATTCAAATTGCATAGTCAACTTTGCACCAATCAAAGGAGAAAGTCTACTTAATCTATCATCCATAATCTATATTTTCAACTTAGTCATCTTTGGCTTGATTTTTTTTTATTTGAGAGCAAAATCAAGAAAACCTGACTTGCATCAGCAAAAAATAAAGTGGTTGGGAATTTTTTCTGTCTAGAACGGACCATTCACATCTCCAATATTTGTCTTCACTTCAAAACTTTAGTTGTTCTACCAATTAGACTGTTAGCGGTTGTGGGCAATACGTTCATTTTTGGCCTTTTTGTGAACATCTCAAAGATGGGGATTTTGGATAGAAATTTGCATAGAAATTTACTTCAATTTAGATAAATTGGTACCTTTTTGCTGATGATGGCCAGGGGCGTAATACCAACATTTTGACAGTGGTCTTGAGTCCATAGGTCCAACATTGCCCATGTGAGGCCTCAGACAAAAATGGCGTCCAAAAATCGAAATTTTCCTGATGGAGATAGAGCTTAGCTTTTGGTTGCATTCGATTCGTGGGCGAAATCATTTAATGTACTTGTTTGTCAAAATCGGATGAAAAATGGCCCAGTTATGCCCATGCGAAGCGTGCGCCAAAGTGGCAGTTGGCCTATTTTTGGGCCTTAAGATGGCCATTTGGCCACATTTTTGGAATATGAGCTTCAAACTTGTTTTTGCCCATCATTTAGGTCAAAATTGATGGGCAAACCAATTTTCAAGTGAATTGGACCTTGGCCATTTTATTGAGAAACATTTAAAATCCCCGGGGATTTATCTCAGTTAATTTTGCCCCAAATGGATAACTCTTGAGGCCTTTTCCAATGTTTCTGCATGAAATTTTCAGAATCGCTTTGAAACTTAATTTCGCATATTGACCAAAATTTTGAGTTAGGCCTCCAAAAAATTTTATGCCCATGAAGCCAAAAACCCCATAAGCCCACCAAGTTTCCGAAACATTGAAAAATGGTGGAGGAGTAGCGAAAGAGTAAAGTCCATTTGGGCAAAAATCCGGCCCAGGAGAAACAATATGGATTTTTGAAGGCTTTTGAAAAATGGCCAAATAAGGTCCAATTCACTTAAAGTTGGTTTGCCCATCAATTTTGACCTAAATGATGGGCAAAAACAAGTTTGAAGCTCATATCTCCAAAATGTGGGCCAAATGACCATCTTAAGGCCCAAAATAGGCCAACTGCCACTTTACAAAGGCTTCGCATGGGCATAATCTCTGGCCATTTTTCATCCGATTTTGACAAACAAATACACTAAAATGATCAGCTCGTCGAGACGAATCGAATGCAACCAAAAAGCTAAGCTCTATCTCCATCATGAAAATTTCGATTTTTGACCATTTTGCCCGAGGCCTCACATGGGCAATGTTGGACCTATGGACTCAAGACCACCGTCAAAATGTTGGTACACGCCCTGGCCATCCTGGCCAACTCATATCTCAAATTCGTGTTTTCCAAAATGTGAGGGGTGAACCCCCCCCCTTAAAATTTGCGAACGAGGTGCTGCGTAGCTGTGTGATCTGTGTATATGCAGGCCAAACGGGCCTGCTAGTTTGCATATAATTACGGGGATAACTTCTACTCAATTCCTTGGATCCATCGTCGCACTCAAGTCTCAAATCATTAATTCATTGTCAGTTAGATTAAGATGCTCAAGCTGATAAAAGACTAAATGTTTCAAACTCCAATTGAAACTATGAAAATCGATAAATATTTTTAATTCATTATTTCATCGTGAAAAGATTCGATGAAATTGATCTAGCAAGGTTTTAAAAAGAATCAATTTCAAGGTTACCTAGAATTCAACCTGAGCATTGAACCCAAATTCCTGTCAGCTAACTGCAGTGTACAGTTTCACTCGATGCCACTACACCAAAAACTCCAAAGTACCCCGACTTGACTGATATTATAAAGGAGCAGTTGCATGATTTCTTACGCCATTTGTGGGAATTTCTCCCCCATTTGTGGAAATTTCTCCCCCATTTGTGGAGATTTCTCCCCCACCCGGGCACTTTTCAGAATTAACAGTACTGATAAAGGTAGTATACACAAATTCTCCCAAAATCCTCCAAACCACGATCTCTGCTAACCCTCTCATTTGCCTTTTTGTAAAACAAAAATGCAATTGGAGAGGGAAAATGCAATTGGAGAGGGAAAAAAATCTCGGAAAATGCAATTTTTGTCGAAAGTGCAAATTTTTGAAATTTTGAGGGTGGATAAAGTGCACTTATCGTTGAGCTATGCTCATGAAAATTTCTTCAGTGTTTGGGCATTGTTTTCAACTAAGCAGCGCTGTTGTTGCTTTCGTACAAAATCTCAGTTAATATAAAATCAAAAGAGAAGCAGGGGTCTGGGGCGGCAGCCCCCAGAAGCCAAAGATTTCCAGTATAAAGGAAGAAAGAAATGGCATTGTTTTAACTTAACAGAGCCTTTGTTGCTGTCGTACGCAATCTCAGTAAATACGTGAATATATTGACAATAAAAACAGTAGCAGTGGGTCTGGGGCAGCAGCCCCCAGAAATCAGAGATCTGGAGTAATTAAGAAATTATGGAAAATCAATTGCGTTGTGCCTGTTATTTGCTATCGGACATAATTTCGAAGTTGAAGTACCTCCCCAAGTCATCGGCATTCAGGATTGAGACTCACATCGCACTGACAATGCTGACAGCATTACAACACAATAACAACCTTAGTGCTCCTACAACTGCTCACATGAAAGTGGCATAGGTACTCCCGAGCCCAGAAAGACTATGTCCTCAAAACTGACAATGTAAGGGATGCAATTCCTTGCAAGAAGTCGTTGCTCCAGCAAATCATCAGCAATCTGAGAAACAATCCACCCTTACTTCAGATTTCTCACATCACATCCGAAAGCCAGTGCCTAAAACATTTCATATGGCCGAAAAACCCTGCAAGAATGTCCTGATGGAGCGTGCACTAAGCAGAATTGAAGCGGGGAAACTGAACATGACAATATTATCAATATCTATAATTTGAACTAATTGAAAGTTCCATAAGAAACAAATCACCAAACTGTGTGTCTAGCATACATTTTTCCAAACGTAACAGGTCCTTTAATATTCACGCTCGATCCAGTCACTTCAAATTTCAACAGAAATTCGAAATTTTCGGCTCAATTTTTCCCATTTTGTTCCACGATTTGAATACTTGAACTGAAGATTTTTCAATAATTTTCGTTAATCAATATGATAAATTTCCATATTGCAGGTACTAACTATGAAAAATAAGTATAGTTTCCTTGAAAATTTTTATTATTGGTGCATTTCAAGAGATGAAGGCCCGTATGCAATGTAAGTCACTAGCTAGTAGTTACTAGGTAGTGACTAGGTAGTGACTCACTAGCTAATAGTTACTAGGTAGTGACTAGGTAGTGACTAGGTCTCAAATTTGGCGCCTCGACCGTTGAAATTTTAAGAGGAAATACCGGACTCAATTTTCAAGGACTTGAAAATCACGGACATAAGTATCACGGACAAAATTTTAACGGACATTAATATTCACGCTGAGGGGCTCAGCTTGAATGTAATGTCCGTGATAATTATGTCCGATGAGGTACATATTCGTTGCTGTAATACTGCAAAGGCAGTATAATTTCTGAATCAATAGGAACCGAGATCTTTTTTGCAGTTTCAAGCCTTAAAGGCTGCTGGCATGAAAATTATTTCCTGGATGGATGCCGAAAAATCGTGTGTAGTACACGTTAGACTACACAATCACCCTCGCCCAACTAATGACCCTTTTTAGCCCACGAGCACTTTTTTCACTTCTCAAGCCTTAAATTATTTGGAAGTGTGCTTCTTGTTAATTGCATAACACATGAGTCCTCTCTTCTTCTTCCTTTCCCAGTTCCTTTTTGCTAACTACCCAGTACTGTAGTTTGTAGATAGAAATATCATTATCAGAGGTATTGATATTTAGAATATGCTTTTAGAAGTAATGAATGAATGAACTTTTTCAAGTTTATTTTTGGCATCTTGAATTCATTACAAGCATAAACTTTTCAAAAATCGCATGCCCCCAAATTTCTGATGGGGCGTGCGCACGCCCCCGGTGGATCCATGCCTGCAAAAAATATGATGAAAATTCAATGGTTTGGCTGCAGTGACTGTTACAAAAAAAGTCCCATTTTTTAGTTAGGTATCACCCGTTAACATGTTTTAGAGCAGAGACACTCCAATGACAACCGACCTTCTATAAAAGTATAAAAAGGATTTAACAACATTGTAAGCTGATATTCTGAGGGAGGAAACTCACCGAGTTTCTTGAGTCCGATGGTGAGTATCTGGGCAGCTCTACAGGAGTGCGTGAAGACAATGCAGGTGTCCTCCTGGCCCTGGAGGAGGTGGGTCAGTGCCCCGTTCCGCAGCAACTCAGGGACCAGCACGTACTCCTGTTTCAAGGTCTCCACCTGGAACATTCACTCAGCCATGACCTTATAACACGTCTCATCACCAGTTCTCATCTCACATGTGCTGAGTGATCTCACATGTGCTGAGTGATCTCACATGTGCTGAGTGATCTCACATGTGCTGAGTGATCTCACATGTGCTGAGTGATCTCACATGTGCTGAGTGATCTCACATGTGCTGAGTGATCTCACATGTGCTGAGTAATCTCACATGTGCTGAGTGATATCACATGTGCTGAGTGATCTCACATGTGCTGAGTGATCTCACATGTGCTGAGCGATCTCACATGTGCTGAGTGATCTCACATGTGCTGAGTGATCTCACATGTGCTGAGCGATCTCACATGTGCTGAGTGATCTCACATGTGCTGAGTGATCTCACATGTGCTGAGTGATCTCACATGTGCTGAGTGATCTCACATGTGCTGAGTGATATCACATGTGCTGAGTGATATCACATGTGCTGAGTGATCTCACATGTGCTGAGTGATCTCACATGTGCTGAGTGATATCACATGTGCTGAGTGATATCACATGTGCTAAGTGATCTCACATGTGCTGAGTGATATCACATGTGCTGAGTGATATCACATGTGCTAAGTGATCTCACATGTGCTGAGTGATCTCACATGTGCTGAGTGATATCACATGTGCTGAGTGATCTCACATGTGCTGAGTGATCTCACATATGCTGAGTGATCTCACATGTGCTGAGTGATCTCACATGTGCTGAGTGATCTCACATGTGCTGAGTGATCTCACATGTGCTGAGTGATCTCACATGTGCTGAGTGATCTCACATGTGCTGAGTGATATCACATGTGCTGAGTGATCTCACATGTGCTGAGTGATCTCACATGTGCTGAGTGATCTCACATGTGCTGAGTGATCTCACATGTGCTGAGTGATATCACATGTGCTGAGTGATCTCACATGTGCTGAGTGATCTCACATGTGCTGAGTGATCTCACATGTGCTGAGTAATCTCACATGTGCTGAGTGATCTCACATGTGCTGAGTGATCTCACATGTGCTGAGTGATCTCACATGTGCTGAGTGATCTCACATGTGCTGAGTGATCTCACATGTGCTGAGTGATCTCACATGTGCTGAGTGATCTCACATGTGCTGAGTGATCTCACATGTGCTGAGTGATCTCACATGTGCTGAGTGATCTCACATGTGCTGAGTGATCTCACATGTGCTGAGTGATCTCACATGTGCTGAGTGATCTCACATGTGCTGAGTGATCTCACATGTGCTGAGTGATCTCACATGTGCTGAGTGATCTCACATGTGCTGAGTGATCTCACATGTGCTGAGTGATCTCACATGTGCTGAGTGATCTCACATGAGCTGAGTGATCTAACATGTGCTGAGTGATCTCACATGTGCTGAGTGATGTCACATGTGCTGAGTGATCTCACATGTGCTGAGTGATCTCACATGTGCTGAGCGATTAATCTAAAGAATAATGTTGACAGCTTGGTGATAATAATAATAATAATGGTGGGACAGCTCGGTAGGCCATAACTGTGCGACGTTCCGCGCCTGCTATAATTACAGTGAACTAGCAGGGCCCGTGGCCTCCGGCCACCATTCACCATTCGTACAGTACAATGTAGTACTGTAGTTCTTTTCAGTGATGAGGTCATATTTTAATCGGATGTGGCTACTCCTCTAAGTGATGTCTATATGCCTGGTGGTGTCAAACGTCACTGGTACTTTCGTATGAAAATTCCGATCATCGGCAATCGGCATGCTTGATTGGGTACTGAGTGATGTCAGAGAGGTCTGTGGCTATATATAAGGAAGACCGGACAGACAGATATATATATTTATTAATTTATATATGAGGAAGAATTATAAGTAGTAAGATGAGGTACCGTTGCAATGTCTGCTGGCGCAATGTAAAGGTGTGGCGGGGAGGGGCCCCGTAGCTGCTCCAAGGTTTGGGAGAGGGTTGCACTGAACAGCAGGGTTTGTCTGCTTGTGGGCAGGCACGAGAATACTGACGCAAGATCTGCCTCGAAGCATGGCTCAAATAACCGGTCTGCTTCATCCAAAACCTGACAGATGGTCATGGTCAGTTGATATTTGTTGATATTTGAGGTTGATACTTTAAGTAATAAGAATAACGAGTAGAATAACGAGTAATTAGATTATGGCGACACGTCACCACCGAGGAGCTTTGGAAGTGCAGATAAGCGAACACAATTTACCAGGAATCTGACTTTGGAGAGGTCGAGGCCGTCCCCTGAGTTGATGTGATCAGCTAACCGGCCAGGAGTGGCGACCACGACATGAGGCTTCCTGGCGAGCTCTACACTTTGTGACAACATGTCCATGCCCCCAACCACCACACTCACTCTCACTCTCATGTGGGCGCCCAGAACCGTAAACTGCTCCTTTATTTGAAACGCCAACTCTCTGAGGGATGTTGGTGAATGTTGAACTATTGAAATTAGATCAAAAGTCAATATCAGATATTACTAAGAAGGAATGATACTATGATATGAAAAGGGTTTAAAGGAACCAATTAGCACATATCTGGGAATTGTACTGTATGTTGAGCAACCTGGTAGGAGTCAGAACCAGAGTGAATATCCCGTAAGGGTCGTCACTTAACGTGTGGAGGACAGGCAAAGCAAACGCAGCCGTTTTGCCAGAACCTGTCTTGGCACACCCAATACAATCTTGACCTGAGTGAATTTTAAAGTTTTTTAAAGTTTTAAAAAACTTTTAAGTTTTTTGAAATAGATGTCAAATTGCTCGACACAAGAAGTTCATGTCCCCCCCCCCCAAATTATGGAATTACCGTGATGTGCCAAAACGTGCCGAAGTCCACAAGATCCCTTTATTCAATTATTTTCAAAATTCTATCGAGAGTGTATATAATATTAATACACACGCAAATCCTTCGGACGCTACGCAAAATTCAGGTGGCGTCATTCGGGACCCCGTATTCTAGAGAGGAGTATACTCAGTTCTGAAATCAGTGACAAAGAAATTCGAACGCATTTTATTTAGGGCTAAAATAAAAGAAATTCGAAGTTTTTTATTTCTCACAAAAAATCGTGTAAATTGCTTGAAAATACATCTATTTCACCAAATAATCCTGATTCCGGTAATTTTGGCACTTTTTACAGTTTTTTGTTACATTTCAAAAATTTTTCCTGAGCCAAAATCAAAGGATATCGACCTAATACTTGTTACCTACTATTTTTTGGGCCGAAAATTTCATTTTTCGAGGTTTTGGAGTCCCCATCTCAAACCATTTACCCGCAATTTCCAATCAAACTTTAACTATTCAAAATAAGTAAATTTGGAAAAGTGTACCTCATTCAAACTCCATTTGCGTGCACATATGAAGAGATAATGAGCTATTGTTGTATACAATTCGAAAGCTGAGAAAATTTTCTTTTATGGCCTTGTCACCATTGTTGGTTATAATGCTGTTTTCTATGCGTAATTTTGGCCTGAAAAGTGTTTATTTCATAAATTGAAAAATACTAAAATGTCCAACTTTGTGACGTCATAGCGACCCTTTTAAGGGACCGACCGAAAATCTCACATAGCCCAGTCCACATAAACATCAAAGAACTCTCAGATTCCAGCCGGACAGATCCGTTACTCCTCCCAGAGCTGAGTCTTCGCATTTGCAAAATAGGTCACTTTTAAAAAGTTAATTTTTTACCTACCTTCACGTTTGCGTGATTTTCTCAGTGATCCCGTGGAGTAAACACGAATTTCGGTAGATTTTCTGAAAGTTCGAAAAATTTGCAATCGCAATAGGTGGCCTCAGATTTTTGCTATCTCGCTTCCTTCTGGCCGAAAAATGCGTCTAAAGATAGCCAATTTTCGGGAAAATCGGAAAAAAAGTTCCCCAACTTTGTGACGTCATAAAGACGTCATGGGGACCTTATAAAATATTTTCAGGTACTTTCCGGTGTAGTTCCACCTTAGTTGAGTAAAACGTGGGGTCGATCACCTCTGTAGTATATTTGGTTCTCGAGATATGGGCCTCTAAATAAGGGTCCCAAAGCGTCTCCCTATGTGGTATTATATATTACTAGAAAAGCCCGTTGGGCCTGCTAGATAATACAGAACCAAATGATAAGCTCCGAGAAAGTTTATGAAGGAGCAAAATTTAACCTTATTCGTTGGTCACTTATAGTTATGCTGGACCGGCCACGTTTTGATTATTATAATTTGCTCTTGTATGATAATGTTAAATCTGAAAATTGAAACCGAGCATCGTACTCATACTGAACGTTGAATTAAGCATTGATTCACGCCAAGAGCAGTCTTCTAAATTCGCAATGTGTTATGCCCAAATTCGATTCAATTTGATTTTTGCTTTTGCTGAATCTTAAATTGCACTCTAAATTCGCATTTTTTCGCTATCAACTCAGCATTGATTCAAATCAACCGACGTCTGCCACAGATTTATGAAAAGATGCTATCAGAAATAGCCTGATCCACGATGCCAGCCATACCCGTTATCTATCTTCAAATCTTGAATTTCAAATGAAAACAGTAAACACACTGTTCGTTCAAACGTTACAATGCAGCAGTCAACAACGTATCAGAAAGCACTTGCATAGAACTGATCATAATCTGCACGTGCAGAATATCTGTATCCATAGCAACGGAGCGACTTAGCCCAGCTTAGCCTTCGTTTCTCTTGATATTTTCTTGGCAAGCTCAAATTTAATTGTGTACGGCGGCACAGACAAACATAATTCACGTGCGCTTACGAAATTATGTAATACTAGCAGGCCCGTTGGGCCTGCTAGTAGTAATAAGCGAATTTTTCCCCTCTTTTTGATTTTCTTATCATTCATGTTGATCTATTTTAAATCACAACCATAATTCCATTACCTTAAGAACGCAATGAATAAGTCTCATTCAATTCATGAATTAGAAAATATAATAACAGGGCTTATGGGCACGTATATATATCGGAGTGAAATAATGTATGGATTTATGTCAAGTATTAATTAATTAAGAAATTATGTTGAAATTTGACGCATCAACTCAAGAGATTTTAAACTAACAACATATCGGTGATTGATCATGAATCCCCACTTCATTCTATAATCTCGACTCTCGACTTTTCGCATCATTTCATCATGCAATTTAGCTATAGGATCGTGAAATTTCATGAGACCGTTTATCACCAAGTAAGATACAAATGGCTCATGGCCAGTATCAGTTTCAAAGTCAGATTCCTTGGGGATCAACTTGAACATTTTAGCGTTATTGAAAAAAGACAAACGTCGTTCTCTTTCTCGTAGATTTTCATCGTATATGCTGCGATGTTTTACCATGTTTAATCTGTTCTGTTCCCTGCGTCGCTCTTTGTCCTCGACACTCATCTTTTTCCTCCATCGTGCCGTGCGTTCTCTCGCCCTCAGCATCTTTTCTTCGAGTTCACAATCAGTTAAATTACTCAAGCGTTTTGAGTAATTTAATCTTTTGCAGTATAGTCTAGCTCTTCTCTGTCTCCTTGATTCTGTTTTCTTCTTTGAACACTCTAGGTCTAACAAAAGATTCCATTTTTCGTTGCTCAACCTGTAATAGTAATCTTTCCCTTTGGACAGTCTTTTCTTACGCTCACGTTCAGTCTCATTTTTTCCTGTTCCCAATCGCGTTTTTGTTTTACAAAAAGGCATTGAGAAAAGGTTAGCAGAGATCGTGTTTTGTGGGGGTTGTGTGTATACTACCTTTACGCGTACTGTTAAATCTGAAATAGGTGGTGTACCGAATTTGGTCGTATGCGCGTGGTATGTATGTCACTTAGCTTCAAGCATCCGACTACTCCTTTATAATATCACTCGCGCCAATATAGCTTGGTGTAGTGGCATTCTGTACTGTTTGCACTGCAGCTAGCTTGCAGTTATCGGGTTCAATGCTCTGTTCATCGTAATATTGAAACTTTGAAATTGATTTTCTTGAAATCTTCATCATTCTTCAATTTCTTCAAACTTTTCAATAAGGAGAGTTACATGAATGCCAATTCCGATTTTCTTGAAATTCTCCATTATGTATTACGAAATTTGAATCTTTAATCTTGAATCTAGTAATCCTTTTTTATGTGTTCAAGTTGGCACAGTTGATCATAAAGTCGCAAATTTCGCCGCTCAGGAAGGACATTGCATTTGGTTGAATATCAATGGTCGCCATGAGCAATCCGCGATCAAGTGAGCTCTGGCCTCTGACTGTGGTATTTGAGCATTAGCAACATAACATCAAACAGCAGAAACTTGTAAGAACAGAAAATAATAATGTGATTTCGAATGGAAACGCTTGATAAATGATAATGCGCACGCTTGATGTGGCACGAGACGATTCACAAAGCTCAAAAGGAAACAACCAAGAATGAATGCGTACGCGCGCAAACAGAACATGGCAGGTGTTCATGAATTTTGCGCGCGCAGTAAAATGCACGTGCGACTTGTGATCACGTACGACCATATAATATTGCTATTTGCTTCATAGAATTTCAGCGCATGGCGCTCGCCGAGGTTAAAGAAAACGAGCGTATTCTTTCCAGTTTATACTTTAACGAATGGAATATTCATAAAATTGATTCATAAATCATAGTACTATAGTATTGCGATGTTCAAAACGATGAAGCGTTTTATCGTCAACTCATCGAGAAATCTTGTCAGTAAGCGAGGCAGGCAATGGTTACGGCGTGTTTTAATATTTAATTTACATCTTTAGTTTCAGCACTGTTTGGGACTTTCTCCATTCCACGAGTTTCAAGATCCCTTGATTTCGCTGATCTGACATTGCTTTTGAATGTGAAATTAGACTTTAATTATATTCTATTTCTAATGACGGCGTGTTTAATACCAGCCCCAGGGAACAGGAAATTAAGCGCCTGCATACGGGAACAACGGGCACAAGAAATAAGCCGGCAGGCGCATTTCTTGTTCCTTTTATTCCTTCTGTAATCCCGATCCTTTTCACGGCGTCTTTTCAACTGCTCTTCATTCATGGTAGTAATACAAACCAAATAACTTCCGCAAAATGATCAACGAAAACCTACTGTAAGATCGCAGGTGAATCAAAATACTAATTTTGCTCCTTCACAAATCATTTTTTTGGTGTTTTGGAAAAATTGAACAATTATGTACTTATGTAGAGTGAGTGAATGAGCTACGGTACAAAACCAGCAAAGTAGGCCAGTTTGACATCTTAATACACAGCTAACTCGCCGGCGCTACGCGCCACCTCGTTCGCAAATTTCGGACATATACGATTCAAAATAATGAAGAACTTTTTACCACATCGAACAAGAATTGCGCCTGCGGGCTAAATTCTTCAATTATTGTTTGTGGGATGTAACGGCCGTATGCAGGCGCTTAATTTCCCTCCCCGGCGGTGCTTGATGTAACCTTAGCATCATACTACAACAGGGACTCCTAGTAGGGGTATAAATATTGCGCCAATGCTGCGCGCGACCACCGAGAACATGCCTTGGCACGTGCCATTTCTTCTGAAATTCTTGCGCGCGCGTTCTTACGTACCAAGTTGTTGTAATCAGTTCGTTGTAGATTTCGCGCCATTTCGTTGAATTGGTTTACGTTTCGTGTAATGTGTAACCGTTTGTTCACGCGCTGTATTTTCTTGACTGTTGATGTCACTTTTCATCTGATCTTCAAAATTTCATGCTTTCTGTTTCAATGCTGTCACTCGTTCCGAAAAGAATCAATCGTCTTCCACAAATCACATCGACCCACCATATTCAGTATACAGTCGAATAGTGATACAGTTTGGTACTAAAACTAATACAGAACCGAAGCCTTATCATATCTTATCCCTCAATCCATAACCCAACTTACTCCTAAGATTTTATGTCACGAATTCTTCAACAGCCTTTCAATTTAGAATTTATCATAATTTTAGAGAATTTGAGCATTTTCCACAGATAGACCAAGTCAGACTTTAGTTTTGACAAACGACAGCCAATGATTATAAAATTCGTGATTTTGAAGATGTGATAAGGGGACGGACGGAAGGACGGACGGACGGACGGACGGACGGAGGGACGGACGGAGGGAGGGACATTTTCGCGACTGATATTATAAAGGAGCAATCCGGGCACTTTCCAGAAATTACAGTATTTCTATTGCAAATCTGAACCTGCTATACACATATCCTATTTCTAACCTTCCCAAACCACGATCTCTGCCAACCCTCTCATTTGCCTTTTTGTATTCACAAAAAGGCCAATGGGGAGGGAAAAAATTCAAATCAGAACCAAAGATACAGGATCAGTGGAGTAGCGAAACAAAATTAACAAAGCCTGCTATTGCTAATACACAGCTTACTCGGCGGCGCTACGCGCCACCTCGTTCGCAATATTCAAACAATGCAATTCAATTTTGTGAAAATCTTTTTACCGCATTGAAAAATCCGAATCAGAACAAAAGTTATTCTGGGAAATAGCGAAACAAAATCCGTAAAGCAAGAAATGAAATTTACACACTATACTTGTAACCATAGCTACGCGAGCACTTTCCGCACTCTGCACGTGCATGCCGACACAAACCCATACACACATCGACACAGTGCCCATACACACGCATATTCCATTCTAATCAATGATGCCGACACAATGGTCCATACACACGCCGACACAAAATCCACACACACGCCGACACAGTGTCCATACACACGGTTTTCCCATTCTAATCTATGATGCCGACACAATAATCCACACACACGCCGACACAAAATCCACACACACACACCTTCGCGCCACCTCGTTCGATGCTAGCCATACCCGTCCTCTATCTTCAGATCTTGAATTTCATTTGAAAAACAGTAAACACACCGTTCTTTCAAACGCTACAATGCAGCAGTCAACAACGTATCAGAAAGCACTCTCAAAGAACTGATTATCATCTGCACGTGCGAAAATTGGTTTCCATAGCAACGGCGCCCTATTTCTCCCTTTTGCCTTTGTTTCTCTTGATATTTACTTGGCAAGCTCAAATTTAATGGTGTGCGCCCGCACAGACAAACATTATTCACGTGTGAATTTACTTTATATATAAGATATATATGTCCAAATCCACGTTACGTAACGCACACTTTTTACTCAATTTTGAGGATTCAAAGGTCAAGGCAGCCAAATTGAAGTCATCACAGCACTATTCCTTGCTTTAGAGACAAACTTCAAACATTCATTGAGCCTATTTGATGTTTTGAATGAGAATTGGTTGCACAGAAAATTTTACACAAGCCATCAAAAATGTTACGTAACGCACAGGACTGGATCAAATAAAATCAATTGACAGAATTTGATCACAAAAGTCAGTTCCATGTGAGCGAATGGGAGTTCACACTAGTTTCTAATGATAGAAGAATATATAAACTTTAAGTTTAACAATGCTTTTATTGGTTGATGCACCCCATTTTTCTTTTACCAGGCTCATAATTTGTTACGTAATGCACAAAATGCCTGTTACGTAATGCACAAATTTTCCTCACTGTGAATAGACCTATTTTATACTGTTCTATTGACATAGTAAGGCCTCAATTAGATGCAGGAGCAATCAAGGTCCTCAATCTAAAAAAATCTTGGTGGTTCTATCAATTTCAGTCCCATATTAGGCCATCAAAGTGTAGCAAAAATTGGATCAATTTTCTATGATTTTACTGTCATACTCAGAATATTTCATTTCTGACAGGGTTAAGATCACTCTTGGTATCACCCAGCAACTTTATAAGATGAATAATGGCCGATTCCTATCGTGAGAGGCCAAATTCAACGATTTTCGAATTTGCTAGTAGAAAAAGATGTTTTTTCATGTGTCACAAAGTGGCAAATTTTTGAGAAAATCACTTTTTGAGGCCATTAAAGCACAATTCCTCAAGGGCATTGATATCTTATACCCCTGAATACATTTTTGATAGCATTTAGGTTCTAGAAAAAAGAAAATTTATCGATTTATGCTTTGATTTTCTAATGTATGTGGGATTGAATGACTAAATACTAAATTTTTCTTTGTAATTCTTTTCTAAGTTGAAATTTACTTTACATTCCTTATCTGTAAGTTATTACAGAATTTTCTGATTAGAAATGGATATTTCTTGCAGTTTCTTTCATTGAAAATTAATTGGAAAAAGTTTTGTGCATTACGTAACGTTACGTAACGCACAAGGCCATATTGTCTAAATTTGATCAGTCTAAGCTTTCACACATGTGCCATGACGACCAAAAGTATCCAAAACAGCTGAAAATGAGTTTTCGGCATAAATGGAAATGAATTAAGGCTTTTACAAAACTTTTGCATCATTTTGTTACGTAACGCACACATCAATTGTCCCCAAAGAGTTTGAACGTCACTTCAAAATAGTTAGAGAAAGCGATTATTCATATTAAAATATGAATCAAACTAGATCAAAAGTCCACTATGGAGCAAAATTATTCCCTTGATTACAAATATAAGCATTCTTTATGATAATTCAAAATGCCATTAATTGAGGGCTGAACATTGTCCAAAAGTAACCCTATACTCAATCGCGCAAATCATCGAGGTCTTTCAATATTTTTTGATGCGGTTTTTTTGCATCATTTAGAGGAAAGTCTTAGCTTTCATTTGAAGTCAAAGCTTTTTGCTGGACTGATGATTTCAAATTTCAAAATTTTTCCTCGTTTTCGTGGATTTGCCCATATATGCTAACATTACATCGTGTATACTATACCCTGGCAGCCCAAAATTTGAAATTGACGTTTTTGGGGGGATTTTTGAGGGGGATTTTTTAAAGAATAGATTCCACCTGAATTTTGGGCCCTTGCCAGGGCCTTAATATGGTTCTATTTTGAATTACTGTACTGCATTTTAGATATATTCGCAATGTGAAGCAATGTGAAGCAATGTGAAGCAATGTGAAGCTCCATTGGTAGCCAATTTATTCACTTATGGATTACTTCTAACTTACAAAATCAATGTGTTTGTAGCCAAAACTCCAAAAGCACTGTATTGTAAAGCACTGTCTCATGAGCAAATTCTGAGCATGTTATGATTAGATATGCCTCATGTCTAACTCAACATGCCTTCAACCCTGTACAGACTTACAGAGGATGAAGTTGCAGAAATAATAAAATAATTGCAAAATGGTGTGCCCCAGGTGTGCCCAGGTTGTGCCCCAGGCGCATCGGCAGATTACCGAGTTACCTGGTAAATCTAGTGACTTTCCCATAACGGTTTTTGATTTATGTTAATGATCTCCCAAATGTGTGCAGTAATTGTGAGTTTACCTTGTTTGCTGATGATACAAATATTTTTGTTGAAGGTAAGGATAGGATGCTTGTATATGAAAACACAAATAAAATTCTACAAACAGTCCACCTCTATATACTTGTGAACAAGCTTCACATCAACATGTCCAAATGTTGCTTCATGGACTTAAAGCCAAACAAAACCGATGCCCTTGACCTTTCTCTAAAAATTAATGACTTAAAAATCAAAGTCAGTGATGCAAGATTTTTGGGAGTTTACCTTGATTTTTTGTTGTTGTGAAACCCACGGTGGGGCTGGCAATGTGCCGCAATATTATATCAATATTATTACACAAGTTTAACAATCCAACAAAAACATAAACTCATAAAGCACTGATTTACGTATTTAAGGAGTTCATCTTTATGTAATATGTCGTTTCAAAGCATATGAAATACGGATATTACCAAGACTGCAGATCAATAATAACAAAATAGATAGAAACTGTCAAAACATAACTTCACTGAAAAATCCTGCAAAACAATTTATTGCAAATCAAGAACAATACGGATAAAAACTGTCAAACATAAATCTTCTAAAAAACTCGATAAACCGTGATTTTTTTATTAGTTATGGCAAAACGGTTCATATTACATTCATATACAATTCATATACGAATTAATTTTATAAGTTTGTAATCACGTCATCATAATTTGTAATAAATTAATATTGAATATTTATACACTTATTTAATACACTCATTAGCATTGTACACTGTAGTTAACAATTTTGCCTTCATTTCGCATGGATCTAAGACCTCTAATGTCAAAAATTAAGAAGCTATTAGTCCTCCAATCGTTTTGCTCACCCTCTGACTGTAATTTTATCATAAACTTTTTTGAATTATTTTTTAAAAATATTGAATGAGATGCAACAAGCAGGTGAAAGGAAACTTTGTACCGTTCGCTGGTCGTAGTATAAAAGTGGACCTTTAAAAAACACAGAGTTTCTGAACACCTGAGTGTTGTGTTCATTGAACCATGCTAAAAACGAGGAATTAGTCTGATCCAGTGTACTCATAGTCAAGATATCACTATTGATCGTGGTTTTAATTGAGATTGGTAACATGGACGGAAAACTTTTGGCCTTATGCATCATTTGAACTGCCTGATTTGGTAATAATGCCGTGGATTGTTAGAATACCATAATCATTGAAAGAGCTTTTCGTGCTAGTAGGAAGCCTACCGTCCTTGTAGTAGTAGTTGACATATCCCCGGCATTACTGCTCATAGCTTTTTTTCTGTGCGGTGAAAAGTTGACTTATGTTACTTTTGTTCGTAAAGCCCCAAACTAAACAGCAAAAAGTTAAGATGACTCTGAACAAAACTATGATATATCTGAAGCCTTACTTGTTCAGGAACTTTGGATTTTATCTTGTACATAATGCCAACGTATCTTGACATTTTACTTCTTAGGGCCTTAATGTGAGCAGACCATGCCAATTTTTCGTCAACCATCACTCCAAGGAAGCGAGCTTCCTGGACTCGCTTGATGGGGAAGTTGTTAATTTTAAGATCGGGATTTTGCAAAATTTTATTTCTGCTGAATATCATGTAGTGGGTTTTTTGAGGTTTAGCATCAAGCCATTGCTATTTACCCATTGGAATAATTTACAGCTTAAAGTTGCTAACTTATTTTCAATTTCAGAGACACTTTTGCCAGTAATTATTATGTTAGCATCGTCAGCATATAGGATGAATTTGGCAAATTTGTCTATACCAGGCATGTCATTTATATATATAATAAAGAGCAAAAGGTCCCAATATACTCCCTTGGGGAACACCAAAACGCACATGCTGGTTAGATGACTTTTCGTTATCTATCGCTACAAATTGTTTCCTATTGTTTAGATAACTTTTTAACCAATCAAGGGTTTTGCCGCGAATTCCATAATTCGCGAATTCCATAATTCGCGATCTATATCGTGATCTACCATATCAAACGCCTTAGAGAAATCAATAAGAAGCAGCAGAGATACTGCATTCTTGTTAAGAGAACTTAGCAGGGTATTTTGAGCCATTAACAAGGCATGCTCACATGACCGGCCTGCCCTAAAAGCCGTACTGTAGTTCATGCAGCGACTTATTTTTATCAAGATAGGACATAATTCTTATGTGCATTAATTTTTTCATATATTTTAGAGAAAGAGCCTAAGAGTGAGATAGGTCTATAGTTAGCTACATCAGTCTTTGGCCCTTCCTTGTGTATTGGAACTACCTGCGCTAGCTTAAGAGATTCAGGAAATATACCTTGATCAAGGATGCTTCGATGGTATCGGTAAGTATTTCAATAAAACTATCATCTTCGGCCGCTAATTTTAGCACACTTATTTTCGTGTCCCTAGTAGACTTGTTCTTGAACTTATTAATTATGTCCCTAACTTCATGCTTCATGACTCCTAAAGTGACTATGGTATTGGACACGGAACCATTTAGATGACACCTGTAATCGTTATCTGAACCGGAATTTTCAATTTTTTGTTTGAGGTTGCTGGCAATATTGGTGAAATAATCGTTGAATTTTTCGCAGATTGCTTCAGTATCATGAGTTACTATTCCGTCCTTATCAATCAATTTCTTAATTTGGACGCGTTTATTATTCCTGTTCAGTAGTTTGTTAATCATTTGCCACTTTTTCCTGCAGTTATCAGAATAGTCATCAAAATATTTTCGATAATATTTTTGTTTGGCAATGTTTATATGTTTGTCGCAAAATTTACATCTTTTCATATTTCGTTTTACTTTGCGCGGTAGGATTATTTACGAATTCGTAGTATAACAAATTTTACGATTACAGGCATTCTCTAACCACTCCGTTATCCAAGGTTTAGGAAGTACACGCTCATTTTTCGCCGAACTCTTTTATCCACGAGTGGATACGCTACTTCATAGTGCTTTGTATAAGTTCCTATGAACTGGTTATATTTATCATCAGCATTTACGATATTTTAACATCGTCCCAGTTTTCATTAGCCAGTAGTTCCTTAAAACTTATCATTATTAGCTTCGTTAAAGAGCCTATAGTTGCATGTTTTACTATCATTGCGACGATTGACTGGTCGGGTAGTTCTGTCATACTCGCCATCAAGAGAAACTCTGATATACGTAGCGAGGTGGTCTGTTATGTCGAGCGTTACAACTGCCGTGTTTACTACTTTGTGAACTTGGTTAGTGTAGATGTGGTCTATTAAGGTTGCGCTGTGGTCAGTTATGCGAGTAGGCCTTGATATGACTTGTGAGAAGCCATGGTTGCTAGTTAAGTCAATCAGATCGCGAGCATGATCGTCGGATTCGTATTTAATCAAGTCAATGTTGAAATCTCCGACAATCAATACCTGTTTAGTCCTATGTCTAATTAGTTTGTTTTAGAGAGCTCTCTATGATATTATGGAAACTTTGGGCGGTACGTGATGATGGTGATCGATAAACATTGCCAATTATGACAGTGCGACTGAGTTTTTTTGCACGATTTTATTTTTAAGAATAGCACCTCGCCGTCAGTGGACGGTTCCTCTTCAAAGCTAATGGCCTCAATGTCATCTTCTTCACAAGCGTTTAAGTTAACATAAACTAATAATCCTCCCCACGGTGGCTCTTGCGTGCCGGTGCTTGGTGGACAGGTGGGTGAAAGCCTTCAATTCGCAAGTCATCTAGCCCGTTAGCAAGTCTCTCGGTATTTGTGCAGGTTTCATTAAAACATAAAACATCGAACTTAGCAAAGGTGTTGTTTAGGTCAAGTATAGACTCTAAGTTTTTATGGACAGATCTTATGTTTAGGAGAGCACACTTAGTTCATTTTTCTTAGCGTGGGTGAGATTTTTAAGTATCGTATACTTGCAGTTTACCAATAAGTCTGATACGTTGGACCACATTTCATTATTTTCTTCCTCATTACTGATCTGATTACCAATTATATTTACGGAATTGTCCTGGGCGTATGGATTAAATACAGAATTATTTTTCCAGCCACTCATATCCAAAAGTTCATACGCATGATACCAATATCCTGGGATCATGCTTCCACAGCATTTAATGCAGCCTAATTCGCCCTTCAAGCACTTTTTGTGGCACTCTCCATCACACCATGGGCAGGATTCTATGTTATTTGCCTTGTACGAGAAGCCGTTACATGCACTACACTTGATTTTAGTTTTTGGTGTTGCTGTAGACTTTCTACGCATTGTAGCATTTACTGGTAAGATACTGGATATGCATTCATAACACGCCCAACTATTGGGTCTCACCTTAACTAGCGTATTAACATCAGCCTTACTCAGTTTCTGACACTTATAATGCTTAATTTCATTACATATGTAGCATTTAAGCTTACGGTGGTGCTTTGGGATACGAACATTACAACTGTTACAGACAACTGAGGAGGTCATTTACCTCTTCAGACACACGTACAGTACAGATGGGGACAGTAACAGTAATTTATAACACTACAAATATAACAGTTAAACAGTACCAGTGGTTGCGAAGACTGTAAGCCTTGTGTGCGCGCACTGATGCTGCCGTTAGTATGGGAAGTTTAGTTAATTTATTTTATTGAAAATAAATTTATAATAATTTCGAGTGGTTTGTTAGACTGGAAGTTTGAGATAGCAAAGTAGAGATCGCTCGATTATTAACATTTATCCTTCTATTGCATTACCAATGCCCAGTGTCAAACCCTACCTCCCTGCACACTGCCCAGCCCGCCACCGTGGTATAGCAAAGTGACAGTCTAAACAGCGTAGTGCAGATAACGGTCCTAGATAATGGCGCAATGAACGGCAAGATAATGATGAACACTAGTTCATTTTATTACAACGCTTAGTTGTCACATAGTAAAGCCCCCTTTTCAAGCGGGCGGTAGCACAGGTAAAAAAATTAACGCCCAATTATGAAATTGGCACCGTTTTAAGGAAACTTGAACGCATAATTACAGCTTGAACGCGAAAACAACCTGCTATTCGCGTTCATTTCCTAATCGTGCGTACATTTCTATAAACTTGTGCGCCTCACTAATGTTATGAACGCATTTCTGTCAGACACCTTTTGAAAATGAACGCACAGATATGAAGATGTTCGCAGGAGGAATTTGGAGAGAGTTAGTTTAGAAACGTACGCGTCTTTACATGCAGTGAACGCATGTATTTATAGAAATGAACGCATGGTTACTAGGTTTGGTCGCAGGAGGAATTTGGTGAAATGTTTAACTTGAAAAGTATAGTTTTGAGATAATCGAAAAAAACTGATTTTCTTCAAAACTAATGGTCAAATTTTCTCAAGTTTTGGTTTCCTAAATAGTATGAAATAATGTAGTATGATCAGATAATGTTTTCACTCCTCCCGATGTCCACCTAATTAATTACAATTAATTAATTACCTGAAAAATTGACAGTTATCACCTTTGGTCGAAACTTTAATTTACAAAAATAATTTGAAGAGGTGATATCTCTAATTATAACCTTTTGAATTACTTTTTCTCCTACTAAAAACAGCAGTATTATCATAAATTACATTGAGTTATCACCTTATTGCCTTAAATTCCATTTCAAGATATCAAAATGTTCTTGAATTATTTCAAAACTGATATTTGAAGACGCCATCCTTTTTTATTCTCTTCGGTTCTTATTTTATTTTCAAAAACAATAAAATTATAAAGTTTCATGAAATTTAATGACATCATTACGAAATTTCACGATTTTTAGCGCCTCTGTAGTGATTTTAATAAGGAAACAAAATCAAGCTCTATTATCATTTAGCCTCTTTTATGATACTGTTCACAACTATTTTGCACCCTAAAAGTTTAAGTTTCAAATCAAATTGTGGCTGCTATCTAGCTATTTGTGTGAGTTCATCAAACTACTTTTCAGTAGTACTATGTACCATACTAGCATAAAGCATTGACATGTCTGCTTAAAATTGCAAACTATTCAGAAAGTATGGAAGTAGAAACACTAAACACCATTTAAATCAACAATATCATCATGTCTTGAGCAAACTCCGTGCTTCATTGAGGATTAACACAGTCCTTTTATCAGTCACAAAAATACCACTTTACAATTTACATCTACCAGTTTTACTCATTACTTTGTTTTTTGTGAAGAATGGCCAGAAATTAAGACAATTTTTTATTTAACAAACTGACAACCATAGGCATAAAATCGTATGTTTTCGGTCAGATATGTGGTTCTTATCATGGTTAATAAATGACCTGTATACCATCCAATGGTGTCAATTAGATTTTGGCCGAAGTTGGCCCCGTTGTTAGATTTTTTGATTAATGCAAAGTCTATTAATATTTTACATTTTTGTGATACATGATGATGAAGAAATTCCAAAATGATCTCGACTTGATTACTGGAAATACTATTGCTCCTCATCAAATCCACGCTTTATGATACCACTGTGGTCATCTTATTATTACAACCTATATGCCATTCCAATTGATTAAATCAGAAAAAGAATCCTCCAAATCAGCTAATCATCCATTCATCCTAGAAATGAAATCGTTGCTTCTTGAATTTCCTATTAGTAATTTCCTAACTTGCAGATTCCAAATAAGGCAAAAAATATTTGAGTAATAGAGGTTAGAGCAATAGTACCCTAATCATCAATCACTACATTGTTCACAGGTACTCAATTTTAAAACAGATGGGTGACACAATAATGGAAATAATTTGGGAATTGCATAACTATGTCATACACCAATTTGTCAAAAATGAACTGTTGGCACTGAAAAGTAATGTTTCACCTCGATACTTCTGTATATTATTGCTGGTCAATGCTCACGAAAGCATGTCAATAAAAACTTCCATATACTGTTAGTACCTACTATGAAATTACTATCATAGGTATTTTTAGATTTCCTAGACAACTCTTTGATACAACAGAGGCCCATTATAGTACTTAATAAAACATTCTTACAATTTCTTATTTCTCAAATTGAGAACCCTAAATATGTGAAAAATTTCTTTCAAACTTGGTTATAACTCAAGTTATAACCTGAAAATTAATAGAAAAAGCAAACAATCTTTCAAAAATAGGGTTATAACTGGAGTTATAACTTTTTTCGGAATTTTGGACTGTTTTATTTTTACCAAAAGGTGATATGTTGAGTTATAGCCCTAGAAAATTTATTTTATTATTTCAAATTATTTTTAGGAGGTAATAACTCGGGTTATAACTTTTGGCAAAAAACTTTCTAAAAAATTTTGTTGCTGATTTTGCTCAAATCACTTCAAAATTTCACTCACGGGTGCGCAATGAGATTCTGAATCAACACATTGATTTTATCGAGGAAACATCCCATCGTAGAAATGTGCTTATAAAAACTCACGAAAATTTGAGGACCATGAAGCGGAGGTGAATAGCAGGATGAAGACGGGATTTGGAGGTGGAGGTTCTTACTTTGACTTGGATGAACTTCATGGTGGTGTCTGACGGAGGAAGAGTGTTGGAGAGGTAGAAGGAACATTATATTCGGTGAGTATTGAGTTGGCTGCAGATGACGGAAGTTTGTCTGTAGTATACTTCTCAGGTTCCGGTTCAGTATATGTATACTGCACACTACATGAGACCTCGTTGCCTAGGTGGGACGAGACCGTGACGAATTATCACGGGGTAGTACTGTTCGCATGGCAATCTCAGATCACGTATCTGTATTGACATCATGTTATACGAGCCTTTCACCCACTGTATCGCTTGTTATACTGATAAGGCGATAGTGTCAGCAATGATCAGTGGATCATATGATTGCACCGTGCATCCTGAGTCCGTTATCAGGACTGTACCTATGAATATGAACTCACTCTCGTAATACAAAGAGGGATTTTTAAAGGATTTTTTATAGGATTATAAAAAAAATAAAAAGTCGATACAGGTATGAAATGTCGATACGGAATTTCTGAACTGAAAAGGTTGGAGTTTTACACGATATTACTTATACGAGGGAGTTGTGATGTGAATTAGAACATGTTTAATTCTCGCTCAGAACATTTCGAAACACGACTTTTCGATAAGAAAGTTAGAACTTGTCAATAGTGATACCTACGTGATGTCTCAGTTAATTGTCGACGTATCTCTCGTGAACAGAGCTCCAAGTTCGTGATATTTTGTTCATTCAACGGGGATAGCGAGTTGAGTCGATTCGTTCGAAACGATCATTCGTCGAGTCGAGTCCGTCTGAAGTTTTTGGACGACCGTCCAGTGGAGTCTCAGTCGATTTAATTTGAATCTTTGAATTCATTAATAATTTATTCCTTTTAAGTTTTGAATGTCGTTTAGTTTGACTTTTTCCCATATTACATTTTCCTATGATAACAATTACAGTTACAGTACTCTCGAGTGTATTCGAGAGTGCACATGATACCGATAAATATGTGGACGAGATGACATCACTATCAGAGCTCAATGTGGTATGTTAATGTTGTTGAACCGTCAGTTTATCCTATGCGGGAATTGGTAGGGTTATGAGGCAATCGAAACATTATCTCGCCTTGTACACTGCGTGGATCCTCGAAACACAAACAACGACGCAGTTCCCACCTCCCTAACTACCCACGTGACTCGGGCCAGTACAGGCTAATCACGTGACTACTCGCGGAGTGCGAGCGAGCCCTAATTTAGTTAAGCAGAGCATCAGGAACATGCTGCAACAGTAGATCAAATCACAGAAGAATGAACAGATTCCAATTCATTCTGATTGTGTCGCGTTTAAAACAAGAAAATAGGAATTTGCCCGTTTCTCTGGTAATTTTTACAGTACCCCATAGGTAGCTGAGATATGACCATATTTCGTTTAAAAATGAGGTGTGGCCGTCGAACCATTTAAATTCATTTTTTCGATCTAAAACTTTGCACAGTATTTTGTAATGACCCAATAAACATAATTAGCACTGAAACGGAAAAATCCGAAAACTTTTTCAAATCTAAAGTCATTCACCGCTGCGTAATGAACTCGTATCGAAGGATCATACCTGAAAATATATAATATGTTCAGGTAATGTTCAGGAAATAATTGCGTTGACGATAATAATAATAATAATTTTATATAATATGGTCGGTTATATTGAAAATCATTTAATGTTTTAATGGTTAAATAACCGGAGGTATTTATTTAACAAACCGTCAACTAATTCTTTCTGCGACCAGGTTCTTTCTATGCGTTCATTCATACAAGGGATCCACCTTGCTGCGTTCAGTGAATGTTAAGGAGCGCAAATTAGTATAATATCTTAATATATTCGTATCAGCTCGGCCACTCGACTCGCTATCCCCGTTGAATGAACAAAATATCACGAACTTGGAGCTCTGTTCACGAGAGATACGTCGACAATTAACTGAGAAATCACGTAGGTATCACTATTGACAAGTTCTAACTTTCTTATCGAAAAGTCGTGTTTCGAAATGTTCTGAGTGAGAATTTAACATGTTCTAATTCACATCACAACTCCCTCGTATAAGTAATATCGTGTAAAACTCCAACCTTTTCAGTTCAGAAATTCCGTATCGACATTTCATACCTGTATCGACTTTTTATTTTTTTTATAATCCTATAAAAAAACCTTTAAAAATCCCTCTTTGTATTACGAGAGTGAGTTCATATTCATAGGTACAGTCCTGATAACGGACTCAGGATGCACGGTGCAATCATATGATCCACTGATCATTGCTGACACTATCGCCTTATCAGTATAACGAGCGATACAGTGGGTGAAAGGCTCGTATAACATGATTTCAATACAGATACGTGATCTGAGAATGCCATGCGAACACTACCTACCCCGTGATAATTCGTCACGGTCTCGTCCCACCTAGGCAACGAGGTCTCATGACATAGTGTGCAGTATACATATTATACTGAACCGGAACCTGAGAAGTATACTACAGACAAACTTCCGTCATCTGCAGCCAACTCAATACTCACCGAATATAATGTTCCTTCTACCTCTCCAACACTCTTCCTCCGTCAGACACCACCATGAAGTTCATCCAAGTCAATGTAAGAACCTCCACCTCCAAAACCCGTCTTCATCCTGCTATTCACCTCTGCTTCATGGTCCTCAAATTTTCGTGAGTTTTTATAAGCACATTTCTACGATGGGATGTTTCCTCGATAAAATCAATGTGTGTAATGTGTATTGTGTATTGTGTAACGTATTATTTTATTATAGTATACTAGCGTTTGCCCGCGAAGATTCGCGGAAACAATCAACCTTTGGTTTATCTTGTATCTTGAGAGATGACTTCAGAGAGTCAGAGGTCACTGAACTCTAGGGCGACTGATCATAGAACTTCAGAAGTGACTGAACTCAGAGATTATATTACGAGTCATGGATAACTGGATTTGAATGACATGGTGATTAAGTGACTAGTCACAAGATTCAGATGTAACAGCTGAGATGTTACTGATTCAGAGGTGATGGGAGTCGGAACTCAAATGTGACGGACCAAGAGGTTAAGGGACCCAGAAGTCACACGGGTCACTGGTGACGGAGTCAAGAAGATTGAATTAACCGGTAACTAGGTTTTTCTAATTTTCAGAGATGGGTGTAGTCACAATTATTATAGGAGGTTTTTACAATGTCACTGGTCAATTATTTCAAAAGTTGAAAGTGAAGCTGGATTGGTGGCTGGAATCAGGCGTGATCGGAATATAGAGGCAATGGAATCAGACGTATCTGGGTCCGTTGTATCTGGGTCCGTTGTATCCGACTGGTTTTATTTTCAAAGACGAGGGAGATACTTGCGATGGCAGTTAAATTGACATTATAATACAGAGGAGGATGGAGCTAGACCAAGCATAAAATCGGAATCATCATACAGTATACATTAAATACAATTTAAATTAGAAGATTAGGACATTAGTTAAAAACTTATATGCAGATCGAAAATTGGTTCCATCAAGATTACTTGTATCATGTGTACAATGCATTGAGTGCCAACTATCGAGACCATATCAAAATTAATTCATCAACAGATAATGAATAGGTACTGTATACTGTATTTTTATCTACTAACCACTGCACTATAATAAGTTTACCTCGATAATGAATAGGTACTGTAAACTGTATTTTTATCTACTAACCACTGCACTATAATAAGTTTACCTCGAGGCTCGAATTGCAATTATCAAAATTTTCAAATTCAATGCTGAAACGCGCTATGTGCGCGCAGCGCACATTGTGCGAACTCAATTATTTAGAGACAAAGTTAACGTAAAATGTGGCTTTATGCTTTTATGGACTAGAGAAAAAGAAGACAGGAACTGTCAAATCAACAATCCACAATAAGTTATTAGAGTAACCTAGCCAACTGATTTACCATTTGGGATCACTTTTTTAAAGTATGTGATCCTTTTGTGAATCTCAGTTATTATCTGAATTGATAGACAAAATGGGAAAAGAGAGAGGTTTCAGAATATGATTGGTATCAAACACTAGGCAGGTAAACAGGAGGAAATAGTTTTGTTGTGCATCGAGTAAGAAAGTAAGAAGTAACTTGGACAAAATAGGAATAACATAACACGGTATGTTTTTCTTAGAAATTGAAAACTTGGAAAGCGAATTTATAAGAACCGCAAGGCGCCAACCAGACATGCAATAAGAAAGGATTGGTGACACTAGATCTCGTGTATAGGGGAAAGGGGTAGTGTTTATAAAAGTACATTGCACAATTGATGTAATTCTGTGATTGAAACATGGTAAGTGAAATCTCATTAAATAAACAAACCATGTTTCGGTGATCAGTCAAAGAAGAAATATGGATAGGCGTATCTCATCAAATTAGGTGCAGATGGAGAAGCAATTAGTGGTAAGTGGGGTGATAATGTTACACATAATTTGCTTCACATCATAACAATAATCTGGAATGTTTTGAGGCGACAGAATCATCAGTAAATTTGATAAAACTAAATGGGGAAAAATGGGGTAAAATGGGGAAAAATGGGGACTTTTTTTCATTGGGAATTTAGCTTTTTCCAACTGAAAAATTCCCCATTTCCCCATTTTTCCCCATTGCCACCGCCCCAAATTACGTTGGCCCCCCCTGTACAAAACATTATACAATAAATAATCATCATTTTTCAAATTTTGAGGCGATGTTATAATATATTTTGCTGCTCAAAACAACCAATTCAAACAATTTAAATCCGAATTAATTACAACTACATTGTCAGAAGCGTATTTATTGACTGCAAATAAACACTTTCATTAGTTAAAGATTAAACAAAAATCTTTTATGTAAATTCAACCAATATATAAACAAAAACTCACAGGAAGACTAACTGAGTTCAAATCCTGCCCCTGACTCAATAACATACAGCAATCGTTTCTCTAACGTATCCCTGTCACTAAATTGTAATTTCAACAAGTTCGTGCACGTGCTCGCAGTGGGAGTCTATCTTCCACCCTGCACTGTGAATAGCAAAGGGGAGTTAACGCCCCGAACCCGAGCAGAGGAGTTCGGTCGTTGCTCGTCACGAAGGCCAGGAGTTTACGGTGTTGTTCAGGTGTCATGCTCTCCACCACATTCCAGAACATATTGATAGTGGGGTGCTGGTCGTTGTACACTCCGTGATACACCGTGTGTTTCTTCAAATCACCTATATCAACGTCTGCTGTGCTGCCGGATATCAGGCTCTGGAACTCCGAACAACTGAACATCTTTAACCATTCTGGTGAGACAACGCTGTAAAAGCCCTCCGCAAAGTTACGGAAATGAACGCGAATCTGCCGGTTTAGCCGGTAGTCTGCCATCAAGTGAATGTATTCAATGAGGTTGCTTTTAGTGACTTGAATGGCTGCTCCGTTAGGTTTCAGTTCGATTGTCCTAGTCTCACCCAGTATGTTATCTGATACGATAAAGTAGAGACACAGGTCTGCTATTGTGTCCTACTGTCCTCCGAGTACCCCCTAAGAGACAGGATATTACGGTACATGTCAGGATCCAGAGACCTGAGGTGGTTAACATCTGCATCACCTCCAAGCAACTTCTCAAGGAAGTAGGAAGCCAGTGGTAGGTCGACAAGCAACTTCTCATACACTGCCTTACCGAGGAGTCTACCAATGAAGTAGTAGTGTTTTGTGAAGTCAGGGTAGAGACACTGAGCAGCAGGGGTTAGGATGCAGCAACCCATCGGTTTCTATGAAGAATCCCGGTTAGGGTTGCTTCCATGAGGAAGGAGGAAAGGAATTCCTGAAACAGCCCTCCCCATCCACCCCTGCCTCATCTAAACCAGTATAGTTGATCAGCTGGATCAGTATCCTGTTCTTCAGGTTAGGGGCTACAGATTCTGTGAGCTGAGCAAACGCATCCTCGTATATGTAGTCCTCCTGATAGATGCCTTGATAACCCCGGAGTGGGGGTGCCCAGTGGGCCCCATCCCCGGGGAGGCCCCCTTGCTGAGACACATGTCCTCGTTTAGAATGTGGTGAAATATCTCCACCCCTCTCACTAAAGGGAACTGTGAAAGGAACCCCGTGAAGGAGATAGAGCTCCTTGATCGTGTTGAGACTCAGGTTAGGCACTGATAGAGGGTCAATGAACACACCCACATTGTCCTTGGTTATGTTCTGTATCCTGCTTTTGGATAACCACTCGGCCTTGTCCTCAATGAAGTCTAATCGGGAATCCATCTTATGAAGTTCACCAGTGAGTTTGATAAGAGAGGTCCAGTACGCCACCCAGTCCCTGACACCTAGCACAATCTT
The DNA here is from genome assembly GCA_011033025.1 of Beroe forskalii. Classification (NCBI taxonomy): domain Eukaryota; kingdom Metazoa; phylum Ctenophora; class Nuda; order Beroida; family Beroidae; genus Beroe; species Beroe forskalii. The sequence goes on from WFMF01000013.1 coordinate 197,679, forward strand.
AGAGGTGCTCTCAGTCACACTGCCTGGAATGGCTATGTGTCTGTGTGCAGTAAAGGCTGATCTGAAGTTAAGGGTCTTGTGAGGCTGCACAGCTACCAGGTCCAAGTTAGTCATGTGGACAGAGAGGTCCCGGCAATACACACTGATACCCCTCAGTTGAGACAGGGAGAACAGAGCACTGCTGCCCTCCAATATGTCAGCATCGTGAGAAGCTCGGAGGTATTCGTAGAACAGGGCAGAGAAGACTGTGAGAGGTGGTATTATGTCCTGGTACTCGGAGTTAGACAGGGACTTGTTGTCAGCCATCTTACTCCAGACACAGTGTGGTGCCGAGGAGAAGACACCGGACACTTCCTTCCTCGACACTTCATCCCACAGACACCTCAGAAAGTCAGCCCGGAGACACAGCCACCGAATAGGCGAGGTTTGGATGACAGACATGCTGAATTTAGTGATCAGTAGGTAGGCTACTCGGGAAATGTGGCTGTAGCAGGAGCTGCCATATTCGCTGGACTGTACAAAGAGACGCTCCAAGCAGTCGAAGTTAAAGATAATTCTGTGGGGTTTATCAACCTCCATCTCGTCTTCTGATGAGTCTGAAGAGTCGCTGTCAGGAGAGGAAACAAGGGATTCTGCAGGGATCTCATACTCATTTAGTAACTTGAACAACACATCCAACGCACTCTTACATGATACGCTGTCCGATATGAGTTTCAGTAAGAAATAAACTATTTTATTCAAATAATCGTTCACATTTCATCAATAGTTGGATTAAGGTTACAATTCCAACTAGCTCACATTTAACCACTGCTATGGCCACAAATTAGTGAATTCATAATTGAAACCAGTTACACCACATCCAGAAGGCATTGAGCTGTCGACCAAGCATAAATTTGATCCTTCCAAAGCCTTCTGGTGAGAACCAGGGGCCAAAAAGTGGTGAAAAAAAGGCCAAAATTGGCAATTTTAGGGGGACAAGTACTCCAATTAACCACAAAGAGTGGCAAATATTGAGAAAAGTATAAATCTCTGAGATCTGAAACCAAGTCCAGCAGAGAGATGAAATGTAGTATGACTTAATCCAATGGGGCTTGAAAATTTACCTCATGTTGGCTCGGCGGTGGTGAAGGTTAAGCGGGTTTCCCGCGCGCGCGGCGCGCGTGGTTATTTCACCACCACGGCTGAAAAAAAGGAGGAAGAGTTCTGAGACTTGGTGGTTAGGTGGAGCCCCATTGCGAAATAGTTTTGGTGAAGGTCCTACATTTTTACCTCAAAAAATGTCGGTGGTGGTTAATGATAAGTGGCTTTCCCGCGCGCGCGCGCGCGCGTGGTTTTAACCACATAACTCAGCAACGCAAAGACCAATTCCCTAGAGCCAACATATTGTGTTAGAACTCCATTGCGAAAATCATATGCAATGGGTTTCAAATGGTTAAAATCAAATTTAACCACCAATTGGGCCCCAAACATTTTTTTTCGACTTGTCGTCCACTGAAATCGTTTAACCGCAATAACAACAACTACAACATAGACCAGACTATCAAAATTTTTGTTGCATATGGTCAGCCAATATTGCCAGAAATTCCCAACACCAATAAATTTTCTGTATCTGATGTAGTCTTGGTGGTGGTTAACGATAACCTAGTCGGACAACTGGTTTTGAAGTTTTAACCACATAACTCCACAACGCAAAGTTATAATCAGCTCAAATTCAGTTTGGTAGTTTATCTTAATGGTATGTTTCTTTCTGAATTGGAATTAACCATCAAAAATTCAATTTAACCACTTTATGGCCCAAAAACAGCATTTTTTGCTTAAAATGGCCATTTCTGGATAATGTCCTTTTAACCACCCTTTCAGCACCCAAAAATGGTCAGAATGATATAAATTTGATTGCATATACTCTTTAACACCTTAGAGAACATTCTCCTTTCAAATTCAGGACAAAAAGGTGCCAATTTAGTGGTTAAAACCCCCAAATTTAGGTTAAAAATGCCTTTCTTGATCTATTTAACCACCAAAAATCAACAAAGTGCATATTTTTCATATTATATATGTTGTTTCTATCATCAAAATATGTGTATGACAGTTTCCAATTCTTACAGGCCATTATTAACCACTATTTTGATGATAACAGATTATAAGCTATTTTACCAATGTTTATTTTAACCACATTTATGGCAACAATTTAGCCTTTTAAGTGGAAATTTCAATGAAATACTAAAATAAAGGCTTATATCAGCTTCTGAGACCATTTTCAGCCAAAAACGAATTTCAGAAAGTGGTTAAATGTGACTTTTTCTACTTTAACCACCAAAAACCACATTTGGAATGAATTTTAACCATTTACTTTACAACACTATCTGCTCTAATCATTTGAGAGTCATAATAACCTTACTTTGAGGTCAATTGCAGGATTTTTAACCATTTTTCAGCAACATTAAGACAACCCACTGATTTTAGCCCTATTTGGCTTGTCCCCCAAACTGTACCCTTAATCCAACTATTGATGACTTACATTCAGTTTATGAACCATTAGCTTCATGTCGATGGCAGAGAGGAATGCTTTGCTCTGATCATCTGGAAGTGAAGCAGGAAAAAGCAAATCAGCAGTTTGTGTAAAGTTCCTAACATGTTCATTGACAACGAAATGTTTGAGAATTAGGCCATGGTACTTGGTGTTCAGCACCTGTATGAGTCGCACCAAAGACATATGAGAGCCCCCCAAGACATCCGCCAATAAAACCAACTTCCAGTACGTTTTCACGATTTTTTTCTGCGGTACACTGATTCAAGAAATCGTTGGCAGTGAATGAGGTATCTGATACAATCCTATCAATGTAGGCAAGAGATTGGCCCTGCTGAGAAAGCACACTCAGCTGATGATGCGCATCCTCAACACACTTCAAGAGCAACATAGTGCGAGGGTAGAGGAAGGAAGGTGCCGTATACTGACCCCACAACCGCTCCACCAGTCCCCACAACCTCACCAACTTATCGTGATCACACACAAGCATCGTAGAAGTTACAGAGCAGCCGAGTGGTGGCGGTCAGGTTTCCCTCCCTGAGGGAGTTCTCGAACCTGCCCTGCTCTCCGCCCTGACTTCTCTCCGGTGAGAATACCCAGAGGCGTGTAAGGGGGTGTTGGGTGTCCATGTACCCCCGCTAAAATTAAGAAAATCAAATTTTATTTTTATCATTTTTCGTGATCGTGCGCGCGATCATTGCTCTTATGTCAGCGCTGAATGCCCGTCTAACGTCAACGTCCCGGCGCATTTTGTCATTATCTTACTGATTTCTCCTCCATAAAAACTACAGCGCCATTGTTGCGCGCTGCGCGGCAAAAAACTCTCATACACCCGTACTACTGTAAAATTGCAATCTCCCTAGGCGTGCCGTGAAATCGGGGTGCCTACTGTATTTTAATTGCGGCGGGGGTGCCGTGACACCCCTATTTTCTGTTTCTCAAGCGCATTCAGTTTGCAGTGCACACGTACCATTTCCAACATTGTCTTTTAGATTTCGCGGTCACTTTTCATCTCGAATGTTTTGCAGTGATTTTTTTCTTTCTAATGACGGATTTCTAAGATTCAAAAGCGGAACAAATATAGTAACAAATAAGTTTTTAATTAACATATTAATTGTTGATTTTTCCCGTTTTTCCCGATCTAAAGCGCCCACGTTTCGTCGATCGAGAATGGGGTAGTCGATCGACCAACTCCATTTGAAGGAATGATGTGTTTCGATGGTCCCTGTTGACTTGAATCGTGTTTAAATGAGCAACATTTAGTTGTTTCCCTACTAGATTAAAGATTTTCTATTTAAAACACATCAGTCGATCAAATGAAGTCGATCGATCAACCAACTCCACTCGATCGACCGACGAACGTTACATGCGCCTAATGATCCGACATTCCGGCATACCTGTGTTCTGATGTTCCAGTGTTCTTGATGTAATGATCCGATGTACCTGTGACCCAAGATGTAGTGCTCTAATGTTTCAGTGTTCTCGATCTAATGATCCGATGTACCTGTGTCCCATGATCTAGTGTTGCGATGTTCCAGTGTTCTCGATGTAATGATCTGATGTGCCTGTGTCCCATAATCTTGTGTTGTGACGGTCCAGTGTTCTCGATCCAGTGATCCGATGTAAATTTGTGTTGATGTGTTCAATGATCTCGTGTAGAAGTGTTATACCTACGTCCCTGTATTCACGACCTTATGATTTAACGTTTACGCTTTGAATGAATTTCATACATCAACATGATATTATGAGCATCTAAAATTTTGCAAAAAAATACAACTTTTGAAACATAGTATAATTTGTAAAAAAGAGACTTGTTTAGGCACTTTTTGAGTGCTTCTTTCAACTATTTTCAGGGGTTTCGCCTGCATAGCCTCCGGGCGGTTGGGGGGGCCCGCCCCAAACCCCTGAGTCAGTCGGTACCATACACCCCAAAAATGCCGACTACACCCTCCACGACACGCCTCTGAGAATACCCAGTTATGCGGCTGCGGTCAGAGCAGCATCCTCCTCAGCTTCGTTGAGCTTTGCGAAGTCTCCCTTCCCTTGCGGTTCTGAGCGATCACGTGATCGGCGGGTACTCCGGCGTGGGAGGAGCCACAGAGGGCAACAACCGGCTTAGACTTGAACTGACCATCGAACATAGCTGTCAGGGGAAGGGTTAGAGGGTGGCTGGCCGAGGTGATATCGTAATGGGTTGCACGGTTAGATTCCCGCCCTGGCCAGGGCGGTAACTCCCCGCCAGTAAAGAAAAAGACTGGCCAGGGGTATAAGTTAGAGATTTGAGTGTCACAGGGTGATATCACTATTATATTCGGAAAGAGGTACTTATAGGTAGAAGCCTCCGCTCTCCATGAAAATCTGACACACTAGGAGTTGAAAAGCCGCCGATTTTTTGCAGGGTGGTAGGAAAAGGTGTCTTCCTAAGATAGCAAGGCTCTTTTTTTGCGTAAAAGGCTTTAGATTTTCCGTAATTAATGCTCAAAGTTGGAAAAAGGGTCGCGAAAACAAGATCGAGTTATGGTTTAATTCATCAGTTGCGGCGTTGCTATGGCTACATGGCAGCGGCATAAAACTGCACGTGCATTTTAACGAAGGATCTACCATTTCGTTATTTCACAAGTTTTGAAAACGTTTCAGGAACCGTTGAAAAATGATAGTTTACGCTTCTTAATGGAATTTTCGAGTAACGGAAAAAAGTTTACGACAGAAGACTGCTAACTCTTTATCATTATTATATGAGAGTAGGGAATAGTTGCAGGTAACAGTTGAAGGTAATGTTCCATCGCGAAAGTTGATTCTACGATGTCAATTATCAACCATTTTGTAGAGCCGATAGGTAAGTTTGCTGCAAGAATTCGAAGGAAAGATGAATTTGTATTTAAATTAGGAGAGGTTAATACGGACAATTTTAATTTCAATGAGCTTGAATTCAAATTATTGTTGCTTATCTATTCTCGAATCCGAACATTTGTTAGAAAACCATTTTTGTTGAGTTCTTATCCTTTTCTGTACTCCACATTACTTTGGAAATCTTGAAAAATGTTCTATTTTTTTCATTCTTTCTCAAGGCCTCGTAGATATTTCGGTACTTTCGCTACGTTACACCCCTACCCCCAGCAACAAAAATTTCATCAATGACATACATGGTGTTTGAAATCACATTAAGACATTAGACACTTCAAATCTTAGAAAACGAAATTGATGATATTTCAATAAATATTGTTTTAGTGATAATTTTGAAATTTCTGGAAAATTGTACCACACGTAACGTAACCACACAAACGTACCACACGGAACGTAACCACCTAACGCTTAGTTGCTCGGAGCTCAATGAACCGAACTCCATATTAAAATTTGAAACTTGCATTTACCCTGAAAACACTGTAAATTTTGGTTTTGTATCAAGTATACCTGATACGGTGATACTATTTGGCCGGTAAAGAATGGACTGGGTGCCCTGTGGCCTGGAATCAACGGGCCTTCTAGTAATATATCTCTTTATAATCTAAGAGATTGTGTATGTTTTTATGCGTCACGTCATGGCAACGATAACACGTGCAGATTAAGTTCGCACACGCATTTAGTGCTGTTTAATGTGTTTGATTTCGGAGCTTATAACTTTTGATGTGAATGGAATTTTTGATGCGGTAAAAAGTATTTTGTTGGTTGGGATTTAGGGTTTGGAATTTGCGAACGAGGTGCTGCGTGGCAACGCTGAGTTGTGTATTAGAAGCCCCGGGCCTTCTAGTAATATATAATATATAATATATATCATGATATCAGGCCCATCTTAAAACGATGAGATGTCAAGAACGGGGGAAATGGTAGAGTCATGATCGAGGTCACGTTTGAAGATCTAAGATGGACATACTCAAGCAAAAACTGGCAGAAATTGCGATTTTAAATCATCTAATCTTCGTGTATTTGTTATCATGTGATCTCAAAGCAAACTTTGAGTGTATTGCTACAAATAGAGTGGAATAATCAAGGGAAATTTTGGTTAAACCAGGAGAGTTCTATGATATCGGACATAGGATATATAAAAGGCTCAAAAGTTAGGGGCAATGAAATGATAACAAATATACACATAGAATATTCATGAAATGATAATGGACGCTATAATGAGGCAGTTATGACTTAATTGAACGAATATCATACTAATAATCCATCCTTACACACTAATAGATCATATCTGATCATTAATAATGCCAGGGCACTCTCATGATCATAAATACACAGGCTCAAAGTTTATTTATTGGTAATCTTTGGTCAGCTGTATACACGTAATCATGAGTTTTCCAATCACCTCTAAACATTCGTATCTCTCCTGTCTCTCCCTTTACTAAAATCCTTACAAAGTGTATACACTAGAAGGCACATGTTCGAACTTGCGGCATGCAACTCTTTCGTGTAATATATGTACTCCAGCGTATAGTGCAATTACCACTTGCGTTATAAAACCACTGATGTAATGAAGAAGTTTCGGAACAGTTCACACATAACTGCACTCTGGTTGCTACTTTCGCTGTTTACTTAGGTTAAAATTCCTTTCGTTCCTTGTTATAAGTTTTGATACGTTATCATCTCCATTTGTTTTGAATAATTCTTGGGTTAAATTTTATACATTCGATGCTGTACTTTTAACGCCCTCCTTATACGCATGAAATACTTAATTCAAGCCAAAATAACTTCCTGGAAGAGACTTTAAATATTCTTGTTCATAACAAACTTTCCTTTAGTTGATTAATGATGCGATTAATGTCGATTATTGATGTTTAATGATGTTTAATGCCGACTTTGATATAAGAGCACTTATAAAATGGTTTTATAAACTCCCTACTTTTGCCATTTCGTCGACTTTCATTGACTGCCAGTCATAAGTTCAGTAAGGTATAGATAAGTGTATAAACCAATTTTCATTCACGTTTTGTTTAATTAATTGTATGTTTTTACTTTGTTGGTTTCATTAAGTGCCCCTTATTTAGTTGTTTATTTACAGTTTAATTGCATCGCCTTGCTTTGATTCTGCCAGCTAAAAAGTAAAAGTATGTTTAAATTTTAGATCTTTTTTATGAAGAACTGGACCTTTAAACCCTTACATTCTTAGGTCCGTATTACCCAAATTGAGGTGACCCTTAAGGTCGCCCTTAACCCACTAGGTGCCCCTTAAGTCATGGACTTAAGGGTCACATCGGTTTTCGTGTGATTCAAACATCATTCTAAGGGTGACCCTAAGATGATTTAGGGTGACCCTTAAGTGGCACGTAAATTCGTGTGAATCAAATCGACTCACCCTTAAGTTCACCCTTAAGTTGCCCCTTAACTACCAAAAATCTAAGGGACACCCCCCTCACCCTTAAGTTAGATAGGTGCCCCTTACAGAAGCATTACATGAGCATTGAATATACAATATTGAGTAGCAAAATTATAAAAGTTATAAGAGTTATAAAAGATAACAGCAATAAAAAATAATAAATTAGTTATGATATATAATCTACATGGCAAATTAGTGAAACAGTTTACATACATGAGGTATAGGAGTATAGGTATATGATGAGGTATATGATGCCAAGTTAAGATGATTTAAAAAGTTCAAAAACTGTCAAAGTTTGTCAATTTGTACATTTAAACAAGGTTCATCATATCGTGAGTATCTTCTAGTTCTAATTCTTGAACAAAGCTTCCCATATTGACAGGGTTTATGAGTCCTTTGTTCACCATAGCCAGCTGAGCATTCATTAGCTCCATGGACTTCGAATGGCGCTCAGACGCCTGTAGTGACTTCAGGGCTATTAGTCCCATCTTAGCTTCGTGGAGCTCTTCAGCTCTCCTGTTATATCCATCTGTAGCCTTGGTTTGATTGGACTTTCGGCCCTTATTTGGTGGCTCCAGGGCTTCTTCGAGACTCCGCTTGTTTGGTCTGGGTGTCCTCAAGTGCAGACCGTGAACTTGCATTGGCTTTGGGTTGTTCAGGATTCTTGACACACGGGGTTCTGGCTTCTTCGAGATCATTATCGATTTGCTGAATTAACGAGTCCACAAGCTGCTCCTCTTCATCCTGCACCTCACAAGTTCACAATCCTCTTCCTCTTCCTTCAGTACACCAAGATTGTTGCTGTCATAGCGACTTGTAATAGGTTCCATAGTCCCCTTTATGACATCTTCAACCATAGCGAAAATCTCGTTAACTGGAGCCTCTGGGGCCTTACCCCCTCCAGTCTTGAGTCGTTGTTTCTTCCTTTCTGCTGAATCTTTTTTAGTTTCAGTTTTCACATTTTCCCATTTCTTGCGTAATTCACTGACAGTCCTTCCCTCTGTGAATTGACAACCTGCATTGAAGGCCGTCGCAAGGTCCTCCCAAGATCTTGCCTTCTTTGCTATGTCCTTAACATCCCTGCTGGTAGTTTTTGATTCCAATATTTGCTTGCGGTCTCCAACCAGTTTCGTCAGAACTTTATCTCTTCTTTTTGAACTGCGCAGATCTTTTTCTTCTTTCCACCGTTTTGGACATCCTTCTTCACGTTGCCCTTCTTGTCACATTCACTTTTGATATCCATTCTGAACTGTAAAATCAGTTATTTTTCTATTTATTAAACAAGTGCATTATTATTTACATCAATACTTTTATCACAAGGCTACAAAGATATTGATAATGAATTTATAGAAATCAATATATCGTGCGGTAACGATAAAATGTGAATACTGATATGCATACATTGAATATCTGTAACAACTGAAAGTAAAATCACTGACCGACTATTAAAATAATGAATTAATAAAATAGACGATTTATAAAACAATAAATAAAATCAATATTCCAGCCGAAATTCCAGCAATATCTTCATCAATGTTAGTGGTATTTTAAAGATTAAAATAGTAAATAAAATTTGATAAAAGTTCGGGCTTTAAAATGAAATGATAAAAACAGTACAGTGAATTCATAAACCATCACATAAGAATAACTTTGGCCCAGATAAACTCTGAAGTAAAAATCGTAACCGATGACTATCTGTGTTACATTCTTGGGACGCCCCAGTTTTTAACCAGCAAACCTATCAGATAGCATGTTTCTAACCTCCTCTCCAGCAAATACGAAGTTGGAACCAGGTCGATACTCAACGTAATCATCATTCTGTGATATAGCCTTGACAGCATCCTCATCATCATTATCTTCTTCCATATCTCCGAAATGCGGCTGATTGTACTCAGTGCATAAGTTGTGAAGGACAGCACATGCTACTATTATATCAGGAACCCTGTCGTATCTGCATCGTAACTTCCGTGACAAACATGGCCATCTCCTCTTCAGAACACCGATACAACGTTCAATAGTACAACGTGCTTTGCACAGAGCTCGATTGAACCGGCCCCTCTGACGTGAGTTGGGAGGATACGGATACGGAATCATTAGGTAAGGACTCAGAGGATAACCAGAGTCTCCAAGTAGCATACCTTCTATACGAGCTTCCTCAAACTCTACGCAGATAGTTGAATTGTTCCAAATACGTGAATCATGCGTACTCCCCGGCCAACCAGATACAATGTTCATTATCTTCAAGTTCTCATTACAAAACAACTTGTACGTTGAAGGAAAAAAAAGCCTTTCCTACAACGAAATATTTCGGCATAACTCCCTCCCGGACTTTGTATTGGTATATGAGTACCGTCAATGATCCCGGATATTCCGGAAAGCCCACAGTATTCTGCAAAAAATTTATGCGTACTTTCAAGGTTGTCTGGAAAACATATGACTTCATTTGAAAGGGAAGCTATTGCACCAGTGAGGATTGGCATATATTTGGAAACAGTTGATTGGTGTAGTTTAAGAATGTCACCGGCAACAACTTGAAAGGGAACCAGTTCCAAAGAACCTTAATGCCAATGAAAGCTGCTGCACTGAATTGAGTGGCCGATTTGTCCCCTTCGTGAAACGTTTCAGTTTTGGTTCAACGCGAGCAAGAATGGCTGCAAATCCACTCTTATTGACTCTATACCTCGTAAAAAATTCTACATCATCATATTCGTGGAGTGGGTTCAAGCGATCTTTGAGTGGTCGTTGGATACGAGGACCCCCCTGTAAATCCATCAACTCATCAAGTTCATCCATTTTCGTGTATAATGATGTGCCCTGTGTAAGTGAAGACTGTTTAACGCGAAACTTTAAATTATTTATCTCGCATCCTGATAAAGCTATGGAGTGATAGTGGTATTTGAATATAAGTTTTCAATCTCAATTACACTAAAAAGACAAAATTACATAAAAGATATAAGGATATACAAAAAACGAACACGAAAACAGATAATGAAGCTCTTTATATAAATTGTTAATGGCCGAAAAATGGTCATGAGAGCAAATTGTGATAGAAATAACGAACATAAAAACAGACAAAGCACTTAAATGGACATAAAAATTGTCAAAATGGACAAAACCGATATAGAAACAGCCAAAAATTATATAAAGATAGACACAATACAAACGGACACAATACAAAACGGACACAAGAAACAAACACCAAAATTTTTGGACAAAAATGACATAAATTTTTAGACAAAAAGGACACAAAAATTTCATAAATTAGAAGCTAAGGTAATGAGAACAGCCATGATAAAATGAGAACATAACTTAAACCAAAAACGAGGATGAATCAACGGGAGTGTACATTCGATAATCATAAAGCAAATCAAACAGTCAACAATGAAACAATACCTGTACACTTCGGGATGTTTTGATAAGTTCGGATGTAATTTGATTACGCGATAATGAGATTTTTCAACTTTCAATATCGATATTACCATAATGAGGGTGTCTTGACCATATATGGTAAATTCTCTTAGGATGAGCTGACACTTGAGAAAAAATATTGGTTCACACCAACTTTTCAGTAAGGGGCACCTCGTCCTTAACAGTTAAGGGGCAGGTCACCCTAAACATTTAAGGGCCACATCCAAAAATTTGGTTCACACGAATTCGAGTTAAGGGCCACATATTTAAGTGGCACTTAGAGCTGCCCCTTAAGTATTTCACTTAAGGGTGACCCTTAAGTCCGAATTGGGTAATATGGACCTTAGTCAGAGATTCTATCCTCAGCTGCATTTTCACGCGAACGGTATTTAAGTTTGACTGCCTTTCGATTATTTAATTACATAATTTTTCATTTGCTTCTTCTATTTTACTTGCTCGCTTTCATGTTATTCTTCAATTGCTACTTATACAATTTTAATATTATGCTGAAAGTGTCTTAATTTATATCTTGCCTTTATCTCTTAGTAAATTAAATAATATTATTATTTTATTAAATAATATTATTATTTTTAAATATTAGTATTAAATAGAAATAATAAATAATATTATTAAATAATATTGTTTTATCAAATAGTATTATTATTTTAATATTATGCTGAAAGTGTCTTAATTTATATCTTGCCTTTATCTTTTAGTAAATTAAATAAATTTGCTTTTGCTTCCCACTTGACTTTTCATAGTGCAGCCTTTCGCTGCAAGCTGATTGCCTTCATACAGGGTGCAGTTATGTATCTCAATTGATACTTTTTCTTTTCCCACCACCTACACATCCAAGGAATCTCCGCTACAACACAACCAACTAGCCACTTGAGGTTAGTTGGAAATGATACACTCGCAGTATATGCTGCAAATCTTTTTGGATATCGAGGAGAAATGACTTGGTTCGACATTGAGTGTGTCCCATAACCAAGGACATTGTCTAAACGTTCGGTAACCCCGGACCTATATGGCGAGTTCCTCGATATGCAAAAAAAAAAAAAAAATCTTGTATCCAGCAGCCAACAGCTACTTGCTTCATGACCTCATCTTGGAATTTGATAAGTAATTGGATCACCATTACCGCTTACCGAGGATTACAGATATTCGCGGAAATGCACTGCACAACATACTTTAGTACTTTGTAATTTGAGATCACCTATATAATATTGCCTTTCCATAGCATATATTAGCATTAGTAAACGCATGATATTTATTATGCAAATAACTAATCAACGGATGGTCCAATTCAAATTTTCCTTAAATAGTAATAAGCCCCTTTATTGAGAGAAGATTTTCCCGAAAAAACGATCAAAAATATCAAATGCACTTCTTAAATAGTCATTTTACACAGACAGACAGACAGATGCACGAACACTCTGAAATTATTAATATAGATGTGATATAACGTGATTAGTTTACACACTGATGTTGGTGTATGGAATGTCACTTGCGACCATATTCCTGTACATGCGTTCATTTCCACAAACCTGCGTTCATTCTATGTTAACTTGCGTATATACAATTTACCAAATTCCTCCTGCGACCAAACCTAGTAACCATGCGTTCATTTATATGAATACATGCGTTCACTGCATGTAAAGACGCGTACGTTTCTAAGCATTTCACCAAATTCCTCCTGCGACCAAACATAGTTACCATGCGTTCATTTATATGAATACATGCGTTCACTGCATGTAAAGATGCGTACGTTTCTAAACATTTCACCAAATTCCTCCTGCGACCAAACCTAGTAACCATGCGTTCATTTCTATAAATACATGCGTTCACTGCATGTAAAGACGCGTACGTTTCTAAACTAACTCTCTCCAAATTCCTCCTGCAAACATCTTCATATCTGTGCGTTCATTTTCAAAAGGTGTCTGACAGAAATGCGTTCATATCATTAGTGAGGCGCACAAGTTTATAGAAATGTACGCACGATTAGGAAATGAACGCGAATAGCAGGTTGTTTTCGCGTTCAAGCTGTAATTATGCGTTCAAGTTTCCTTAAAACGGTGCCAATTTCATAATGGGGCGTTAATTTTTTTACCTGTGCTACCGCCCGCTTGAAAAGGGGGCTTTAAATGACTAAATAGAAACAGATTGAGTGGGGATTGAAATCAAGAGCAATAAAAGAGTGGCCACGAGGACCAAGCAAAAATCGAGGGTCATTCATGAAAACAAAGCCTGCAGTTTTTCCGTAGCAGTTTTTGATATCAACGCTAACTTGAATGGCATAGATCCTCAAAGGCTTAATATCAAAAAGACTTTAACAGTATTATATACGGCGTCATCGGGCTGTGAAAACATCAAATATCAATAATTTGATCGCATCAAATCTGAGTTTAGGAATAAGAAAGCAGTCAATCAGTCATGTGTGAATTCAATATGCCGCCACGGTCACAGCAATTCGATATCCACCAGGTTTTTACGAGGCAGTAACATGTCTCGTCACGAGGCAGCAACATGTCTCGGCTGCTGTCTCATCACGAGACAGCAACATGTCTCGGCTGCTGTCTCATCACGAGGCAGCAACATGTCTCGGCTGCTGTCTCATCAGGAGGCAGCAACATGTCTCGGCTGCTGTCTCATCACGAGACAGCAACATGTCTCGGCTGTTGTCTCATCACGAGGCAGCTACATGTCTCCTCTGTTGTCTCATCCTGTAGATATCGAAGGCTGGAGGAGCTGCAGTTCTGGTTGGTACTTCTTCCTCCTCCTCCCCCACGTCTTGTAGCGTTCTCTTCCGAGACTTGTCTCCCGCAGCAATGTACTGATCCACAGGCATGTTCTCTGATGCTGAGAAGGGATTGTGATGGATAAATTGTTTTTGGAATCCTAGCAGCTTCTTAGTTTAGAGTTTTTAACATAATAAAGGGAAAAGGACTCCTTTTAAGATAAATTCTTGTTTAATATCTTTTAAATTTGAGAGGTTGAGAGGGAGATGCGATTAACTTTGAACTAAAGTGAGGTTTTCTAAAATATTGAAATAGTAAAAAGAGATTTCGAAAAGTTGTAACAATTACCTGCCATCTTCTCGAGCATGACATCCAGGGAAGAAGGACACTTCTCTGCTATAACCTTTATCAGCTTGTCAACGTGCACGAAGGGACCCTGGGTACAGGGGTAAATTTAGGAGACTATAGATTAAGGAAAAATATACAATAAAAGTTGTAAATTCAGGAAAAATATAGCGCACAAAAAAAGGAAAATGGATAGCGTGTGGACTGTGAGCCGTGAGGCAACTAGTCTCTCCTTCGATCACTAAATAATCCTACAAACATCGGCAGAAATCAGTGACGACGATACTTCACAAAATTTCATACCTGGAAGCAATGAGGAGGTGGCATGTTGCCTAATTTCATACCTGGAAGCAGTGAGGGGGTGGCATGTTGGTGAGAGCTTCAGCTGCAGCAGCAGGGACAGGGTACCCAAATATACGGTTACTTCTCATGCTTGAGGGAGGGAATATTGTTACAATTACATAATACTGTAACCTCCAGCAATTACAGCAAACACATGACGTAAACCACGTTAAAACGAGTGGTCTCTGGAAGATAATTTGAAACTATCTGTGTGCTTAATTTCGCCACCAGCACGAAAAGACGAAACTCTCAAACAAACCAAATGATTTTATAGGTTACAATGGAAGGTACTCACTAGAGGATGGAAGAGGAGAGAAAGGTACCATGTGGGAGAAGTCAGGTCGAGCAACCCCTCCCGTTTGTTTAGGTTGCTGTTCTCGGGGGTTATTCTTTGGGTTTAGGAGGGGGTTCCGAGAATGAGGCGAGTCTTGTTCTACCTGTGATAGGAGGGTTTAGGAAGGGTTCAAAAGAGGGTTCAGAAGGGCCAGGGGTTAAATTTACCTCAATACCTATGACTTAGAGAATTCAATACCTATAATTTACCTCAATACCTATGACTTAGAGAATTCAATACCTATAATTTACCTCAATACCTATGACTTAGAGAATTCAACCCAGCTCACGCCATAACCAAATCATATAGTGAACTGTACCTGGTAGTCCATAGCTCTGAGTTCTTGCACTGAACAGGGGTACAGGTCTAGGTACTTGTATCTGTCCACTAGCAGGGAGGTTTCTTTTAGCTTACACTCCTGAAGAGGAAGAGGTTTACAAAATATGGAATATTAACAAAGACGGAATTTTTGAGACAGCTTCAAAGGGTTACAAATTATAGAATACATTTCACAAAAAGGCTTTATTTTTGTGCATCTTAGAAATTTTTGTTCCACATAAATATAACTCGTAAGGTAGTAAATTCCGTACGTTCTCGAAGACAGCAGATCTTCTCTTCTCCACTTTGATAAGGGACGCCAGATCCCCCACGTTACTCTCGAATGAGAGGAACTCGGACCAGATAGGCCAGCTGGGTTCCTTCTCGTTAGAGGTAAGCACTCGCTCGAAAAGGACACGGGTATTGTTGTCATCTGCGAATAGATGAGACGTTTTCAAACTTTTAAAAATAAAATGTTTAATGTACGAAAATTGACTGCATTACAGTCGCAGTCTAAACTCTAAGCAACTGACAATTAATCTAAAAACGGCTAGAAATAAGTTATTTTTCTGTAAGCAGCAAAAGAAAGTACGTGCTATTGTTCTAGAATTTGTAATTCGATTGTATTGATGTATAAAATAGTTTCTTTAAAACAATTGTTCTAGAAGCTTGAGCACAAATAGCCACATTGGTGTTCATTTTGAAAACTGAACCACTCATAACCCACCGTTCTGATGCGACAGATGATTGAGGTACTTCAAAATGAAGGGCACATTGGTGGGGAACCTCTGAAAATATGTCACTTTTATCTACTTTGAATAAGAATTTTTGGATAGAACTGAATTTTCTATCGATCGACATTGGTTTGAGTACGATTTCTAACTGAAATATTGATTTCAAGTTCAGTCAAATTTAGAAATCGTCGACTGAGTGCAAAAAAAGCTGAGTGCAAAACAATCCTATCTCCAACTTTTGTCTACGGCCACTCTGGAGGCCCCTCCACCCTTTGGAATCGATTCCATACTCAAATATGTCATTTTAGGCCTAAAAATTGAAGTTAAAAAATATCGTAAATCCATTGCCAAATTTTGGTGAGTGAAATACAATCCTATGGTACCTTAGGATCCCTGTTCACCATAATCTGCAAAAATAACTTAGTTTATTGTGGAGTTAGGATACCAGAATTGATGAATTAGTATCCTATCTCCATTGACATGAATGAAATAATTGATAGCGCTATTGTAATACAGTGTTACAAGTATCCTATCTCCGATAATTCTTTATATGAGTATGTGGCACTCTTGGTACATATACCTTTCCCGTTCAACGAGATATACCTGCATGTAGTGTGTAACAACAATATTATCTACATGATACCTTGGCAAAATAAATGCCAATACTTGGTTTGTATTTGTAATTCACCTTGCCTGTAGTCACACATACAAAGTCGGTGACCTAAAAAATGAATTAACTGATATATAATAGCGGTGCATAGATCTGTTAGCCACATATATACGCAATCGAGATATGACTGAAAGTAAGGGGAGATAGCTCAATTGGTAGAGCACCTAACCGGCAATCAGGAGGTTGTGGGTTCAAGCCCCATTCGCCTTGCACATTTTTCAGATCACCGAGTTTGTTTGTTTGACTATTATAGGCAGGATGAATTACAAATATCGTATCTTTGATACAGTAATACTTCAAGAGTTCAAGCTTTGGGTGGGTATATCCTCACAAGATGGTCTGAAGCTCATCCTCATAAAGTTATAAACTCTCTTATCATATTCAAAACCATTTATTTTCAAAGCATTAATAACATTGGCGCATTATAGCAATCCACCATTTACGTCATCTTTTAGTCTTTTGTAGTGCGTAGGAATGTTTGGTGACGTCACATGGCCGGCAGATTACACGTTGGTACAGTTATTTGATGTAAAATGTTCACCGTGACACTGCATACACAAATCTTCTGTGCCACATGACCACTTGTTGATTGCTATGCAATGATTTTACCACACAGCACAAATTCAAGCAGATACTCAGATATGTGATACAGAAAGTCACCAAAACATCATGAACAGGCTGAATGGAAAGTGAACCCATAGCACAGAGATCCTCCCCCTTGCTCAAATCCACCATGAACCGTATTAATAAGACTGCCCTACCCTCAAAGAGTGGGCTTCTCTTCGACAAGAGGAAAGTCAAAGTGATCATTCTTGTCAGATGAGTCCTGAGAGAAATACAACATAAAATGATTGCAGAAAGAAGAATTGGCTGGTAACTTCAAGTGCCCACACTCTTCAATCAGATGATACTCATCCTTCATGCTCATCTCATAATATCTTATTTATATAAAGTTTAGTATGAATGTGATTCATCGTAATGAGGGATTTCAAACTTCATATTAAAGTCAGAAGACAGATTCGATCTTCGTGCCTATGTACTCTGTACATCTTCCTCAACATAAGGATGCTGAACTTATCATCCCAGGAGCCTTCCATTCTCTCGACTTGGATCCCTTCTAAGGCTATAATAAAGTACCTGGAGAGGCCGATAGATCAGTCTATCGGTTTTTGATTGTTGTCAATAGACCCACAGGAGAACGTGCTTCCCGTCACAAATCTGGAGCTATATCCTTATGTCGACAGATTAGACACAGGACTTAAAAGTGACCTGCACTACCATTGTATTGTATTACATTGTATTGGTCCCTTTCCCGAGGAAGGGTTTCCTGATGGGAAACGTTGACACAGGAGCCATAGGACACCATTTAAAGGAACAAGAGCGAAGGCAAGGATGCCTCTAGTACCCTCTCGTGCCTGGAGCTTGATGAGAGCAGCATTGAAGTGCACTGACTTGGTTAACTCAATGGTAATCCAGGTGTTAGGCTTGATAGAGTATAGACAGATAGGTCCTTTACTGGTGCACAATACAGGTTGAGTCAACTACCAACTTCTGTGAAATTTTTAGCAATGCCTTTGTCATTTCCTGATGTTGTAGGGCAGTTGGGCACTCAAACTTTGCAATCTATGCCTAACTTACTGTCAGCCGTGTATGTATGCAGTCATCCATGATCCACAGAATTAATTGATTTTATTAACTATTTACCATCTTATTTTATTACATGTCAGCTTGACAAGTAATAAGGTGGTATCCTGTATTCTTGTAGGGATTTGCTGACGCTGACCAATATCAAACACCCACCATCAGTGCTATCAAATTACCAGTTGACCAAGGCCAGTTTTTGTAATTAGAGGTGCCCACTGTCCAAAGAAAGGGCTATAAGGAAAGGGTGGTATTGGCGATGAAAATTCGTGATAAGTGTAGGAAAAGTTATAACAGATAGAGGGACAAGGAGAAAGATTTTAAAGAATTAATAAGGGCCGAGGTAAGAGATTTGGGATTGGAAAAATAAAGGATATAAGCCTAGTGCCTACCTAGACCTTTCAATATTTCACCTTAAATTTTGAAAAAATGAATTAATACCAAGCCTAAGCCCTCCAGCTGAGCAGTTTCTTGTCAATAATATCATATGAATTTATCAAAGTGCCATCATGAATAGAAGTTAGAACCATGATAGCAACTGTTATGGAAGAACTACTGTATTGGAGATAGGATACATGTAATACTGTATTTTAATAGCGTTTCTCGATTATTTCATTGATGTCAATGGAGATAGGATATTTATTTATCATTTCTGGTATCCTAACTCCAGGTAAACAAAAACTATCTATCCTATGTCCTTTTTGGAAAAAACAAATCTCGATTTCTCTCGTGTTGGTGACGTTAGCAGAGTAAAACCAATTTGTTCTCAAGAGTGTGTACATAATTTTACAGGATCAACAATTCACTGACTGTTTGAAACCAAGGGAAATCAAAGAAACAGTTTTTGTTGAATATCTCGAAAACTAATGACCCATGGAGATAGGATAGTTGGATATAAGCTTTTTTTGCAATAGGCCGGCGAAATGAATTCTGTAAGTCATCAGCAGATATGTACGATGTATAGTGTACAGTGTATATTCACCTTCAATCCGATCTCGAATATTTTCAGGGCAATGTCTCTAGACTGAAAAGGAAAGGTGTTAGGAAGTTTTAGTGGTGATTATGCCCAACCTTTGTCAAGTTCTGAGCTATCTTATAGCGGGTTCCTTATTTCAATTGAAAAACTTCCTTGCATATTTGGGCATACATCTTACTATATGAGTGGTAGCAACTAGTATGTTCTAGTATAGCCATGTTACAATTGTTTTCATACTCACGGCGGAGCTGTTACCATATACCACCCTGGTTACCATGAACAAATCATCTTGTGGTTCTGCTGAAACCATCCACTCAGGACACAATTCAGAAAATAAGTTCATATTCATTTATACATGCTCAAAATACCAATACAGAAAATAGTCTATTTTGTAGCCTAGAGTTGGATCATGTTACTTGGATTGGACCGATAGAAGAATGAGAGTTTATTTAGATGATAAGCGCTGACTAGTAGCTCGGATAAAGTTGGAACTCCCGCATGAAGAGATGAGAGCCTCAAACGGATTTGGTAAGAATAAACCGGATTTGGTGAAAATGAACCTCTATCCTTGAAATTGGGAAGATCGATCTGAGTCTAAGTGGCCCAACAATAATGTCTCCATCCAGCTATCGAAGTTCATCGCAAACTCAATCACAAGACCTCTTCAGTCAATAAACTTTCTTCAAGTTCTTAATTTTTATAGAAACAGTCCTTGGCATTCCCACACTTGTAAAATCAAGTCAAAAGAAAATATGCATCACCAAAGAAAATAAAATCATTTGTTCAACTCATCATGTTAAATTTCAGTTCAAAGCACCTATTATTACATACATTGATAAATCATATCAAATAATTACAATTTAAAATTTTAAAATTTCGATTCAAACATAATTTCAAATAAATATCCTTAACATACACTTCGAAAGTTCGTATTATAACCAACATTAATACTTATTCCATACTTCAAATTCCCCACAAATTGACTAGTACCTTCACGCTACATGATAATCTATTACATTGATATGTGTTTCCCAATATTGTTAATTATTTTTATAAGTTTTAAATCATGTACCCTCTGGCCTTTGCGGTGGTTTTAAAGCAGTAAATTGAACACGGTAAGCAATAAATTGGACACAAAAACCATAAAATGAAAGCTCTATTCTCTATAGATTTGGAAACTCAGTAAATTGGACACCCTGAAGTCTTAAACAGCACTATCTTATCAGTTTGGAGAAGCAGTGAATTGACACGAGAAGCAATAAATTGGACACGATACGCAATAAATTGGACCTTATGAAGCAATAAATTGGACACTAGAAGCAATAAGTTGGACACGAGAACTTGTAGGACCCTTGACCATACACTTTGACTCAGGAAGCAATAACTTGGACACGAGAAGCAATAAGTTGGACACGAGAAGCAATAAATAGGACACGAGAAGCAATAAGTTGGACACCGATCAAGGATTTATCTTTTAACCAATAGATGTAGATGAATAAATTTCTGGTTAATACCACACTATTGTACAATGTCATCATTTTCAATATTAAGATTTTGTAATGTAAGTAATAAATCCGCTTTTCTCAGGAAATTTTCAACATAAAATGATTTGAATTAATCAACTCATCAATCTCAACTACAGCATAAGCGTTAAAAAGATATTATCATCAACTAACGTAATAACGTATCACGATTCATGGTCAATTGAAATTGAAAGTGCTCATTCATTCCATACTAAAATTACTTGAAAAGTTAAATTGATGAACTGATCAACTATTATAATCAATCTAAAAAGAAAGAATGGATAAGTTTTGGGTTTTCATAAAAAATTAGTCATGCTCTCATATCGTCTAAGATACATAACTTTGTGATGGACGCAAACTTAAAAGTCGCAGATAATTTTGCATGAATTGTTCCTGGAATGATGCTTGTTTTAGAAGGTCTGCTCAGTATAAAATCGTGTTCCATCAAAACTGACTGGGAACCATTTCATGAGATTACCAAACAATCCTTGGTCCTTGATGTACATCACTTCCCAGTCTTCTGCAGCTGCCAACCATCTCCTGTCTCCCAAATACGGGGCAAACCTCCCAAAACCAGCATCATTTCAACAACAATTCTCCAAAATTAACCTTCGACCTGAAGTCGTGTGACAGACCGTTCTGTCCATTATAAACAGGATCTGTAACTATCCGCTGGCCTTTCCTGCATTTCCCACCGTTATTCCTAGAAAACCCAAAACAAATAAAGTTAGTAACTAACACAGTACTAAAGAGTAGAAAGCACAAAGATCTTACTTTGGAAGTGTAGTACTCCATCAGTGCTCCGGCAACATAGACATGAGAGGAGGAGGGGTAAATGAGATACAACATAGACCTGAGGGGAAGGAGGGGTAAAGGAAAGAAGGCAAAGGTATCTCAAGAGGAGTCTCAGAGACGTCTTTGAGACTTGGTCGGCTTGCCTGGACACTGCCAAATGTCGAGTAAGATAAAACAGACCAATCAATTCCACCAGGCCCGCGTAATACACGGGCCTGGTTGAATTGATGAAACTAACTCTAAGATTCAGTTTTCGTTCAGCTGGAGAGTTCACGACATAGAGTAACCAGAAGTTGAGTAAAAATAGAAGATTGGTAACATAATCAGAAGTCACATGATCAAAAAGTCATCCAACTCACATGGTAATTGCTCTTTTGGTCCTCTCTAGCCTTCTTAAACACAGCTCTAGCAGCAGGAATACCCTCAGCTCTTCTGGCAAACTTCATGTACTGTATGTAGACCTACGAGTGTAGTGTGGATTGTATACCTCATTGTATGACTAATAATGTTGAAGTATGAGACTCAAAATCAGTACACTACTGCAACATCAACTAACTCACCAATGTCGTATCAGATATCATCAATTCACCAATGTCAGATCAGATGTCAACTCACCAATGTGGTATCAACTAATAACTAACCAATGTGGGATCAGGCACTGTCTTGAGCAGCTCAGTATACACCTTATGACACTCCTCAGTCTTCATCCTACTCTCCTCGTAGTCCGCAAAGGCGAAGTGAAGGAGCAGGTTGTTCTTCAGCAGACCGGATATGGCTTTCTCGTAGAGGGCTGCCACTTCGTCCTTCCAGGCTTGTGCTTGCTGGAATGACAAGGGGATTTGGAAATCTGCCAACTCAGTCAGTTATTCATTTTTTGAAGACCCAAGGTGGGGTACCCATAAGGGCTTTGAAATAAATATAATCAGTGCGATAAAAATCGAGAAAATAAAGCCACAGATACTTAGGGAAGCCAATCAAGGCTCGTGTCCATTAAGGGCTCAAGGCCATCAGACCTAAGGTAACCTGCATACTCTCTTGATTGAATTTATTCGAGTGTATCCATTGTTTCATTTAATACTTAGATGAAGTTGATAATTGCTTGCACGAAAAATTTACCTTTGATAATCAATGAATCTCTTTTTGTTAGATAACAAATAAGATAAAGCACTGAGTGATGCGTAATATTTCAGATTCGAATGTTCGATGCAATCTAGAGATCTAGCTACCTGAGTGTCTCCTTTCTCATGGACGAGATTAGCACTTCGTTCCAGAAACAGAGCAGCTTCATACCAAATGTCAGGGTGGTGTCCCCATGTCAACAGCGCCTGTTCATTGGATAGTAACCATAGCAACCAAGATATGATCATAGTGATGTTATCATGTTAGTGGTGCCCCCATGTCAATAGAGCCTGATTATTGGATTGTTACCATAGCAACCATGATATTAGAGTGATGTTACATGCTAGCAATGCGTTACAAAAGGTTATGATAAAGTGATAATAAAGCCGTCATGATAATTATGTTAAATCAAGACACGGTCAATTTTGTTCAACCTCATACCATTACTGCTCTAACCTACCTGTTCATAAGCATACATGACACGCTTCTTGATCAGCCCTGTATCATCGCTTCTCATTGGATTGTTCTTCTCCCATCCAATGTACCTGTCAGGTAAATAGTTAAGAAAGAAGAGCAAACGTATTGATAGGTGCAAGTGGGCCAATGTCAAGTTAGCTTCTACTGAACTGACGACGTTTAAATGAAAAAGTGAAAAATGTTTTTTTGAAATTTGAAATTGGGCCTCACCAATTTTCACTTAATCGAACACATAAAGAAATGAAATAAGATAATCTGCAGAATAACGAGCAGTAATAATTTCTCACTTTTTCCACATGTCGATCTGTTGCTTCTCCTCTGCGTTATTTAGAGGTGGAGTTGCAGGGGCACCCCTCACTAAACCTCGTGTTGTAGCTTCGTAATCCTTGGCAACCCTCCGAGCATTCTGGTAGTCCTTACTTCGCTCTTCCAGCAGCTTCTTTGCTATGATCTCATTCACGTTCTGAAAGGGTTGGGAAATCAGTGATGGAGTAATATAGAGTGATGAAGTTTTGTAATATTTATGGTATATACGTATATACTATGGAACCAAAATAATATTTAATTTCGAATATAACAAATGAAAAACATTCAAACATAAACCATGATCAATGAGCTGACCTCCCACAATAAAAAGCTATTCATCAGTTCAGTTTTTGCTTCATTACAAAAGTAGGTAATGTGATTATTGATTATTGAACCTGCTCAAAAGTGCTGTAGTCCCTCCAAAGCTGTTCTACATTACTGAGTGGCATCATAACAGCACGTTGGTATACCCTTCTGATGGCCATTATCTTCTGGTTCTCAGCATAGGAACCTGCTGCTTCACCATCCTGTTATAAAAACATGATTATCATATTCATTATCAATAGTACTACTTTCATTGAAGGTATCAATAATAAAGTAACAATAATGATGTTTATCACATTATTTATTAGTATTTCATAAGTTTGTAGACCATAAAATGCTCTCAATATCTTGCTTTAAGATTAATTTTGCAGCCATTAATACAATACTATCATACAATAATCAATGTTACCTTGATGAAGTCAACATAGTCAGACCATATGTTCCCAGAAGCCACGTCAATACCAACTTTATCCAGTGCAAACTCATAGGCTTTCATCATCTTCTCCCTGAAAACTCATTTCAACATAATGTCAAACAACAATGTCGTCCAAGCAGCAATCAGCATACCATAAAACATATGAAAGAAATGTATCAACCAAAAAGGCAATATTATCACAGTGAAATAAGGCATGTAAGACACAAACCTAAAGTTGGGCAGAGATTTTTTGGTTTCCTTCACATAAGTCAAGTAGAACTTCCAGAGATCCAAATTCAGGACCTTCAGCAGGCATCTTTGAAATAATGCTTCAACTCTTTCAAAGTTTTTAGACTTGAGCTCCTGAAGCCAATCAAATATATTATAGATGTTTTAGACAAATAAATAACGACAGAACTTCATCATTGATTATTACTATTACAAATGGGTTGATGATTAACTTGATCAAATTGCTGAGTATTAAACCTTCACAAAAAGATGATTTAAACAGACCCTGAAATTTGTAACAATTTGTAAGAGGTAACAAAACATGACTTACTTCTTCAATGTAAAGCTTCCAGAACCTTCCACATGTTGGGTAAATATCCATCAGTCTTTCATATGTCTTCCTTGATATGTCTATGTGCTTCTCCTGAAGAAAAGGTACTCACACAAAATGGTAGCAATAACCCTATATATATGAAAATGGGCATAAATATTAATTTACAATAGGAGATAGAAAATAAATGAATTGACTTCTATAGCAAACACAAGGATTAGCTCACCTGTGCATCTTTGATCAAAACATTCCAACATTCCATATCATATGGATGAACTTTAAGTTTTGCTTCTGCTTTCTGTAATTTATCACCTTTGTCAAGCATCATCTCAGGAAGATGGTCTGTTTTCATAGCATCAATAAACTTTGGATCTGCCATTTTAGAAGCCTGTTTTGTATTCAAGTGTTTATTCAAGAGCAATTGTTATACAAAAGTAGGTAAAATTTTCTATTAATTCAATTCAATGTGGGTTACTGATATTACCAAAAAGTAGTCATTCTTAAGTTTTAATTTGACAGTAGGTTTTATAGTAACTTAATTTCTTTGATTGGGTTTTTGTTCACTTAGTGATAGGAAAAAGAACATGACAGCTTCAATGCAGCAACTGTGTGAGTTTCAATCGTCCATTCAAAAGAGAGTAAAATACAACTATGTTGAAGTACCAATGGCTAAATTCCAAACCATGGTGAAATCAGTAGAGAGCCTTGATGTAGACCATTTTAAACAAAGAATCTAATAATAATAGATTAAAACATAATTTTCATTAAAACACCACGATTCTATATTTTACAGCAGACTTGATGGACCATGTGTTGGCATGAATTTTCTTGTTTTCCTCATGAACGTGATTGCACAGCCAAAATTTAGCTTAGAAAATACATCGAAGTGACATAACAGCAGTTGCAGGGTTGAAACTGTCTCCCTGAGCTAGTTCTCAAAAAAATTAAAAGGAAGTTTCAAATAAAAGAGGGAGGGGGTGGTGAATTTGTATCAAATGTTTCAAAATAAGATTATTATTATTATTAAATCTGAGAAAAGTATAAACCAAATGTTTCAAAATAAGAAAGCTGCATGGACGTCTGGCTTCAACAGTTTTCTCTTTAAAGTCATCATCAACATCAATCTGACAAAAAGAATGTGGTTCTGAGAAAACAGTTGACACAGCATTTAGATTTCTATAACAACAATTAAAGAATAAATCCTTTAAAACACATCGATCTGCAAGACTTTTCTCCAACTTTGGACTTGAACTTTGACACGATTTCTTGGGAAATACTATGTAAGAACAGCCAAATCCAAATGAGTCACACCTAGATGATTGGTGTGCAGGCATCTTCAGTTCAATACCTACCTCAGCTTTCGGGATGTTAAAATTGTGAGAGCTTTTTATGAGGTAGGCCCCCCAGCAGTCACCCCCTGGTACCAGGGTAAAGCACCGTCAAGTGCAGTGACCACATGCCTGATTGAAACTGATTAGAGGTCTTTAGGGATCGATCACATAGAACGATCCCTTAACACAAACATCAAGAAATTAAGTAGCACACTTGGTGAAGAGAAGTATAGGCCCAGTAGTTAGATTTCTACTTAATAAATAAAAAATGAACTTGATTAAGGGATCCTTCACATATTATGTAATCAATTTTGGCCGATTTCAACCCCCCCCTCGTGATCAAGTTTACAGTAGTTGTATTTGTTACAATAACATGTAACATAATCATTTGGAAACCCCCTCCCCCGTATTGGTGATTACATGATATGTGAACAATCCCTTACTGTACAATTCTAACAAAAGATATGAGTTTTCATTTGATCTTTTCATATATCTCTCAAATTTGTCTCAACAGAGAAGGTGTTAAATAACTGTCTGGTCCTCCACTCTAGTCAAGATCCGAAAACTGCAATCATCATTTATTCCATTTATTTGAGACTGAACTGGTGCTCATCATAATCAACACACTTTCAAAACAATATCGGCAGTTTTTAGAGCAGCCATTTTTGTCTGATTTGCCGATTTTCTCCCATTTCTGTCTGATTTGCCATTTTCCCATTTTTCTTATCTGTTTTCACACTTTGAGTCTTTTTTTTGCTTTCTCAGTTTTTTCTAATGTAGCGGTTGCCCTAACCAGCGCCCTGGTTTCGCGCACGGAGTGCGCGGCGCGACACCCCTGGTTAGGGGAAATGTAGCGGCGCATTTGAAGATTTAGATTTGAACAATAAGGAGAGGCCCGACGTTCCTAAGCCCGCATAGGTGTGCTTCCTAAGCCCGCATAGGTGTGCGTACGCGCGCCGCGCTACCCTACGGGACACACTGGGGCCGGGGAAGCGCGCCGCGCAACGCACACAGGGATATACGTGTTTAGCAAGGCTCGACACATGGTTGCACGCACAAATTGCCCTAGCTCGTAGGATGCGCGCGCGCGGCGCAACGTTCCACATTTGGACGGTCACATTTGCGCTTCTATCTTTTTAAGCTCCCATTGTTCCCCTAACCAGGGTTTTAGCGCTTGCCGCGCACTCTGCGCCGTGCGCGTTACCAGGGTCCTGGCATCCAATTCCCTGTTCTGAGGAAGCGCACCGCGCAACGCAAACAGCGGTATAAGTGTTTAGCAACTCTCATCCAGTCAGAAAAATAAATGGCCAACGCTACCTCAGAACAGGGAGACGCTGCGCGTGTACACATACATATGCAGGTCCAGGAATATCATTAGAATTTAGCCATATCTGGTTAGATGAAACAGTTCACATATCAACATCATTAGATTTCAAAAATAACAAATCATCGTGATTATCATTACTAATAAATTAAACAGAGTTGATAAACAGGGTTGATAAATTGAACAGGGTTCTCTAAATTTTCAGATTTAACTCAATTTTCAGGTTGCACTAATTTCAAAAAAAGGTTGCTATGACTTTATAAAGTATCTCAATAATAAACACAATCCCGATAATAAAAATGATTTATTCAAGCCACTAATCCGGCCAACATGCAAGATATTTTATAATTATCCCATACAACACATTTCTTCATGTCATTTGAGTCAATATGAAACTTCACATTAATCTTAACTGACATTTTTCTCAAACATAAATATCATGGCATATCATAATGACTTTAATAACTCAATTATTTGAGAAAGTTACCAAGTAGACAGACTTATATTATCTTAAATAAAATCAGCTTACATCGGCCCAGAAAATTTGTTAATTGTAAAATTGCTTTTTATTAATGTTACTATGGAATGGGCACCGGTGTGAAATGGTGCTAAATAATTGTTAACATTTGATATTGATCAATTGAGTGTGAGATTAGAGATGGTTCAATACCATTATGCTTACTTTACTTTACTTTACTTTTATTGTTACTTCAATTCTGCCAAGATGTGTATCATGTTATCACTGAATTTGTGGGCGTTTTTCTGCTCCTGACAATTTACTAATCACATCTTGAAGCATGCAATTGTATGATTGTATGATCACATGTTCAATCACTTCTTATCAGTTAAATTATCAGTTGGTTGTCAGCCATCACTTCATTTAGTTCCTTGTTTCTGCCCCACCAAACTGGACTTATTTTTGATTGTGGGGAAACGACCCCTTCCAGCATTCTGAAAGTAATCATGAGAGGAAAAGGTACTATAGGTACTCAAGAGAATGAAGGTCAAACAAATTATCTGAAACAAGACAATTGTAATCAGGTAGTTCTATAGTTATCTCAATAGATACCTTTTAAATCATTATATTGTGAAATTTATAGGTTGATATAAAAGTCTGAGATAATGAAACCCTGATGTGTGTGCTACTAACTTTTTGAGGTCGCTTTGGAGGTGCTTTAGCTGGGCCACCATAGACCTTCTCAGCTCTGATGTAGTGCTCAAATTCTTTGTCCATTAAATTAACATATTCTGTGCCAACTCCAAACCTCTCAGTAAGGGATTTCAAACAGGCCTAAAGGTAATGTAATTTAAGTATAAATATAATTATATCACAATAGCAATGCACTCATCATTAGATTTATAATGGGCTTCATGAAATATGATTAAGCTCTAGAGACAGTGTTTGATCATGATGTGAGTGATTATTGCAGTGATCATTTAAAATGTACCCAGATCAATCAGCTGATCCTCTTCTTCTCTTAACCAGAAGATATGATACTTTATCTATTGATGATTTCTATTCAGTTTCATTCATTCAGGTGGTTGCTGTACTTGACAGTGTCTGACCCCAAAGGCCTTAAAAGCTGAGGTGGGTATTGGGCTGATGATGCACATCTCTCATCTCATCTTGGTGTGAATCATTTGGATTTGGCTGTTTGTCAACAAAGAATTTCTTAAGAAGTGTGTATTAAATTTAGAATAAAACAAAAATTTTTAGAATAAAACAAAAATTTTATTTGGCATTTCATTGAACACACCTAAAATTACTAAAAATATGTACGAACAAAAAGCTTACCTTTGCTGACCTCTCCTGATCTGGTGATATATTCTTTAGATCCTTTCTCATCTTATGAATCATAAACTGTGCCAACATAGTCTGTTGATCAGAATCCCTGGTAGAATGTAGGTATTGTTACAATTTACATGACAATTTTGTGCATTTCATTGTGCATAAAAATTTGACCTTAGGAACATAGGAAGAACTCTGAAAAGCTACCATGAATATGCGGCTACCTTGCATAATTGTCAACAAGTGCCATAATCTTTTTCCAGTCTGTGTTTGGTTTCCCCTTTGCAATCTTCAAAGCAATTTCAAAACTGGCTTTAGTAACTGAAATACAATTATATCGGTATCTGCTTTGAATATTTAAGCAAAAATTATCAATTCTATCTATATAGAAATCTAATTTGTTAGTTACAAAATCTTAATTCATGACATGCACATGCTATTCAAAGCAGATAATTGAATGAATACACACCTAATTTATTGAGTTCAGAATTCACTCACCATCATTAAGAAATTTACACCAAAAAGTGAAAATGATGTCTGGCTGCTATAAGACTTTCATTACAATAGTTCATATAGTTTATGTAATGCATAATTGTGACAATGCTATGACTTCTTTGAAGCTTTTTACTTTCATTGAAAAATTTCCTGCATTTCCTTTAGTTTATTGTCTAAGGCACTCATGATAAATTTTTAACGCAATTGATGTTGAGTGAATTTGGTACTCATTTAAATTTCACTTACTATTAGGATTTTTTGAAGGAATGCTATTGTCTGTCAATACACTGCTTACAGACGTTGTACCTAAAGATTTTTAGGAAAGTTGGTTTCAAAGATAAGTTGCCATTTATGCCTAGAAGTTGCTCAATCCTTGCCAAATTTTTAATTAAAGTTCATACAATGAATATCAGCAAAGTTGAAGAAGAAATCTGTCAATGAATTTGTTTCTTTGTAGGTTCTCCTTTTTGCATGCCTAAATCAATTGTAGATGCTTCATCATTAACCTTGGTATGTTGCTATGATTAATATGACTTTGGTATTAATATATCAATCAATTGATAATCTATTATGTCATGATCTACTATTTCCTGATCCAGCTGTTATGTTATAATCTAGGTTAGACTGTCACTGTGCTTACCTATTGCTCTACAGAGTATTAATAAAGGTGACTACAGTTACTGCTAATGATGTATTGATTTATAGCTTTCTTATCTCCATGTGATAAATATTGTTGCTTACTACTTAATAGCATTGATGATGGTGAATGAATTAGTAGAACCATAGAATCAGAAGTATGAAAGTCCTATCATTAATTTGTTACTCACGTGGTGGTTTTCGGGGCCCTAGTCTTTTTCCAACTCTCTGAAATATTTTTTTGATATTGAACTGCTCAAAATTTGATATTAGCAGATGTCACCACTCAATGTCCGATCATGGCATATCACAATATCTATTAAATGTTACTACTTTATTAATTCTTTATTAATTCTTCTCCCATAGATTCAATTACCTGCTTTGTTGGTGGTGGTAACCAGCTTGATATTGAACTGGCAGGAGCTGTTTCAATTTTTCTCTTTGATTGCTGTGAACTGCTTTGTGCATGGATGTCTGAAAGGTTAGTTTCAATTGACATGAGCAAGGCTCAAATCTATCCCACCATAATACCAAATGCTGATGTATCATGTTTGCTGAAATTAAGAGCTTAAAAACAATTTAAAATTGATTTATTTTAGGTCATACTGTTTATTTGGAAATTAAGGCTGGCTTTAACCACCTGTAAATTTAGATTCATTGACTTCCCAGTTGTGATATATGTAATAATATTCATTTCGAATAGTGATAATACCTAGTAAGGTTTATATAACTATATCATAAATCTTGCTCTATTATAATATAGGTATTAGTATGTGAAGGGGTAAGCTACCTGATGTGTATTGTGGAACATTTTTCACTAACAGTGGTTGTATCTCTGGTAGACGACTCTGAAGTGATGAGGTTCATAATGGAATCTACCTAGATATATTATTTCCTCTTATATTGAAGAAAACAAGAAAAATATTTCACATGTCATATATGATATTTAATGTTTATCATGAATATTATCTTCCTATACTGCTGTGAAGAACCATAGGTTTCCATGTATGGTATGAAATTCATTTCATTGAGTGTAAAAGTTATTGAAAACAGTTTTACCTGTTGAGGAGAGACCGATTTCTTTCCCTTACCACTAGCTGTTGGTGATACCCCTGTGAAACCATAATTAGTTGACTAGCTGCAAGCTACTAAATCAAAGTTTGCTTTCTTAGACCTCAAAAATAACCTTGCCATTAGTTTTTGTGTTTTAAAGCACACTGCACCACATATAACATATCAAAATATCACATATTTAACTTATATGAATTAGTTTTAGATTGCTTACTACTTGATAAGCAGTACTATTCGATCTTCATAACAAGAATTTTCATAAGTCATGTGCTTTTCGTAAAGGAATTGTGAGACGTAACGCGCAAATCTTTTTTTCCTATTGCAATTTTTTAACATTTTTAATCACGCAATTTTACCCCCATTTCGGTTTGTACCAATTAGAGAAAGTGTATCGTTTAAAATTCCACTTTTGTCGCGCTAAAAAAGATGACGAACCATTACTAATAATCAAAGTGATTTTTTCAGGTGATGCTGCTAGATCAGCAAGAGACACAAGCAATGACCGGATCCATTTACCACCCCACACCCGCCCTGAACTTTACTTCCAAACCCCCCGGTCAGTCAATTTTTTGTGCTGAATAACCCCAATAAGACTTTGGAATTATTTTAGCTGCTACCGTAACATTAAAATTTTCATGAAAATTTTGCATAGAAAAAAATTTTAAAATCGATTATACATCGACCATTTGGGAAACAGGGATGCAGCTTTAGGCCCACTTTATGAGGATATTGGTGGGGATGGGGAAATCTTGGTTTTGGATGTTAAAAAAACATTTAGAAACTGGAGGGCATTTTAGCCTTTGAGGAAACGAACTGGCCTTTGGCAATTTTTGTCGGGCCCCCACCCCTTTTTTTGGCCACCCCTTTTTTGCTTTTTTTGGTAAAAATGTTATTTCGGCCCTTAGGAGTTGGGAGCAACCCAACCCCCTTTAAAAATACCCAAATGTAATTGGGCGGATGATGGTTCCGGGGCCCCAGGCCTTTCGTTTGAGTTATGGCCAAAAGGGAAAATTTTATCCCCCGTTTGGGATCGCTCTAAAAAAATGTAATTTGGGTTCCCTTTTTGGGGTTTGGGGTGAACCAACCTTTAAAAATAACGCAATCAGAAATTAGTGGGGTATGTGGTTCGCCTCGACCATTATTCTTCGACTTATTGCCCAAAAAACCAAAAATTTGAGGGCTCGTCAGAAGAGGTAGCCTCAGCCCATTTTTAAAGCCCAGAACAAACCACTCTATATCAGTTACACCGCATTAAGATCAACAATGGATTGGAATTTAAATCCAATTTTCCCAAATTTGTCAAGTTAACCTGATTTTTAGGGAATTGGACAAAAAATCGTTGGACAAAATTGGACAAAATTAGACAAAATTGGACAAATTCATTTTTTAAAAAATTTCCGAAACTAAATTTTTCTACTTTGGTGTTTTTAATTTTAAAAATCCCAAATGAAATTTTACTCTAGTTCAATATCCTTTAAGGGGACTGGACCCTTTTCAGATTTTTGGGGCAGAACGGAAACTTTGACACTGGGGGAACCCAACTGGAAAAAAATAGAATAATGGTTAAAATGGAAATGATTGCTGATGCCTGATTACATTAAATTGCAACATGGTGAGTGATGTATCAAAAGGAAGGACACGGGAAACACCCCTTGTGTATCGCGCCCAAATCCAAGTATCACTGAACCGGCTGATTTTCCGGGCACCAGCCCCGGACACTGACACCGGTCTGATGTATCGCTGACACCAGTCCGGAAAAACTGACCCAGTCTGATGACCGAAAAGCCGGGACCGACACCGGGCTGATGTATCGCTGACACCAGTCCGGAGTATCACTGACACCGGTCTGATGTATCACTGACACCAGTCCGGAGTATCACTGACACCGGTCTGATGTATCGCTGACACCAGTCTGGAGTATCACTGACACCGGTCTGATGTAACGCTGACACCAGTCCGGAGTATCACTGACACCAGTCTGTTTTATCACTAGCAGCAGTCTAACGCATCATTGACACCAGTCTGACATACCACTGATTCCAGTCAGACGTATCATCGACACTAGTCTAAGTTAGACGTATCACTGAAACCAGTCTGAAGTAAGACGTGTCAATGCTTTTATGATACCAGTCTGAAGTTAGACGTATCACTGAAACCAGTCTGAAATAAGACCTGTCAATGATACCAGTCTGAAGTTAGACGTATCACCGACACCAATTTGACGTATCACTGACCCCAGTCTGTTGTATCACTGACACCAATTTGACGTGCCACCGACACCAGTCTGACTTATCAGGGGGCTGGCAAGCCCCCCGCGGCGGTTTGCGAGCCCGAGGGCCCGAAGGGCCCGAGGGCGAGCATTGGACGGCGGACCTAACAGTGCGAGGGCCGAAGGCCCGAGCTGCGAGCCCGAGGACCCGAAGGGTCCGAGGGCGAGCATTGGACGGCGATTCTAACGAGAGAAATCTCATGTATTTCCCCACATTTCACGAAGAAATTTGGGCAACTTTCCGTTATTGGATTTCCACCAAAATCGATACGTCGCATGTTTGAGGGTCAAAGGTGCAACTGTCAAAATTTCAGATCGATTGGATAAAAGATGCCCAAGTTATGACAACTTATTCGCACTGAAATCGCACACGCGATGCGTACGCATCGCTGCGCTTCCCAGCCGGCATTTTCAAACCAAACCAAAAATAAACCAATGATAAACGTTTATATTTGGTTTAAATTTGGTTTCCGTCAAACGTTATGGATAATCGTTTTTGATACGTTTAATAAACGTTTCTGTAGAAACGTTTATTGAAATCCCAAAAATAAACGTTTCTGATACGTTTAATTTAGGTTCATCCAAAACGTTTATATGAAACCAATTATAAACGTTTAAAAAACGTTTATTTTTGGTTTACACAATAACAATTTTCGGATTGGAATTGCGTTTCATGGAAACCTCAAATAAACGTTTAAAATACGTTTATTTTTGGTTTGCAGTGAACGTTTCGCCAACCAAAATAAACTTTTTTCGAAACGTTTATTGTTGGTATTCACGAAACGTTTCGCACAGAACCAAAAATAAACGTTCCAAAAACTTAAATTTTTGGTCCACAAAAGCGTTTTCCTAAAACCGAAAGTAAACGTTACACTGTGACAGAAACGTTTATTTCAGGTTCTGTGGAAACGTTACTTGAAGACCAACAATAAACGTTTCGAAAAAGTTTATTTTTGGTTGGCGAGAAACGTTTACTGCAAACCAAAAATAAACCTTTTGAAAACGAAGTTAACGAGGTTCCATTGAAACACAAGGAAACATTTTATTCTTATAAGTATAATCCCTGGTCCTGCGAGCCTCAGCAATATTTGCCTTGCAAGGCGAAAACAGTGGATAACATCCCTGTTATATAATTTTTGTTACAGCCATGTGTATACTGCATACACATGGTCGACGGAGGACTCTCAGAGCCCAAGTCGAGAATTAAAAAATAATTAAGTGATTAAATTATTAATTAAATGGTTTATTTATCGTTTCGGGGAAACCAATCAAAAACGTTTTTTTGAAAACGATTTATAAACCAAAAATAAACCAAATTGCAAGACCTCATTTTCTGTTTAATTACCGTTTCTGTATGACGTTTAAGAAACGTTTCGCAAGAAACGTTTATTAAACGTTAAATTCAAACCGGTTTTATCGTTTTATCCGTTACGCAAAAGAACGTTTAATAAACGTTTATTAAACGTTACTTCGTTTCGTTATGGTTTCTTAAAAAAACGTTTATTAAACGTATTTAAAACGTTTCTGTGCCGGCTGGGTTGCCAGCCCCCAACTATATGTTTTCATGGATTCGCCGAATTTCAAAAATTTTTACGGTACGTTCCCGACGATCAAATCAATTTAAAATTGAGTTTCCGCGCCTTCGCTGTGCGCGCGCACGGAGTTTAAAATTTGAGATCAATTCGTTCAGAAATGGCTGAGTTATAACTACTTGAAATCGCCAAAATTGAGGGTGTTCTTGTTAAAAAGGGTTACGACACTGATACATATACGAGAGATGACGCTTTTAGTGCAAGAAGTATACCCTATTTAAACGGCCATATCTCGGGAACGGTAAAAGATACAGCGCTCATCGACCCAGCGTTGGAAAGTAGAAGGATAGAACTTGCGAAAAATGCCCTTTAAAACTATTTTACGTCACGATAATGACGTCACAAAACTAAGAATTTCAAATGTCGATTTTCCCAAAAATAGGCGTTTTTCAACGCAATTTTTCGGTATGAAGGACTCGAGATAGGAAAAAATGCTCCTAGCGTGGAAAGTAAATTGAATGTACTTTTAAAAATGTGGTTGAAAAGTTCTAAGCTCCCCAGCATCTTTGAGATATATGATTGTTTGAAACACTTTGACACGAAAAAAATCCCAAAAAATGGCAAAACTTGTGAAGCTAGTGGAGAGAGAACGGGACAACCCCAGAACTTCATCTTTGGACATGTTGTCGGTCATAGTCCCAATTGTGTTAATGAATGGGTCTCAGATAGCTTATCTAATTTAATGACGTAATTATGAGCAAGCCAGACGGATCTATCAGAGTGTGTGGGGATTACAAGGCTACATTGAATCCTGCTCTTGATACGAAAGTTTATCCGCTGCCTACTATTGAGGAGTGTTTTGCTGAGATGGTCGGAGGTCAACTATTCACAAAGATCGACATAAAGGCAGCATACAATAGTTTGCGACTAAGACAAGTGATCAGTGTTTAACTACATTAAACACACACTTGGGTTTACTGAAGTGGACCAGATTACCATTTGGAATTAACTCTGCCGGAGCACAGTTCCAGTGTACGATTGATGAGGTGTTGCTGGGAGTTAACCAGACCGTTGTCGCGTTGATGACATTCTTATCACTGGAAGGAGTGAGGAAGAGCACATGGCTAACGTTAGAGAAGTGGTGACAGGTTAGAGAAAGCTGGGTTCAGATGCAGGAAGGACAAGACTACGTTCATGGCATCGTCAGTGATTTACCTGGGTCACGAGGTTTCTGCTCAAGGAATTAAGCCAGTGTCTAGCAAAGTTGAAACCCTCATCAAAGTTGATTATTCATAGATAACCGAGAAAAGCTGATCACATTTCTCGGAGCAGTACAATACTACGCAAGATATCTGCCCAATCTTGCTACGGTCATTGCACCACTCAATCACCTTCGTTCGGCTCAGGTTGAGTGGGTGTTTGGAAAGAAGGAGAAACATGCCTTCAATGAGCTGAAAAGGATGCTGACGTCTGGTCAGATCTTGACGTTCTACAACCCTGATTGGCCGTTGAAGATTGATTGCGACGCAAGTTCTGTTGGGTTGGGAGGAGTTCTATCTCACATGTGTCCTGGACGGTGAAGAAAGACCCATAGAGTTCATCAGTAGAACCCTAACAGAGACTGAAAGACGGTATTCGCAGTTAGACAGGGAAGCACTAGCTATCATCTGGGGTCTGAAGAGATTTCACAAGACATCTTCGCTAGACCATTTTCATCTGGTTACTGACAACGAACCACTTTATCACATCTTCAACCCTCACAAGGGAGTTCCTGAAATGGTCATCAGTCGTTTACAGCGGTGGGCGTTGATTCTCAGTTGTTACAATTACACCATAGCTTACAGACCGACCAGTAAGCATGCCAACGCAGATGTATGTTCCCGTTTTCCACTGCCACACAGTGTCAAGGAGGAGTCCTGTGAGTCGGAGTTGTTGGACTGTGGCAGTGTAAGCGAATGTGAGTGTTCAGTGTTTGCTACATACATCGGTGAGGATAAACCGCTGCTTAACAGTGTTTTGATAGCTAAACTGTCGAGAACAGACCCTGTCATATCAAAGGTCATGTACCTTGTTCAGGAAGGTGGATTGAAAGATCATCAATCGCCAAGAAGGCGAAGTGTCAAAGACCGGCTACTGTCAGGAATGAGGCAGAGTCGGGGTGAATCATCCAAAGGTAAGAGTGTAGTCGCCGAGAAGGCGAATTGTCAAAGACCGGCTACTGTTAAGAATAAGGCAGAGCTGGGTGAATCATCTGATAAAGACAAGCTTTCCCCATATCTCAGTAGAAGAGAAGAGTTAACTGTGGATTCTGGGTGTTTGATGGGGAACTGTGTAATCATCCCTGAGAGGATGAGAAGCGACGTGCTGAGTCTGTTACATAGCACGCACATGGGGGAGCAGTTCGATGAAGAACATGGCAAGGAGATACGTGTGGTGGCCAGGGCTAGATAGCGACATCGAGAGTGTGGCTAAACACTGCTCATCATGCCAACTCAGTCAGCCATATCCCAAAGGATCATTGCCACATCCGTGGGGTGTTCCAGAGCACCCATGGGACCGGATTCATCTTGATTTTGCTGGGCCGTTCGCAGGTTGTATGTGGTTGATAGTGGTCTGCGCATATTCTAAGTGGCTTGAAGTGGAGAATATGAAACAGAATACAACTGCGACAAACTTGATCAAGTAGTTACGAGAGATATTCGACGCTTTGGGTTACCTGAGTTTTAGTGAGTGACAATGGACCACAGTTGTCTCGTTCACACGAATTCAAGGCGTTTCTGGAAAGGAATGGAATCCGGTACATACCCATACCAGCATACCACCCATCATCCAACGGACAAGCAGAAGTCATGGTGGGTAAGTTCAAACAAGCTATGAAGAAGATGAGTGCCACAAGCAAAGACATCGATCACAGTGTATCAAGTTGGTTATTCCAGTACAGGAACACGCCTCATTCTACCACTGGATATGAGCCCTCAGTACTCATGTTCGGTAGGCGATCCAGGACAACATTGAGCCTGTTGAACCCTTTATCCAGCAACACGAAGCATCAGACCAAGGTCATGGATCAGTTCGTCAAAGCGGAGCAGAAAGGATCACGGACTTTCGAAGTCGGAGATCAGGTGTACTTCCGAGATGTACACAACCAGAAGTGGGTTAAAGGTGTTGTCAGAAGCACCGAGGGATCGAAGGTCTTGGGCATTGAGTCAGAGGAACAACTGATGCTAAGGAAGCATGTGGATCACGTAGTGTCTCGACCCACTACATCGGATCAACCTGAGGTACCTGCTAAGGAGTCTGGGGAGGTTGTACTTGATGGTGGTGAACCGAGAAAACCCGTTGAGCACAAGCATAATGCATGCCTATCCCGTAATATTCCAAGTAACAGTGAGCCCGACCATAATGCACGCCTTAATGATAATGATAGTTTGGGACTTGTACCTAATAATCAAACACCAGCTGAAAGTTCAGCTTGTTATCAACCTAGCACACTAGTTAGTGAGCGTCCCAAACGTACAGTTAAGGAACCTGACCGGTTGAGCTACAAAAAGCTTGGGGGATAGTAGCATCCCACGTGTAATTTGTAATTTCAATGTAAGACGTAAATTAAATTGAGCAAGACTCAAGTTTTTATAATCACAAACTTTTCATTTTAAATCACCGATTTATCTCGTATTTTACCGTATTATTCACAAAGAATTGAGTGTTATTTATTAATATGTATGTGGGGTTTTCTGTTAAAAGATATCTATTTATTCATGTGTGTTTTAAAGACAATTTTTTAACGTTTGAATCGCAAGTTTTACCGTGAATTTGAACGAATTTTCTATTCGATTTTTCGAATTTTATTTAAGTGCTAAATCTACTAGCAATTTTGCGCGCGCGTATATGTAAAGTTTATTGTTATCATTTTGCGCTAGGTTTTTAAACTTTAAAAAAGCCGCGCAGGGGGAATGTTAGATCTTTATACGATAGATTGATATTATCCTGATGTTATTTGTAGTACCATGGCTTTCCCTTTAGTTTTATGATCATCCTTTACTCTGGCTTTTCACTTGGTCCAAGTACCTTGAAACTATCCAAAGTACAACTCAACGATACAGCATGGACTACAGTATGACATATTGCTGACACCAGTCTGACGTATCACCGACACCAGTCTGACGTTAGACATATCACTGCTGGTAACTGGTTAACCAAACCGTAACTGAAATACTGGTTGACTGGATTTTTTTGCCAACTGTAACCGAAACCGTAACCGAATGTTTTTAATTGACTGATTAGGACAAACGGAAGGTTAACCGAACCGTAACCGAAAAATGGTTTAACTGGCCCTTTTTGTCCAACCCTAACCGTCTAACCGTCACCGGATTTATTGAAAAAAGGTAACCGGTCATTTGCTATCAATGACACAATTCTGAAGTTAGACGTATCAGTGTCCAGTGATACCAATTACCAGTTTGAACTTGACGTATCACTGAAGCCAGGTTGAAATTTCACTGATGTGTCGTTGTCGGTGATTCATATGATTCTGTCGTTGAGCTGTTGAGCCTACAAACAGGAACTGGTCGAGTCAAGCCGAATCAAGCCGAAACGAGCGGAACAAACCACCCCGAACCAACCCAAAAACTTCCCCAAATGTAGCCGAAATAATCCGAAACGAGCCAAAACAAGCGAATCAACCCGAGATAACATCCAAATCGGGTTGATCAGCATGTTATGGTTTGTTTCGGCCACGGGGAGGTTTTTGGATTGGTTCGGGGTGGTTTCTGATTGTTACGGCTTGATTTGGATGGTTCCTACATGTAGTAATTCGACGATTATTCTCTGTAGAGGCCCTAGAGAGGTCATGGTCCTCTGTGATGGAAAGATTAAGAAAGATTATACCCCTCCCATGCTTGTTTTAGCGACCGTGTAAGTTTGGTTATACGGTCTCCACTGAATTACAGTGCAAAAAAGCTTAAAATGCAATTTGATTTTATAAAGGAGCACTCAAAAATCTACTTAAGCGTTGAATCCGGACGAGGGTCGTCAGACCCGAGTGGGAAGAAATACTGTTGTTTGGTCAGAGAATAGTAGGTATAATCCGGTTCCATGATCTCAGCTGTGACCGTATACCTTCGATAATGAACTCGGCACGCCTCGTCCATTATCCAACTTACACAGTCTCGGCTGTCGCCTCGACCATGTAAGTTGCGGTATACGGTCACCACTTCGACATGTAACCGCTTAGTATTGGTTCAGAATGCCGTGCTAATCACTTATAATAAAGCCCATCCAACGGAAGAACGCAGTAATGAGCTCTGTACTAACAGACAGTAACCAAGCAATCACGGAATCAAGCATTATTTTGTTTCCACTTTCATTTTACTTCCATTTACTTTTGCCTGTCGATGTTCTTCCACTATACAAGTATATAGGCTATATCATGAGGAGTTAATTTCCGAAGGAGAATAGGCTACAGTAAGACACCATGTATTATATATTGACACTCAATAGAGGATTGTTGGATTGCATATTTAACTATATGATATTGACACTCAATAGAGGGATTGTTGGATTGCATATTTAACTATGGAATTATAATTGATGAACTCATCCAAAGCTATACAGCTTAACAGTTGAAAGCAAATGTGTCAATTTTGTCCAATTTTGTCCAAAGTTAACCTCATTTTTGAGAATTGAACAAAACCATTGGACAAAATTGACAAAAATTGACAAAATTGACTTGGCCTCTGCCCCTATATCATTGTATCACAAGCTCCCCAGCTAGGTGAATGCTCGTGGCACCAATCGATGCACAATTAAGTCACCACGACAGATACAGTGGTCGTAAATTGATGTATTGGCCATGAAGTTCCATTGACAAATTTAGAAATTTTGGAACAAGAAAATATGCAGTTCACACGGTTTGATAGCCAACTTTCAGCCGGGCCGAATTTTTTCTATTTAAATTACAGAAAGTCAGGTTTATTGTTTGGGTTTATCTTAGATTTTTAAGGGGAAAAAAATCCCAATTAAATTTGGGGGGTGATGATCAAAATTTCCTTTTCCCAAGGTAGTTTTTTTTAAATTTGTAAATATATTTTTTATTTCCGGGGCCCTGGTTTTCATGTTGAAAAAGGATAAACCAAAGGGGGGCCCAATTACCTAATAAAGGCATAACCCAAATTTTTTGGTTTTTTCTATCACATCTTGATAGAAAGAGGTGTAACCAGGCATATTATAAACAGTGCTTTCAGCTTCACTAGTGTTGGTCTCTGCTATGCCTATGACAGAGAATTTGAGTTCTATACGCTGTAACTGAGTAACAAATTCGTCAAAGTTGCTCTTATTACCGTCAATATTTTGGAAGAGCAAGCTGTGTTGGGGCAAGTATTTTTACAGGAAACTCACTGTGTTGGGGCAGGTATTTTTACAGGAAACTCACTGTGTTTGGGCAGGTATTTTACAGGAAACTCACTAGGGCAGGTATTTTACAGGAAACTCTACTGTGTTGGGGCAGGTATTTTTTACAGGAAACTCACTGTGTTGGGGCAGGTATTTTTACAGGAAACTCACTGTGTTGGGGCAGGTATTTTTGTTGAGAAACTTTGCTAGAAACTCACTGTTGGGGCAGGTATTTTACAGGAAACTCACTGTGTTGGGGGCAGGTATTTCTACAGTGAAACTCACTGTGTTGGGGCAGGTATTTTTACAGGAAACTCCAGGTATTTTTACAGGAAACTGTGTTGGGGGCAGGTATTTTACAGGAAACTCACTGTGTTGGGGCAGGTATTTTTACAGGAAACTCACTGTGTTTGGGCAGGTATTTTACAGGAAACTCACTGTGTTGGGGCAGGTATTTTTACAGGAAACTCAAATTGTGTTGGGGCAGGTATTTTTACAGGAAACTCACTGTGTTTGGGGCGGAGCTTTACAGGAAACTCACTGTGTTAGGGCAGGTATTTTTACAGGAAACTCACTGTGTTGGGCAGGTATTTTTACAGGAAACTCCACTGTGTTGGGGCAGGTATTTTACAGGAAACTCACTGTGTTGGGGTAGGTATTTTTACAGGAAACTCACTGTGTTGGGGGCAGGTATTTTACAGGAAACTCCACTGTGTTGGGGCATGTATTTTACAGGAAACTCACTGTGTTGGGGGCAGGTATTTTTACGGAAACTCACTGTGTTGGGGCAGGTATTTTACAGGAAACTCACTGTGTTGGGGCAGGTATTTTTACAGGAAACTCACTGTAAGTTGGGGCAGGTATTTTTACAGGAAACTCACTGTGTTTGGGGCAGGTATTTTTACAGGAAACTCACTGTGTTGGGGCAGTATTTTACAGGAAACTCACCAGTTGGGGCAGGTATTTTTACAGGAAACTCCACTGTGTTGGGGCAGTATTTTTACAGGAAACTCACTGTGTTGGGGCAGTATTTTTACAGGAAACTCACTGTGTTGGGGCAGGTATTTTTACAGGAAACTCACTGTGTTGGGGCAGGTATTTTTACAGGAAACTCACTGTGTTGGGGCAGGTATTTTTACAGGAAACTCACTGTGTTGGGGCAGGTATTTTACGGAAACTCACTGTGTTAGCAGGTATTTTACAGAAACCCAATTGTGTTGGGGCAGGTATTTTTACAGGAAACTCACTGTGTTGGGGCAGGTATTTTTACAGGAAACTCACTGTGTTTGGGCAGGTATTTTACAGGAAACTCACTGTGTTAGGGCAGGTATTTTTACAGGAAACTCACTGTGTTGGGGCAGGTATTTTTACAGGAAACTCACTGTGTTTGGGGCAGGTATTTTACAGGAAACTCACTGTGTTAGCAGGTATTTTTACAGGAAACTCACTGTGTTGGGGCAGGTATTTTTACAGGAAACTCACTGTGTTGGGGCAGGTTTTTACAGGAAACTCACTGTGTTGGGGCAGGTATTTTTACAGGAAACTCACTGTGTTGGGGCAGGTATTTTTACAGGAAACTCACTGTGTTGGGGCAGGTATTTTTACAGGAAACTCACTGTGTTGGGGCAGGTATTTTTACAGGAAACTCACTGTGTTGGGGCAGGTATTTTTACAGGAAACTCACTGTGTTG
Organism: Beroe forskalii; assembly: GCA_011033025.1. Lineage (NCBI taxonomy): Eukaryota > Metazoa > Ctenophora > Nuda > Beroida > Beroidae > Beroe > Beroe forskalii. The sequence continues at coordinate 241,072 of WFMF01000013.1, forward strand.
GGGCAGGTATTTTTACAGGAAACTCACTGTGTTGGGGCAGGTATTTTACAGGAAACTCACTGTGTTGGGGCGGTATTTTTACAGGAAACTCACTGTGTTGGGGCAGGTATTTTTACAGGAAACTCACTGTGTTGGGGGCAGGTATTTTAACATGAAAAACTCACTGTGTTGGGGCAGGTATTTTTACAGGAAACTCACTGTGTTGGGGCAGGTATTTTTACAGGAAACTCACTGTGTTGGGGCAGGTATTTTTTACAGGAAACTCACTGTGTTGGGGCAGGTATTTTTACAGGAAACTCTACCAGTTGGGGGCAGGCATTTTTAGGAAACTCACTGTGTTGGGGCAGGTATTTCTACAGGAAACTCACTGTGTTGGGGCAGGTATTTTTACAGGAAACTCACTGTGTTGGGGCATGTATTTTTACAGGAAACTCACTGTGTTGGGGCAGGTATTTTTACAGGAAACTCACTGTGTTAGGGTAGGTATTTTTACAGGAAACTCACTGTGTTGGGGAGGTATTTTTACAGGAAACTCACTGTGTTGGGGCAGGTATTTTTACAGGAAACTCACTGTGTTGGGGCAGGTATTTTTACAGGAAACTCACTGTGTTGGGGCAGGTATTTTTACAGGAAACTCACTGTGTTGGGGCAGGTATTTTTACAGGAAACTCACTGTGTTAGCAGGCTACAGGAAACTCACTGTGTTGGGGGCAGGTATTTTACAGGAAACTCACTGTGTTAGGGCAGGTATTTTTACAGGAAACTCACTGTGTTGGGGCAGGTATTTTTACAGGAAACTCACTGTGTTGGGGCAGGTATTTTTACAGGAAACTCACTGTGTTGGGGCAGGTATTTTTACAGGAAACTCACTGTGTTGGGGCAGGTATTTTTACAGGAAACTCACTGTGTTGGGGCAGGTATTTTTACAGGAAACTCACCTGTGTTGGGGCAGGTATTTTTACAGGAAACTCACTGTGTTGGGGCAGGTATTTTACAGGAAACTCACTGTGTTGGGGCAGGTATTTTACAGGAAACTCACTGTGTTGGGGCAGGTATTTTTACAGGAAACTCACTGTGTTGGGGCAGGTATTTTACAGGAAACTCACTGTGTTGGGGCAGGTATTTTACAGGAAACTCACTGTGTTGGGGGCAGGTATTTTTACAGGAAACTCACTGTGTTGGGGCAGGTATTTTTACAGGAAACTCACTGTGTTGGGGCAGGTATTTTTACAGGAAACTCACTGTGTTTGGGCAGGTATTTTTACAGGAAACTCACTGTGTTGGGGCAGGTATTTTAACAGGAAACTCACTGTGTTGGGGCAGGTATTTTTTACAGGAAACTCACTGTGTTGGGGCAGGTATTTTTACAGGAAACTCACTGTGTTGGGGCAGGTATTTTTACAGGAAACTCACTGTGTTGGGGCAGGTATTTTTACAGGAAACTCACTGTGTTGGGGCAGGTATTTTTACAGGAAACTCACTGTGTTGGGGCAGGTATTTTTACAGGAAACTCACTGTGTTGGGGCAGGTATTTTTACAGGAAACTCACTGTGTTGGGGCAGGTATTTTACAGGAAACTCACTGTGTTGGGGCAGGTATTTTTACAGGAAACTCACTGTGTTGGGGCAGGTATTTTTACAGGAAACTCACTGTGTTGGGGCAGGTATTTTACAGGAAACTCACTGTGTTGGGGCAGGTATTTTTACAGGAAACTCACTGTGTTGGGGCAGGTATTTTTTACAGGAAACTCACTGTGTTGGGGCAGGTATTTTTACAGGAAACTCACTGTGTTGGGGCAGGTATTTTTACAGGAAACTCACTGTGTTGGGGCAGGTATTTTTACAGGAAACTCACTGTGTTGGGGCAGGTATTTTTACAGGAAACTCACTGTGTTGGGGCAGGTAATTTTTACAGGAAACTCACTGTGTTGGGGCAGGTATTTTTTACAGGAAACTCACTGTGTTGGGGCAGGTATTTTACAGGAAACTCACTGTGTTGGGGCAGGTATTTTTTACAGGAAACTCACTGTGTTGGGGCAGGTATTTTTACAGGAAACTCACTGTGTTGGGGCAGGTATTTTTGCTATGAAACTCACTGTGTTGGGGCAGGTATTTTTACAGGAAACTCACTGTGTTGGGGCAGGTATTTTTACAGGAAACTCACTGTGTTGGGGCAGGTATTTTTACAGGAAACTCACTGTGTTGGGGCAGGTATTTTACATGAAACTCACTGTGTTGGGGCAGGTATTTTACAGGAAACTCACTGTGTTGGGGCAGGTATTTTTACAGGAAACTCACTGTGTTGGGGCAGGTATTTTACGAAACTCACTGTGTTGGGGCAGGTATTTTTACAGGAAACTCACTGTGTTGGGGCAGGTATTTTTACCAGGAAACTCACTGTGTTGGGGCAGGTATTTTACAGGAAACTCACTGTGTTGGGGCAGGTATTTTTACAGGAAACTCACTGTGTTGGGGCAGGTATTTTACAGGAAACTCACTGTGTTGGGGCAGGTATTTTACAGGAAACTCACTGTGTTGGGGCAGGTATTTTTACAGGAAACTCACTGTGTTGGGGCAGGTATTTTTACAGGAAACTCACTGTGTTGGGGCAGGTATTTTACAGGAAACTCACTGTGTTGGGGCAGGTATTTTTACAGGAAACTCACTGTGTTGGGGCAGGTATTTTTTACAGGAAACTCACTGTGTTGGGGCAGGTATTTTTACAGGAAACTCACTGTGTTGGGGCAGGTATTTTACAGGAAACTCACTGTGTTGGGGCAGGTATTTTTACAGGAAACTCACTGTGTTGGGGGCAGGTATTTTTACAGGAAACTCACTGTGTTGGGGCAGGTATTTTACAGGAAACTCACTGTGTTGGGGCAGGTATTTTTACAGGAAACTCACTGTGTTGGGGCAGGTATTTTTACAGGAAACTCACTGTGTTGGGGCAGGTATTTTTACAGGAAACTCACTGTGTTGGGGGCACTCACTGTGTTGGGGCAGGTATTTTTACAGGAAACTCACTGTGTTGGGGCAGGTATTTTTACAGGAAACTCACTGTGTTGGGGCAGGTATTTTTACAGGAAACTCACTGTGTTGGGGCAGGTATTTTTACAGGAAACTCACTGTGTTGGGGCAGGTATTTTTACAGGAAACTCACTGTGTTGGGGCAGGTATTTTACAGGAAACTCACTGTGTTGGGGCAGGTATTTTTACAGGAAACTCACTGTGTTGGGGCAGGTATTTTTACAGGAAACTCACTGTGTTGGGGCAGGTATTTTTACAGGAAACTCACTGTGTTGGGGCAGGTATTTTTACAGGAAACTCACTGTGTTGGGGCAGGTATTTTTACAGGAAACTCACTGTGTTGGGGCAGGTATTTTTACAGGAAACTCACTGTGTTGGGGCAGGTATTTTACAGGAAACTCACTGTGTTGGGGCAGGTATTTTTACAGGAAACTCACTGTGTTGGGGCAGGTATTTTTACAGGAAACTCACTGTGTTGGGGCAGGTATTTTTACAGGAAACTCACTGTGTTGGGGCAGGTATTTTTACAGGAAACTCACTGTGTTGGGGCAGGTATTTTTACAGGAAACTCACTGTGTTGGGGCAGGTATTTTTACAGGAAACTCACTGTGTTAGGGCAGGTATTTTTACAGGAAACTCACTGTGTTGGGGCAGGTATTTTTACAGGAAACTCACTGTGTTGGGGCAGGTATTTTACAGGAAACTCACTGTGTTGGGGCAGGTATTTTTACAGGAAACTCACTGTGTTGGGGCAGGTATTTTTACAGGAAACTCACTGTGTTGGGGCAGGTATTTTTACAGGAAACTCACTGTGTTGGGGCAGGTATTTTTACAGGAGACGTGGAAGAAGATGTTGTCCTCCCCGGCTATGATGTAGGACACACCGTAACCGTCGTCAGCTACAGGACCGAACCCACCTCCAGCGGAAATCCTGCAGAGTGTGACACCTTATTCTTCATTTCTCCAACCCGCATATTTCGGCTTTGAGATATGAGTTGGCCAGGATGGCCAGAGTCTGCACCAACATTTTGACGGTGGTCTTGAGTCCATACGTCCAACATTGCCCATGTGACGCCTCCGAGCAAAAATGGTGTCCAAAAATCGACATTTTACATGGAAAGATGGAGCTTGCATTCGATTCGTCTCGACGAGCAGATAAAACAATGTTTTTTAAACAATTCTAATTTCATTGAATCATTATACATACAATTTTGCAAACACAGAAACGCGCACAAAATGCTATATGATGATCTTGACGACATGGCAAGTGACCTAAATAATTTAAAAGTAGATCGCAATATTATGAGTCACCAGATGCTTCTGTCGTCCAATGGGTGAAAAGAAAGAATATTATTAAAAATGGAGTTCGCAGAACACCTTAGTTTAGGATGAAACACCGTGCAAATTAATAAAATCATCACATATGTCAGATATATTACATTATACATTCAAACACATAATACACACTGATAGTCATTATCTGCCATCAGGGCTTATCAGCTGAACAAACTTAATTGTTTCTGATGAAGTAGTGTTTTGATGGATTACTGCTAATCAAGTCCTTCATCTTTTTAACCAGTGTACCGTGCTCTAGTCTCTGCTCCTTAGTTCGATCCGGTGAAAGATAAACTCTGGAGTGCCTCTGTGAGTCTTTCAGTCGCTTGCTGTGAACCAGAGCAAACTCCACGTCACCACGATTCTGACACTCGAGCCTGATTGGCCGTATCTTTCCTTCTTCTTTCTTGCCGAGTCTGTAACAGTCGATCGTCGCTGGCACTCGCACATTCATTGAGTAATACACTTTGGGGACATCTGTGCAAAAATTATTTACAAAGGTTTTAGTGTTGGAATGTGTTCTAATGGGTCCCATGAAGGTCTCCAAAGAGTGTTAAGGTTCTACCCCTTGAGGAAATTTCAGGAGGGCCACGCCCTTTTTCGACCGTGGGAAATTTTGGAGAAAAATCGAAAATCCAAGTTTACATTCATATTATAAGTCATGTGGGTACTCTAAACCTATGTTTTCTGGGACGGGGAATCGATTCCAAGCATAATCTAAGCGCTATCGATCTTTCTTGACCCATTTTCGACCACGCCCATTTTTTTATGTGATGGAATTTTTTGAGGCCAAAATGCGATTTCTCAATGATTCACAATATATGGCTTGTGGGTACTCTAAACCTATGTTTTCTGGGACGGGGAATCGATTCCAAGCATTATGTAAGCGCTATCGACATTTCTTGACCCATTTCTGACCACGCCCACTTTTTTGCGTACATGAAGTTCTTGAGGCCAAAATGTCATTTCTCGATGATTCACAATGTATGGCATGTGGGTACTCTAAACTCATGTTTTCTGGCATGGGGAATCGATTCCAAGCATAATCTAAGTGCTATCGAACTTTCTTGACCCATTTCTGACCACGCCCACTTTTTTGTGTATGGAAGTTGTGAGGCCAAAATGTAATTTCTCGATAATTCACAATATATGGCTTGTGGGTACTCTAAACCCATGTTTTCTGGGACGGGGAATCGATTCCGAGCATTATCTAAGCGCTATTGACCTTTCTTGGCCATTTCTGATCACGCTCACTCTTTGAGTACATGGAATTCTTGAGGCCGAAAGGCCATTTCTCGTTGTAAAAGGCATGTGGTTTGATCTAAAGACATGAGGGTGATCTGAACGGAAACCAACCTTTCCTGAGGCAGTGAGGCGGGTAATCTATTTCATATTCATTATTTACTTCCATGAACATTTCCAAGCCGATTCCAGGTCACGCCCATTATTCAATTATTGTGCAAATAGAATATATTTAGGACGAAACCGGCGAAATATTATTTTCTGATTATGATTCGAGAGACAAATTATGACGATGATGATTTCGATCCCAATCGCCATCCCACTATCCCAGCTCTGACGACCATTTCTTACCCATTTCTCAGAAATGGTATGAGTATTCAAGAAGACATCTCACATACAAAAAGAAGAGGCTGTCAGAAATTTTCTGACAGCCCTTCTTTTTGTATGTGGGATGTCTTCTTGAATACTCCTACTTTATGGTTGTTCTGTCCAGAAATCTTCACACGAGAGTGAACCCTGTGTCAGCATCATCAGAGAAATGATCGTCTGGTGAGAGTAAACACCAGTATTGGAATCGAATACTCATCCTGCATGCTGAGGTAATCCATCAGTTAGATACACTGATACAAGTCCTGGACCCTGATACTTCTCAAATATCTACTCTCTACATCCTCCTTACCCATAACTATGCTTCCATCTATCTGGAAGCCCATCTTGGATCCTCAATTGTCAACTGCCGCTGTCGGATGTATTTAGACCATCCTACCATCCTTAACATTGGCCTGATTTCTATTTAAAAAAGAAGGATCGCCAGCTAGACTGACGTCATGGCTGAATCGTGACTTGTAGTGAACCTCTACTTACTAGAACACACATGACTCAGCAGGACCACAAACATCAGTGACTCATTCAAAGAGACACTACAACTTCACCTTCTATAACTTCGTGTCCACCTTGCAGTTAAAGTTAAGCAGACATCCATAGACTACAAAATCACATCCTTCCGCCTGAAGAGACGGCTTGGTCTGTATATATGATGAGTAAAGTACTCATAAAATGATAGGAAGTACCTTGCAACAGTTTAAGTTACATGCAGTTACCTCGACTTCAATTCCACAGTTGGGAACTTGAGTTTGTTGACGAACCAGATTCCACCCTGGTTTCATGTACCTAAGTCAAACTAACCATACAAACTGTCTAGGATTTTTCATTCGTGGACTTTGTTTGTTTGTAAACCCCAGAGGGGTACCGCTAAGGGCTTCTAAAAATATGAGTATAAAATAATATTCAATCATTAACCATTGGGCAAACAACATAATTCACACCCGACACGTATAATAAACAAAAAAAGACGAAATTTAAGAAAACTGTTCAGTTTTGTGCGAAATTTCTGTCAGATTTTGAAACTTGACTCTTCAAACTTGAATAACTGATTGTTCAAACCCCGCTTAATAACACACTGTACCCATACCAAAATTATGCACGCAGAGAAAAAATCATGCCCCATCTTTTGAACCTCAGTCACTATGGTCCCCAAATTTGACAATATGATTGTTCCTTAGCTCCCCCTCCTCCTTCTTCTTCTTTTTCTCTTCGATGAGGAGTTTGTGAGCTGCTCGCTCCTCCAATGTCCTGTCTAGTCGGATGAAAACTGAGCTGAACTTCTCCGAATGCCGTAACTTCCTGGCTTGCAGAAGCACGTGTCTCGCAGTGCTGGCGCACGAAAACGTCACCTTAACCGGTCGAGGTCTCTCCTTGCTCCCAGTCTTCCCCACGCGACACACATCAGTTGCAGGTTTCATCCCGAGCTCGCCGAAAACTTCCTGTACCTTGTCTGATAAGTCCTCACTCCCCTCCTCCGACATACCGAACACCATCAAGTTCTTGTTCCGGTCTTCTTCTTGGACAGCTGACTTGACAGCGCTTTTCAACTTCTCTGTGCTGAACTGAGCAACTGATTCACTCGACCTCACAGCATCACTGTACGTCTTGATTTCCGCTTTAACTGTCTCTGAAACGGACTCTGTCACAGCGCTCTGCACTGAAGCTAGAAGTTTGTCCTTGTGCATGATCAGGTCGTTTTGCTGAGCAATGATCGTCTTTTGCGACTTCACTAGGTCTGATTTCACTGTACTCAGCTCCGTCCTCAGTAGTCTCAGGCTTTTATGTTGCAGCTGAACAAAGGCGAACGCCGACAGAAACATGGGTGCTATGGTCTCCTGGCTCAAACTCCGGCATTTCGCTGACGTCACGTTGGTTGGAGCGTCGCAGTTCATCTCCCTCATCGCCTTTCCCATCCATACACTCGCTTTATTCATCAGTTCGTCGATCATCTTTTCATCGTGGGGTTGTGCGGTGTGACTTGCAGCCATGGTATAGGGTAATACACACGGCCACAATCAGGATGCAGTACAATTATCAAGCAACTGATCAAGCAACTTCCGAAATTCGAATTTAACGAGGTACTTAGGTACCATACCTAAGGAAGTCAGTACTTCAGTTTAGTCGGAAATTCACGACTGACCAAAGGCATAGTCAGACCATGTACCTTAGATACATGGTCGACTGGTCGTGTAGTCTACACATATCTCTGGCCCCTCCCTTTGAGCCTTTGAGTAGATGAAAGCTAGATGGATTCTCAGTCGGCAAAAAATTGGGGCAGGAAGGGAGGTTGGTGCAAGATTCACTGACCATAAATTTGGTCTAACTCCTACTGAGTCCTTTGCTTACCCATTCACTCGGTCAGACTGTTTGCGGAATCCGGATTAGAGTTTCGCCAGAATTGCCTTGATGAAAATATGGAAAAGGCATTGTTCTATGAGGTCAGTGAAGAAGGCCAATAACTAGGATGGTCCAGACTTGCTTCTTTAAACTTTAAAAGTTCAACAGCAGCACTCGAGAGTTAACGGAGAAAACAGTGGAACTGTTAGCATCCAGATTCCAGATAGAAAGGAGTAAGTAAAAAGATTGCATGACATTTAAAAAGTCGAATTATCGAAAATGGCTGGGCGTTGTCAGAAATTGGGCATGAATTGTTAATAGCTCTTATATCATGTATGAAGGACCGATTCTCCATCCCAAAAAACATAGGATTAGAGTACCCACAAGCCATATATTGTAAATTATCGAAAAATTATGACATTTTGGCCTCAAGAACTCCATGCACGCACAAAGCGGGCGTGGTAAGAAATGGGTCAAGAAATGGGTCAAGAAATGTCAATAGCGCTTAGATAATGCTTGCAATCGATTCCCCGTCCCAGAAAACATAGGTTTAGAGTACCCACATGCCATATATCGTGAATCATCGAGAAATGACATTTCAACCTCAAGAACTTCATTTATGCAAAAAGTGGGCGTGGTCAGGAATGGGTCAAGAAAGGTCGATAGCGCTTAGATAATGCTTGGAATAGATTCCCCGTCCCAGAAAACATAGGTTTAGAGTACCCACAAGCCATATATTGAGAATCATTGAGAAATGGCATTTTGGCCTCAAAAATTCCATACGCAAAAATGGGCGTGGTCGAAAATGGGTCAAGAAAGATCGATAGCGCTTAGATTATGCTTGGAATCGATTCCCCGTCCCAGAAAACATAGGTTTAGAGTACCCGCATGACTTATATGAATGTAAACTAGGATTTTCGATTTTTCACCAAAATTTCCCACGGTCAAAAAAGGGCGTGGCCCTCCTGAAATTTCCTCAAGGGGTAGAACCTTAACACTCTTTGGAGACCTTCATGGGACTTATTAGAACACATTCCAACACTAAAACCTTTGTAAATAATTTTTGCACAGACTATCTCTATTTTTCTCTTATAATTAACAGAGAAATCCATTATACAACACAGGTAAGGTTGCAGTAATAATAATAATAATAATAATAATGATAATAATAGAATTTTGGCCACATGGCCAACTCTGGTCGTTCATAAATACCAAAATTATCTATACCCTTTTACGATTCACACAATAATTGATTGAGAATTTCATGTGCATTAGGCAGTGCTTACAAAAAACTTTGCGAAAGTAAAATGGTAATCAGCGAACTGATTACCATAGTGTAGTGTATTTGTTTGGCAAAATTGGATGAAAAATGACGGAGTTATGGCCAAGCAAAGCACGCGCCAAAGTAGTGGGCCTAAATACGGCCATTATAGTCACATTTTTGGAGATTTGGAGATATGAGCTTCAAACTTATTTTGGCCATCGGAGCAAAAATCCCCGGGGTTTTTTGCTCCGATGGCCATTTTTTCCATTATTTCGAGGAGATAACTCAAAATTTCGCTTAGTAACACAAGTGCGAAATTTAGTTTCGAAGCGATCCAGAAAATTTCATGCAGAAACATTGAAAAAAGGAAAAGTTCTAAGGAAAAGTGTAAAGTCTATTTGGGCAAAACAGGTTACATAAGCGATTAATTATAGTGGATTTTATAGTGGATTTTTGAAGGTTGTTATAGGCTTATATGGCCAAATAAGGTCAAATTCACTCATAAATTGGTTTGCCCATAAATTTTGACCTAAAAGATAGGAAAAACAAGTTTGAAGCTCGTATCTCTAAAAATGGGGCCATTTAGGCCTAGAATAAGCCAGCGCCACTTCGCATGGGCATAACTTCGTCATTTTCATCCAATTTTCACAAACAGATACACTACACTAAAATGATCTGCTCGTCGAGACGAATCGAATGCAAGATCTATCTTCTCAATGTAAAATTTCAATTTTTGGACGCCATTTTTGCTCGGAGGCCTCACATGGGCAAGGTTGGACGTATGTTTTTATTTCGAAGGTTTTACTTCTATTCCAACAGCTGTAACAGCCAATGACAGGAATCGAAGGATTCAAGTAATCAAGCCAGTGACGGTTAAGGAAGTGTAATCCATACTTTCGTCGCCCGAGACTTCGCTGCGATGGGCAGCTCCTCATTTAACCCTCCCGCACAGTTTCTTGTACGCTCGGCTGAGTGAACCGTGTGGCTGCTTAGGTGAGAGTTCTCACCCTTAGCACGGTAGGCAAGGCCGGGAATCGAACCACCAACCTCGCGATTGAAAGTCAGACGCCCTAACCACTGCGCTACCTGGCCACCGTCAAAATCTTGGTACACGCCCTGGCCATCCTGGCCAACTCATATATCAAATTCGTGTTTTCCAAAATATGAGGGGTGAACCACCCCCCTCCCCTTTAACTCAACTAATAGCCAAGTCTGAGCATTGAGAAGGAATAAAGTATAAGAATGTCAGCCTACCTGTCAGGGAACTTCCTAACGTCGGTGTGAGTTCCCTGTCCGTAGGGTGTCTGACTGGTGCTCAGTCTCCACGGCTCACTCAGCACTTCCTGCAGGAAGGGCGACTCCTCCCCCAGGTACTTTGACACCACGTAAAGACAGAACATGTGCCGGTCAACTCCTACAGAAAAAAGTATAAAGACACTTTTCTTAACCACCCTGCAAAAAATCGCAGCTTTTCAGCTCCATTTATGTCAGTTCTACATTGAACTGACTCTTTCGATTATAATTACAGATGAACATCAAGAAGAACATATGAAATTGAGTGAAATCCCGGTATACCGGGTTTTTGAAGTCATCCCGGTCCCGGCCGGGATGAAGGTCCTCCCACTTCCCAGCCCGGTACCGGCTGAGATGGAACCGACTGTTGAAATGTGCAGGAAAAGATTGTTAAGTTGAAATGTGCAGGAAACGATTGTTAAGTTGAAATGTGCAGGAAACGATTGTTAAGTTGAAATGTGCAGGAAACGATTGTTAAGTTGAAATGTGCAGGAAACGATTGTCAAGTTGAAATGTGCAGGAAACGATTGTTAAGTTGAAATGTGCAGGAAACGATTGTTAAGTTGAAATGTGCAGGAAACGATTGTTAAGTTGAAATGTGCAGGAAACGATTGTCAAGTTGAAATGTGCAGGAAACGATTGTCAAGTTGAAATGTGCAGGAAACGATTGTTAAGTTGAAATGTGCAGGAAACGATTGTCAAGTTGAAATGTGCAGGAAACGATTGTTAAGTTGAAATGTGCAGGAAACGATTGTCAAGTTGAAATGTGCAGGAAACGATTGTCAAGTTGAAATGTGCAGGAAACGATTGTTAAGTTGAAATGTGCAGGAAACGATTGTCAAGTTGAAATGTGCAGGAAACGATTGTTAAGTTGAAATGTGCAGGAAACGATTGTTAAGTTGAAATGTGCAGGAAACGATTGTCAAGTTGAAATGTGCAGGAAACGATTGTCAAGTTGAAATGTGCAGGAAACGATTGTCAAGTTGAAATGTGCAGGAAACGATTGTCAAGTTGAAATGTGCAGGAAACGATTGTCAAGTTGAAATGTGCAGGAAATGACTGTTAAGTTGAATGTGCAGGAAACGATTGTCAAGTTGAAATGTGCAGGAAACGACTGTAAAGTTGAAATGTGCAGGAAACGACTGTTAAGTTGAATGTGCAGGAAATGACTGTTAAGTTGAAATCTGCAGGAAACGACTGTAAAGTTGAAATGTGCAGGAAACGACTGTAAAGTTGAAATGTGCAGGAAATGACTGTAAAGTTGAAATCTGCAGGAAATGACTGTAAAGTTGAAATGTGCAGGAAACGACTGTATGCCTCCTACCTTTTCCACACATGCTTTCTCTGAAGAGCTGCGTGTGTCTGTTGACTGCCGCCTTCATCAGCGCCTGACACTCTTCTTTCTGCGATTGTAAGACCATCTGAGTCCGGGTTAGCTTCTCAGATACTAAAGTATTGTAAGATAATCTGAGTCCGGGTTAGCTTCTCAGATACTAAAGTATTGTAAGATAATCTGAGTCCGGGTTAGCTTCTCAGATACTAAAGTATTGTAAGATAATCTGAGTCCGGGTTAGCTTCTCAGATACTAAAGTATTGTAAGATAATCTGAGTCCGGGTTAGCTTCTCAGAAACTAAAGTATTGTAAGATAATCTGAGTCCGGGTTAGCTTCTCAGATACTAAAGTATTGTAAGATAATCTGAGTTCAGGTTAGCTTCTCAGATACTAAAGTATTGTAAGATAATCTGAGTCCGGGTTAGCTTCTCAGATACTAAAGTATTGTAAGATAATCTGAGTCCGGGTTAGCTTCTCAGATACTAAAGTATTGTAAGATAATCTGAGTCCGGGTTAGCTTCTCAGATACTAAAGTATTGTAAGATAATCTGAGTCCGGGTTAGCTTCTCTAAAGTATTGTAAGATTCTAAAGTATTGTATTGTAAGATAATCTGAGTCCGGTTAGCTTCTCAGATACTAAAGTATTGTAAGATAATCTGAGTCCGGGTTAGCTTCTCAGATACTAAAGTATTGTAAGATAATCTGAGTCCAGTCTCAGTTAGCTTCTCAGATACTAAAGTATTGTAAGATAATCTGAGTCCGGGTTAGCTTCTCAGATACTAAAGTATTGTAAGATAATCTGAGTCCGGGTTAGCTTCTCAGATACTAAAGTATTGTAAGATAATCTGAGTCCGGGTTAGATTCTCAGAAACTATGCGGTGGCAAACATCTCAAAAAACTCACATTATATCGAAATGGTTAACAGTGATAAGAGAAAATATGAAACGAGCAGCACATGAGAAGTACTCACAGGTTGCCTGTCCACCACAGCCCTGACAAATGCGTGAGAGCGCCCTCACAAAGTAACAAGGTCCTGAGGGTGTGACGGGTTGTGAGAGCGCCCTCACAAAGTAACAAGGTCCTGAGGGTGTGACGGGTTGTGAGAGCGCCCTCACAAAGTAACAAGGTCCTGAGGTGTGTGACGGGTTGTGAGAGCGCCCTCACAAAAGTAACAAGGTCCTGAGGGTGTGACGGGTTGTGAGAGCGCCCTCACAAAGTAACAAGGTCCTGAGGGTGTGACGGGTTGTGAGAGCGCCCTCACAAAGTAACAAGGTCCTGAGGGTGTGACGGGTTGTGAGAGCGCCCTCACAAAGTAACAAGGTCCTGAGGGTGTGACGGGTTGTGAGAGCGCCCTAACAAGGTCCTGAGGGTGTGACGGGTTGTGAGAGCGCCCTCACAAAGTAACAAGGTCCTGAGGGTGTGACGGGTTGTGAGAGCGCCCTCACAAAGTAACAAGGTCCTGAGGGTGTGACGGGTTGTGAGAGCGCCCTCACAAAGTAACAAGGTCCTGAGGGTGTGACGGGTTGTGAGAGCGCCCTCACAAAGTAACAAGGTCCTGAGGGTGTGGGTTGTGAGAGCGCCCTCACAAAGTAACAAGGTCCTGAGGGTGTGACGGGTTGTGAGAGCGCCCTCACAAAGTAACAAGGTCCTGAGGGTGTGACGGGTTGTGAGAGCGCCCTCACAAAGTAACAAGGTCCTGAGGGTGTGACGGGTTGTGAGCGCCCTCACAAAGTAACAAGGTCCTGAGGGTGTGACGGGTTGTGAGAGCGCCCTCACAAAGTAACAAGGTCCTGAGGGTGTGACGGGTTGTGAGAGCGCCCTCACAAAGTAACAAGGTCCTGAGGGTGTGACGGGTTGTGAGAGCGCCCTCACAAAGTAACAAGGTCCTGAGGGTGTGACGGGTTGTGAGAGCGCCCTCACAAAGTAACAAGGTCCTGAGGGTGTGACGGGTTGTGAGAGCGCCCTCACAAAGTAACAAGGTCCTGAGGGTGTGACGGGTTGTGAGAGCGCCCTCACAAAGTAACAAGGTCCTGAGGGTGTGACGGGTTGTGAGCGCCCTCACAAAGTAACAAGGTCCTGAGGGTGTGACGGGGTTGTGAGAGCGCCCTCACAAAGTAACAAGGTCCTGAGGGTGTGACGGGTTGTGAGAGCGCCCTCACAAAGTAACAAGGTCCTGAGGGGTGTGACGGGTTGTGAGAGCGCCCTCAACAAGGTCCTGAGGGTGTGACGGGTTGTGAGAGCGCCCTCACAAAGTAACAAGGTCCTGAGGGTGTGACGGGTTGTGAGAGCGCCCTCACAAAGTAACAAGGTCCTGAGGGTGTGACGGGTTGTGAGAGCGCCCTCACAAAGTAACAAGGTCCTGAGGGTGTGACGGGTTGTGAGAGCGCCCTCACAAAGTAACAAGGTCCTGAGGTGTGACGGGTTGTGAGAGCGCCCTCACAAAGTAACAAGGTCCTGAGGGTGTGACGGGTTGTGAGAGCGCCCTCACAAAGTAACAAGGTCCTGAGGGTGTGACGGGTTGTGAGAGCGCCCTCACAAAGTAACAAGGTCCTGAGGGTGTGACGGGTTGTGAGAGCGCCCTCACAAAGTAACAAGGTCCTGAGGGTGTGACGGGTTGTGAGAGCGCCCTCACAAAGTAACAAGGTCCTGAGGGTGTGACGGGTTGTGAGAGCGCCCTCCTGAAGTAACAAGGTCCTGAGGGTGACGGGTTGTGAGAGCGCCCTCACAAAAGTAACAAGGTCCTGAGGGTGTGACGGGTTGTGAGAGCGCCCTCACAAAGTAACAAGGTCCTGAGGGTGTGACGGGTTGTGAGAGCGCCCTCACAAAGTAACAAGGTCCTGAGGGTGTGACGGGTTGTGAGAGCGCCCTCACAAAGTAACAAGGTCCTGAGGGTGTGACGGGTTGTGAGAGCGCCCTCACAAAGTAACAAGGTCCTGAGGGTGTGACGGGTTGTGAGAGCGCCCTCACAAAGTAACAAGGTCCTGAGGGTGTGACGGGTTGTGAGAGCGCCCTCACAAAGTAACAAGGTCCTGAGGGTGTGACGGGTTGTGAGAGCGCCCTCACAAAGTAACAAGGTCCTGAGGGTGTGACGGGTTGTGAGAGCGCCCTCACAAAGTAACAAGGTCCTGAGGGTGTGACGGGTTGTGAGAGCGCCCTCACAAAGTAACAAGGTCCTGAGGGTGTGACGGGTTGTGAGAGCGCCTCACAAAGTAACAAGGTCCTGAGGGTGTGACGGGTTGTGAGAGCGCCCTCACAAAGTAACAAGGTCCTGAGGGTGTGACGGGTTGTGAGAGCGCCCTCACAAAGTAACAAGGTCCTGAGGGTGTGACGGGTTGTGAGAGCGCCCTCACAAAGTAACAAGGTCCTGAGGGTGTGACGGGTTGTGAGAGCGCCTCACAAAGTAACAAGGTCCTGAGGGTGTGACGGGTTGTGAGAGCGCCCTCACAAAGTAACAAGGTCCTGAGGGTGTGACGGGTTGTGAGGGTGTGACGGGTTGTGAGAGTGCCCTCACAAAGTAACAAGGTCCTGAGGGTGTGACGGGTTGTGAGCGCCCTCACAAAGTAACAAGGTCCTGAGGGTGTGACGGGTTGTGAGAGCGCCCTCACAAAGTAACAAGGTCCTGAGGGTGTGACGGGTTGTGAGAGCGCCCTCACAAAGTAACAAGGTCCTGAGGGTGTGACGGGTTGTGAGGCCAGAGAGCGCCTCACAAAGTAAAAGGTCCTGGTCCTGAGGGTGTGACGGGTTGTGAGCGCCCTCACAAAGTAACAAGGTCCTGAGGGTGTGACGGGTTGTGAGAGCGCCCTCACAAAGTAACAAGGTCCTGAGGGTGTGACGGGTTGTGAGAGCGCCCTCACAAAGTAACAAGGTCCTGAGGGTGTGACGGGTTGTGAGAGCGCCCTCACAAAGAGCGCCCTCACAACAAAGGTCCTGAGGGTGTGACGGGTTGTGAGAGCGCCCTCACAAAGTAACAAGGTCCTGAGGGTGTGACGGGTTGTGAGAGCGCCCTCACAAAGTAACAAGGTCCTGAGGGTGTGACGGGTTGTGAGAGCGCCCTCACAAAGTAACAAGGTCCTGAGGGTGTGACGGGTTGTGAGAGCGCCCTCACAAAGTAACAAGGTCCTGAGGGTGTGACGGTTGTGAGAGCGCCCTCACAAAGTAACAAGGTCCTGAGGGTGTGACGGGTTGTGAGAGCGCCCTCACAAAGTAACAAGGTCCTGAGGGTGTGACGGGTTGTGAGCGCCCTCACAAAGTAACAAGGTCCTGAGGGTGTGACGGGTTGTGAGCGCCCTCACAAAGTAACAAGGTCCTGAGGGTGTGACGGGTTGTGAGAGCGCCCTCACAAAGTCCTGAGGGTGTGACGGGTTGTGAGGGTGTGACGGGTTGTGAGAGCGCCCTCACAAAGTAACAAGGTCCTGAGGGTGTGACGGGTTGTGAGAGCGCCCTCACAAAGTAACAAGGTCCTGAGGGTGTGACGGGTTGTGAGAGCGCCCTCACAAAGTAACAAGGTCCTGAGGGTGTGACGGGTTGTGAGGGTGTGACGGGTTGTGAGAGCGCCCTCACAAAGTAACAAGGTCCTGAGGGTGTGACGGGTTGTGAGAGCGCCCTCACAAAGTAACAAGGTCCTGAGGGTGTGACGGGTTGTGAGAGCGCCCTAACAAAGTAACAAGGTCCTGAGGGTGTGACGGGTTGTGAGAGCGCCCTCACAAAGTCCTGAGGGTGTGACGGGTTGTGAGAGCGCCCTCACAAAGTAACAAGGTCCTGAGGGTGTGACGGGGTTGTGAGAGCGCCCTCACAAAGTAACAAGGTCCTGAGGGTGTGACGGGTTGTGAGAGCGCCCTCACAAAGTAACAAGGTCCTGAGGGTGTGACGGGTTGTGAGAGCGCCCTCACAAAGTAACCTGAAGACGGGTTGTGAGAGCGCCCTGAACAAGGTCCTGAGGGTTGTGAGAGCGCCCTCACAAAGTAACAAGGTCCTGAGGGTGTGACGGGTTGTGAGAGCGCCCTCACAAAGTAACAAGGTCCTGAGGGTGTGACGGGTTGTGAGAGCGCCCTCACAAAGTAAGGTCCTGTAGAGGTGTGACGGGTTGTGAGAGCGCCCTCACAAAGTAACAAGGTCCTGAGGGTGTGACGGGTTGTGGGAGCGCCCTCACAAAGTAACAAGGTCCTGAGGGTGTGACGGGTTGTGAGAGCGCCCTCACAAAGTAACAAGGTCCTGAGGGTGTGACGGGTTGTGAGCGCCCTCACAAAGTAACAAGGTCCTGAGGTGTGACGGGTTGTGAGAGCGCCCTCACAAAGTAACAAGGTCCTGAGGGGTGTGACGGGTTGTGAGAGCGCCCTCACAAAGTAACAAGGTCCTGAGGGTGTGACGGGTTGTGAGAGCCCTCACAAAGTAACAAGGTCCTGAGGGTGTGACGGGTTGTGAGAGCGCCCTCACAAAGTAACAAGGTCCTGAGGGTGTGACGGGTTGTGAGAGCGCCCTCACAAAGTAACAACAAGGTCCTGAGGGTGTGACGGGTTGTGAGAGCGCCCTCACAAAGTAACAAGGTCCTGAGGGTGAAAGGGTGACGGGTTGTGAGAGCGCCCTCAAAAGTAAAGGTCCTGAGGGTGTGACGGGTTGTGAGAGCGCCCTCACAAAGTAACAAGGTCCTGAGGGTGTGACGGTTGTGAGAGCGCCCTCACAAAGTAACAAGGTCCTGAGGGTGTGACGGGTTGTGAGAGCGCCCTCACAAAGTAACAAGGTCCTGAGGGTGTGACGGGTTGTGAGAGCGCCCTCACAAAGTAACAAGGTCCTGAGGGTGTGACGGGTTGTGAGCGCCCTCACAAAGTAACCTGAGTCTGAGGTTGTGAGAGCGCCCTCACAAAAGTAACAAGGTCCTGAGGGTGTGACGGTTGTGAGCGCCCTCACAAAGTAACAAAGTCCTGAGGTGTGACGGGTTGTGAGCGCCTCACAAAGTAACAAGGTCCTGAGGAGGTTGTGAGCCCCTCACAAAAGTAACAAGGTCCTGAGGGTGTGACGGGTTGTGAGAGCGCCCTCACAAAGTAACAAGGTCCTGAGGGTGTGACGGGTTGTGAGAGCGCCCTCACAAAGTAACAAGGTCCTGAGGGTGTGACGGGTTGTGAGAGCGCCTCACAAAGTAACAAGGTCCTGAGGTGGCGAGGTTGTGAGAGCGCCCTCACAAAGTAACAAGGTCCTGAGGGTGTGACGGGTTGTGAGAGCGCCCTCACAAAGTAACAAGGTCCTGAGGGTGTGACGGGTTGTGAGAGCGCCTCACAAAGTAACAAGGTCCTGAGGGTGTGACGGGTTGTGAGAGCGCCCTCACAAAGTAACAAGGTCCTGAGGGTGTGACGGGTTGTGAGAGCGCCCTCACAAAGTAACAAGGTCCTGAGGGTGTGACGGTCTGAGTGAGCGCCCTCACAAAAGTAACAAGGTCCTGAGGGTGTGACGGGTTGTGAGAGCGCCCTCACAAAGTAACAAGGTCCTGAGGGTGTGACGGGTTGTGAGAGCGCCCTCACAAAGTAACAAGGTCCTGAGGGTGTGACGGGTTGTGAGAGCGCCCTCACAAAGTAACAAGGTCCTCGAGCATCGTGCCGCAGTCTGAGGGGTTTGTGAGCGCCCTAATCCTAACGGGTTGTAAATGACAAAATTTGAAGGAATTTGGCAATGAAAAGGTCTCGAGCCGCAGTCTGTAAATGACAAAATTTGTAGTTTGATGAAAAAGCGAGCTGTGAGCGAGCTGTAAGGCTAGCTGGATGTAGGCATCAGGACTCATTTTACAGGTCTTGATGAAGCCCTTCCCGTACACGTCATGTTTGAGGATGTGCAGGTCAAGGTCTGCCTTCATCAACTGAGCTTCCTCCCGGGTAGCAGATATCTGCTCCACTGCCTGCAATGTGGAATATCATCCTAGAGTTACACCAGTAGTATCAGAATTAGAATAGGAAGAGTTTTATCTGTAACTAGAGAAGGAGCTGTGTTTCACCCACCTCGGGAGAGATGTCCCATCTGAGTCTGCGTGGTGGACTGAGGATCATGTCGTCTCTAGGCTCTCCTTTGCAGTTCCCCTCCTCATCGAAGCCCAGCTCTATGTCCCAGTTGAAGCACTCCTCGGCTAAGTGCGAGATGATCGTAGCGTCCGCCCACGAGTGTTCTGCGTTCAGACCGATCTGAAGTTCTAACTGTTAAACGGTGGGTAAGGGAGGAAATAACACCAGATCAATGATTAATATCTCCGAATCCAAGTGCAGTTCCACGGGCCACTGCGAAGCGGTGTATTATCTTTTGAAGGTTCTAATTTGAAATAAAATGGCAAGGTTTTTGATACGAACCTTCCCATTTTTGAAGCAGACGATGTTGAAGCTCTTGTCAAACCAGATTCTGTCCCCGCAGAGCATGGTTTTAGCGTAGTTATCTAGCATGTCCGGGTTGTTTCTGTCATACCCTGGTTCACTGTCATCAAGAATAGCGACAAAGAGCGACTGAGGGAAAAGGAGTAGACAACTCTTACATTTCATTCACCGCAAGCTTAACGAACAAAAGGAGTAGACAACTCTTACATTTCATTCACCGCAAGCTTAACGAAGAATAGATTGAACATTGATCGATTGTAAGTCATTGCATCATTCGTTCAATCAATAAGGGTGCAGTTTCCAAAACAAAAAAAAAACTCAAAAAACCCACATTATGAATGACTTAACCATTAATTACTTTACAGCACTATATGCTCTCATCATCTGAGAGTCATTTGGAGGAACTTTAACCATTTTCCAGCAACATTAAGGCAATCCACCTATTTCAGCCTAATCTGGCTTGTCCCCCAAACTGTACCCTTAATTGAACTATTGACGATTGGTTATTATCAAACGATGAATAACAACCTTGAGCTACATACAGAAGAGATAAGTAAAGTGCCTCTATCTTATCTGAACAAAGGAATACTCGCTAAGGAAGCAGGAGAATTGGTGCCGCAAAAGTAATTATTGAATTTTAAGTAATTCTTCAGAAGTTCCATGACTACCCGGAGCGATTTCTCTAAAACAAATCACCTTGAACGAGTTGGGGGATTCTGGTTGTGCTGAAAGTTCGTCCATATTGCTCACAACAGAGAGGCGCTGTTCCCATGGCGAAACGCTGAAAATAACCAGTGAAATCAAACGACTTGACTTCTTACGAACATGGCGAAACGCTGAAAATAACCAGTGAAATCAAATGACTTGGCTTCTTACGAACATGTTTATGCCAAAAAAATGAAAGCCAGAAGCAACAGTTTCATTCCGTGCAGGCGACATTCAACAAAAGTTCAAATCAATTGTTATCTCTATTTTTACAGGCATGTATCATCATTACAACCTTCAGGCTATCTTGTGATATCTCTTAATTATGTTCTGCCAATTTGTTATATCCACCCGGGGGTTTTCAGGGTTGCCCCCTACATTAGATTTTCAAAACAATCCGCAACTTACCGGTGCGAGAGTCTGTCTGTCAATGTCGCTCTTGAACTTGAGCAGAGCAGTGATGAAGTTAGCCAGTCTTGCAGACCGGATATGCGTGGGTCTAAACATCAGGGAATCCTGAAAAATCAAATGAGCAAAAGGACGATAAATTTCAAGCAAATCGTTCTAGATAAGTCCCGACTCTCCATTTCTTTTTCTGATATTATGCTGGGGGTTACCGCCCTGGCCATTTGCCAGCCCCACCGTGGATTTCACAACAAAGCTGCGCGCGCCACATTTGACAGAGGCAAGATGCGCGCGCCTAGCTAGCGCGTCATGGCAACTTCCGCCGCGCAAAATAATGTCGTCATTGTAAAATATCGTCGCGCGTTACCCGAACTTCAAAGAAATGACGGAAGTAATAGTTCCGCATACCTTAAGAGGTTTATTTATGGAAATTGTAATTTGGGGATTTACCAGAAAAATCCCAATTTTTTTTCACACACCATGACAGTTCAAAATGACGTCATTGCCATAATATGTTAACAAGAGTGATGACTTGAGAAAATCCCCATATTTTGAATTTTCAACTTACAAGAGGAAATGACTGATCTTTGATGCTCTTTAAATCCCCAGCAATATTTTGTCTACATTTTCAACTTACAAAATTTGAAACACCGAAATTATATCCCACATTAATACACCTCTTTCCTTTAAATTATATTAAGATGCACGTACCAAGCAGTAGTAGTTGCTGTTAATCATTAGAGAAGATCTGCCACGCAGGTAGACGTACTGCTCCCACCAGTCACTCACCTGACGGAGAATAGTTAGATAACAACCACAATTATACGAGATCCTAAAACAATGATCTGTTATCTTGTAATTTAGCAATGTTAACCATATCTAATTTTATATTTCGTAGCTGATACTTTGATATTATAGTTGAGCACGAAGAGAAAAGTAATTTTCTCACTTCTCACGCATGACTTTCTGTATTTTGAATAGAAGTGAGTGCTTCTTATAACGTTACTTGATGCCAGTGTTCGCTCATTAAGCAATCATGTAATAATTAGTACAGTGAGATTGCTAGTCTCGGCAGGCCGGAAATAAGATTAGGTTATGTTGGTCCAGCGGCTTGCAAGCAAAGTAACCTAAACTCACTTCTGATGCTCGGAGGCTCGTATACTGTTAGGATCGCCGGCCAATGCTCGTCCACTGACCCTAAGGGTCCTCGGGCTTGCGTTGGGGCCTTCGGCCCTCGCACTGTTAGGTCCGCCGTCCAATGCTCGCCCTCGGGCTCACAAATAGCCGTGGGGGCTTGCCAGCCCCCTGATTATTTAAGTATTTAACAATCTAATGACAATTCTAAACAGAAGTGGGTGAATGACAGAGAATGCCAAAGGAATTATTCAGAATAATACGCACGTAGTTACTAGACCACCAGCTCTTGACCCAAAGATAGCGCTGCAGCCTCTTCCCCAGACCGTTCTTGAAGTCCTCCGCAAGGTTGTTGAGTCGTTCGTACTCCTCATCCCCCACAAAGGGGCGCACAGTCAGCAGATACTGAAACGGTGATTTGTTTAAGTGCTGGTTTGAAGCACCCCCTAACCCTAACTCTACCCCCCCGCTTATGAGGCACCCCCTAACCCTAACTCTACCCCCCGCCCGCTTATGAGGCACCCCCTAACCCTAACTCTACCCCCCCGCTTATGAGGCACCCCTAACTTGCTCTACCCCCCTTATAGAGGCACCCCCTAACCTACCCCCAACGACCCCCTAACCTAACTCCCCCCGCCCATGAGGGCACTAACTAACTCTACCCCCCTTGCCAGGGCACCCCCAACCTCACCCCCGCCCCGCTTATGGGGCACCCCCTAACCCTAACTCTACCCCCGCTTGGGAGGCACCCCCCTAATCCCCCCCGCCCTAACTCTACCCCCCCGCTTATGGGCACCCCTAACTCCCCCCCGCTCGCCCGGGGGCACCCTAACCTCTACCCCCCCCCCGCTTATGGTACCCCCTAACCCTAACTCTACCCCCCGCTTGTGAGGCACCCCCTAACTCTACCCCCCCCCCGCTTGTAAGGCACCCCTAACCCTAACTCTACCCCCCGCTATGAGGCACCCCTAACTCTACCCCCCCCCCGCTTATGGGGCACCCCCTAACCCTAACTCTACCCCCTTATGAGGCACCCCTAACCCTAACTCTACCCCCCGCTTATGGGGCACCCCCTAACCCTAACTCTACCCCCCGCTTATGAGGCACCCCTAACCCTAACTCTACCCCCCGCTTATGAGGCACCCCCTAACCCTAACTCTACCCCCGCTTATGAGGCACCCCTAACCCCTAACTCTACTACCCCCCGCCCCCTTATGGGCACCCCCTAACCCCCCCCCCCGCTTGGGGCACCCTAACTCTACCCCCCGCTTATGAGGCACCCCTAACCCTGTCTCTACCCCCCCGCTTATGAGGCACCCCCTAACCCTAACTCTATACCCCCCGCTTATGAGGCACCCCTAACCCCCCCCTCTACCCCCCCGCTTAAAGGGCACCCCTAACCCTAACTCCCCCCCCAGCCCGCTTAACCCCACTCTACCCCCGCTTATGAGGGCACCCCTAACTCTACCCCCGCTTATGAGGCTGAGCCCCTAACCCTACCCCCCGCCCTTTATGAGGCCCCCCAACAAACTCTACCCCCCTAACACCCCCCTGGTGTTACTCTACCCCCATACTTAAGTATGGGCACCCCCTAACCCCAACTCTACCCCCCCTTATGGGGCACCCCCCTACCCCTACCCCCCTGCAATCATCGTCCCAAACCCCTGCTCTACCCCCCTTGTGAATAATGTATGTCTGTGCTACCCCCGCCAATTAAATTTGAGCCTTACCTAAATATCAAGAGAAATGGCACCCCCTAACCCCTAACTCTACCCCGTTGCTAGGCACCCCAACCCTAACTCTCTGCGTGCAGATCATAATCAACTCTACCCCCCCCGCTTATGGGGCCCCCCTTCTATTGGGCGCAACCCCTAATTAACTCTGTGATGTAGCTTTTGAGGGCACTTTGACCCCCCCCGCCCTTAACACCCCT
The DNA here is from genome assembly GCA_011033025.1 of Beroe forskalii. Taxonomy (NCBI): domain Eukaryota; kingdom Metazoa; phylum Ctenophora; class Nuda; order Beroida; family Beroidae; genus Beroe; species Beroe forskalii. The sequence continues at coordinate 264,809 of WFMF01000013.1, forward strand.
TACCTAACTCTCAGATGAGGCACCCCAACCTTAATAACCCCCCCGCTTATGGGGGCACCCCCCTAACCTCCCCCCCGCTTATGAGGTTGGTCCCCAACCAAAGTCTGCCCCCCGCTTAACAGTAACCCTATCTGCCCCCGCCCGGAACCAAGAGGCACCCCAATCCCCTAACTCTGCCCCCCCACGCATAGGGGGCGATTTCGCCCCAGTTATGAGGCCCCCCTAACTCTACCCCGCTCAGGCACTAGCCCCTAACTCTCCCCCCGCCAGCCATTAACAACTCTGCCCCCCCGCTTGCGGGCACCCCTAACCTAACTCTGCCCCCCCGCACCCCCCCCCTAACTCTACCCCCGCTTATGAGGCACCCCTAACCCTAACTCTACCCCCCCCGCCCGCTATGAGGCACCCCAATATTTTTGGAAACTAATATGGAACAATGCCAAACTCAAAGTGGCTTACTGATTCTTATTAAGCCGTCCAACAAATGAATGTAAACAATGGTGTTACTTTCAACAGACAAAAAAGTATGTCACGTGACGATATACTGAATTCTTGTTGGATTAGTTGCGTGATGACGTGCATTGCGCAGGCCACTATCTGACTATCATCATATAACATATAGTATATAGATACATGGTACTTGCTATCTATTAATCATTATTATAAAGGATTAAGGCAGTTGAAGCACCGTGCTTAGCGCAACCCAAACGCTGGCTAAAAACGGAGTTGAAATCCCGCGATTTTTTTCAGGGTAGTAGAAAAATAAATTCCCTCTAGAGAAGCATTATTTTTATTTGAATTTAGGCTTTAGATTTTCCGTAATTAATGCTCAAAGTTGGAAAAGAATCGCAAAAAACAAGATCGAGTTGAAGGTTTAATTCACCAGTTGCGCGCGTCGTTATGGTGATTGCCGATTGGTGATCGCGCGTAAAAACTGCACGTGCATTTCAACAAAGATTCTGCCATTTCGTTACTGTGTACTTTGAAGCAAGATAACGGCGTCATTTGAACAGCCTGTTGTTCATTGAAGTCTTATATTGTGGATTCATATTGAATCTACGTCGGAGTCATCATAGTAAAAACCCTATAACCCGGGCTTATAGGGTCGGAAACGAGCACATAACATGGGGTTATAGGATCCCAGCCGACCCTATACTATTGAAATTACCCGATGTATATGGTTGCAAATAAGGGCTTATGAGCCATGTAATGGGATGTATACGCCTCTTGTTGTAATACGTTACGATACACAGCAGATACCTTAGAAAATACAAGCTGATGACGTAACGGGTATAAGAGTATAAGGAAGCAATCAATACATGTTTACCACTCTACTAGCAGGCTGGTGTTATAGCAACTTCTTACATTCAATTACACCATACAGCACTATTCCGCTCACAGTAGAAAACAGCTTACAGTTCTTGAGGACATTACACAGGTCATTATACCATTATAACAGTTCCATGTTTTCAGTTGACAGCTCTGGTATGTTGGTATTTTGATCTCGTGACTCAAACCCACGCAAAGCAGCTGGTTGGCAGCATTCCAACAAAACATCAAATTGTTGTATGTTACAGTGCTACATTAGAGCATATAACTAACAACTTGTCATGGTTGTATAGTACTACGACAGAAACGTATAGAAAACGTTTACGACAGAAGAACTCTGAACTATCGACTTATCGAGATCACTTGCAAGAAACGGGAAGAAATTAAAAGTGTGATCATTTTTATTCAGTTGTGGAAGTTCACGCTTCGATTCAAAAATAAACATTGTGGAAATTTTTCGTAACGAAACATTAATGCGGCAAAAACCATCTCACGTCATGCCAAGGTAGATTCCGAATTTACAGTAAGACAGTACACGGTGGTGCATTAATTAAGAGTTTTAAGCAACAGCGTGCACTTTTTCACAAGGTTATATTTCTCAACTTTCCCAAATTTTCAAACCCAGCAATGAGGAAGATTTAATGAGAAAGATTTACGCGAATTTAACTATACCTCACACTGTACCAGTGTACCGCCTCTTAAACATCACACTGTGATTCACAGTGGTGTCAAATTTACCTCGAACTGGAGTCAACTAACCTCACAGTGGCGTCAACCTCACAGTGGTGTCAACCTCACAGTGGTGTCAACCTCACAGTGGTGTCAACCTCACAGTGGTGTCAACCTCAGAGTGGCGTCAAACATTTTACATCAGATAATTATAAGGGGGCTAGGCGGAGTGTGAGGCTGGGTTTTTGTAGTTTCTGATTGAGGAGAGCCCCGGCCCCTATAAATATGAATTACCCGTTCCATGGTCTCTGACACGCTGGGTACAGGGAGTTTGGGCATGCAGTTCTGGAGCGACATCAGCGTAGGACGACGCCCAATGATCATCTTGCAGACGCCCATCCACGCCTTGACGCGCAGAGACAACTTCCTGTGAGGGTGTTTTAGGAGTAAAATCAGTCTGGAGCAGACACACTTACATCTTTACTGTATGTAAATCAGTCTGGAGCAGACACACTTACATCTCTACATGTAAATAAGTCTGGAGCAGACACACTTACATCTTTACATGTAAATCAGTCTGGAGCAGACACACTTACATCTCTACATGTAAATAAGTCTGGAGCAGACACACTTAAATCTTTACATGTAAATCAGTCTGGAGCAGACACACTTAAATCTTTACATGTAAATCAGTCTGGAGCAGACACACTTACATCTTTACATGTAAATCAGTCTGGAGCAGACACACTTACATCTTTACATGTAAATAAGTCTGGAGCAGACACACTTACATCTTTACATGTAAATCAGTCTGGAGCAGACACACTTACATCTTTACATGTAAATCAGTCTGGAGCAGACACACTTACATCTTTACATGTAAATCAGTCTGGAGCAGACACACTTACATCTTTACATGTAAATCAGTCTGGAGCAGACACACTTAAATCTTTACATGACATAAAGATGGATTGCACTAACTTCATTGCAGCATGGCATGAAGATAATAAGAGATAAACTAATAGCAAAATCAGAGGTACTCTGCAGTACAAATTAGCGGGGGTCGAAATAACCGTATTGGGGCGGAGATTCACCAAATAAGCGGGGGGTGTTTACCAAATAACCGCACTGGGGGGGAGATTTACCAAATAAGCGGGGGGGGTGGAGAGATTTACATGCGATAAGCGGGAGGTGTTTACCAAATAAGCGGGGGGGTGTTTACTTAAATAAGCGGGGCAGGGGGGTGTTTACCAAATAAGCGGGAGTGTTTGCAAATAAGGGGGGTGGGGTGTGTTTACCAAATAAGCGAGGGGGGGAGTGGAGATTTACCAAATAAGCAGGGGGTGTTTATCAAATAAGCGGGGGTGGAGATGTATCAAAATAAGCGGGGGGGTGGAGATGTACCAAATAAGCGGGAGGTGTTTACCAAATAAGCGGGGGGTGTTTACCAAATAAGCAGGGGGTGTTTACCAAATAAGCGGGAGGTGATTACCTAATAAGCGGGGGTGGGGTGTGTTTACCAAATAAGCGGGGGTGGGGGGGTGTTTACCAAATAAGCAAGGAGTGTTTACCAAATAAGGGGGTGGGGTGTGTTTACCAAATAAGCGGGGGGGGGGAGATTTACCAAATAAGCGGGGGGGGGAGATTTACCAAATAAGCGGGGGGGGTGGAGATTTGTTAGATCTTTATACGATAGATTGATATTATCCTGATGTTAACCCAATTATATTTGTAGTACCATGGCTTTCCCTTTAGTTTTATGATCATCCTTTACTCTGGCTTTTCACTTGGTCCCTCTTCCTTGAAACTATCCAAAGTACAACTCAACGATACAGCAGAATGGCGACGATTAGGTTAATTGAACCATTAGCGGTTGAAAATGGTGAAGGAGTGAAGGACTGGCTAGCAAGACTTGGTCAGGCCATAGAATGTGCGATATTGCAGCAACAGAACTTGACAGAGGAAAACGAAGCCAAACTGAAAGCTGCATATCTTCTATCCAATGTTGGTCAGGCTGGGTATAGGATACTCAGAGCCTATTCAGCACCAATGGAACCTAAGGCAAAAACTTATGATCAACTTGTTGAGTTACTGAAGACCAATCTTGCTCCTAAACCATCTAAGTTGTCTGAAGGCTACACATTCAGCAATTTGAAACAAGAGGCTGGTGAGACGTTGAGTATGTACATGGCACGGTTGATGGACAAAGCCAACAACTGTGACTTTGGCAATTTTTATGACAGAATGGTCAAAGATAGATTTATCTACGGATTGAAAAATGAGAAGACTCGTTCACATTTGCTAAGTAAGGTGGGTTTAGACACTGCAGCCAAGGCTTTGGAAGATGCTATCACCAAGGAGAATGCATTGTCAGCCAATCAGTCCATGTCCTCTCAGGTTCATTATGTCAACAAAAACTTTTCCAAGAAGAAAAACTTCACAGCACCTACACCGAAGAAAAGCAGCGAACAGACAGGCAGTTCGAAACGTAGTGACCTCAAATGTGCCAAGTGTACTTTGAATGGACATTCAGCTGATAAGTGCAAAATTCGGTGTCGTTATTGCAACAAACTTGGCCATATCAAGGCAAACTGCTTCAAACGGAAAAGTGCTAATCAGTTGACAGAAACTTCTTTTGACAATGAGCAGGACAATGGACATGAATACGAAAACACTGCAGTGGAGGATGAACCTTGTTTGTTTCTTAATTATGTGGACGTTCATTCTCCAGCCGTCTCGTTACAACCTAAGGGTACATTGGGTGAGGTCTCCCACAAGGGGAGATCTGGTGCCGTCTCTCAAGAGAGGCGGGGGAACGAGGTTGCTGTCTCTCATGAGGAGAGGCAGGGGAACTCTGATGCTGTCTCTCACGAGGAGAGGCAGGGGTATTTCTCTCACGAGGAGAGAAAGGTTGCTGATTCCCACAAGGGGAGTCCAGTTTCTGTTCCTGTTCCCAACAAGGGGAGTACTTCGCTCATCTCCCACAAGGGGAACAGTGTGAACAACTCGGAGAGTGTTTCGAGGTTATCTCAAAATCATGTTAGTTTCTTAAATTCAATAAACTCAAAATCAATTAATCTACCTGTTCAAAATTGTAAATCTGTTAATTCAGTTAATAAACCTATGATCCGATTGACCTTGAATGGCAAATCTGTTGAATTTGAATTAGACACAGGTGCAGCGATCACTTGCATAAGTAGATTTAGTTTTGATCGTCTGCTACTAGTTGGTTCCAAACTAGTTGAATGTAATAAAACCTTGTCTGTAGCCAACGGTCAGGTCGTTCAGGTTAAGTACAAAGCCATGGTATCTGTTAGGTATAATAGGGTAAGTTACGGGGAACTCGGTTTGCACATTGTTGAGTCTAGCTTTCCAACACTTCTTGGTCGGGAGTGGATCAAGATCTTGTTTGGCAGTGATTGGTTGACTAGATTGGTGAGCAATGTATCTCTTCACAGTGTGTCAGAAAGTCGGCAGGCTTTCATTGAGGAGATTAAGCAGAGTCCCATTTTCCGCCCTGAAGTAGGTGAGGTTCGTGGTTACGAGGCGAGATTGAATCTCAAGCCAGATGCCCGACCAAAGTTTTGTAAAGCTCGTGTTACTGCATTTGCTATCAAGAGCAAAGTTGATGATGCTCTTAAGTCGCTGATTGATGAAGGATTGTTGGTCCAAGTTGACGATTCCGAGTGGGCTTCACCCATTGTTCCAGTGAGCAAGCCAGACGGATCTATCAGAGTGTGTGGGGATTACAAGGCTACATTGAATCCTGCTCTTGATACGAAAGTTTATCCGCTGCCTACTATTGAGGAGTGCTTTGCTGAGATGGTCGGAGGTCAACTATTCACAAAGATCGACATCAAGGCAGCATACAATAGTTTGCGACTAAGACAAAGTGATCAGTGTTTAACTACATTAAACACACACTTGGGTTTACTGAAGTGGACCAGATTACCATTTGGAATTAACTCTGCCGGAGCACAGTTCCAGTGTACGATTGATGAGGTGTTGCTGGGAGTTAACCAGACCTGTTGTCGCGTTGATGACATTCTTATCACTGGAAGGAGTGAGGAAGAGCACATGGCTAACGTTAGAGAAGTGGTGGACAGGTTAGAGAAAGCTGGGTTCAGATGCAGGAAGGACAAGACTACGTTCATGGCATCGTCAGTGATTTACCTGGGTCACGAGGTTTCTGCTCAAGGAATTAAGCCAGTGTCTAGCAAAGTTGAAACCCTCATCAAAGTTGATTATCCAGATAACCGAGAAAAGCTGATCACATTTCTCGGAGCAGTACAATACTACGCAAGATATCTGCCCAATCTTGCTACGGTCATTGCACCACTCAATCACCTTCGTTCGGCTCAGGTTGAGTGGGTGTTTGGAAAGAAGGAGAAACATGCCTTCAATGAGCTGAAAAGGATGCTGACGTCTGGTCAGATCTTGACGTTCTACAACCCTGATTGGCCGTTGAAGATTGATTGCGACGCAAGTTCTGTTGGGTTGGGAGGAGTTCTATCTCACATGTGTCCTGACGGTGAAGAAAGACCCATAGAGTTCATCAGTAGAACCCTAACAGAGACTGAAAGACGGTATTCGCAGTTAGACAGGGAAGCACTAGCTATCATCTGGGGTCTGAAGAGATTTCACAAGTACATCTTCGCTAGACCATTTCATCTGGTTACTGACAACGAACCACTTCATCACATCTTCAACCCTCACAAGGGAGTTCCTGAAATGGTCATCAGTCGTTTACAGCGGTGGGCGTTGATTCTCAGTTGTTACAATTACACCATAGCTTACAGACCGACCAGTAAGCCAACGCAGATGTATGTTCCCGTTTTCCACTGCCACACAGTGTCAAGGAGGAGTCCTGTGAGTCGGAGTTGTTGGACTGTGGCAGTGTAAGCGAATGTGAGTGTTCAGTGTTTGCTACATACATCGGTGAGGATAAACCGCTGCTTAACAGTGTTTTGATAGCTAAACTGTCGAGAACAGACCCTGTCATATCAAAGGTCATGTACCTTGTTCAGGAAGGTGGATTGGAAAGATCATCAATCGCCAAGAAGGCGAAGTGTCAAAGACCGGCTACTGTCAGGAATGAGGCAGAGTCGGGTGAATCATCCAAAGGTAAGAGTGTAGTCGCCGAGAAGGCGAATTGTCAAAGACCGGCTACTGTTAAGAATAAGGCAGAGCTGGGTGAATCATCTGATAAAGACAAGCTTTCCCCATATCTCAGTAGAAGAGAAGAGTTAACTGTGGATTCTGGGTGTTTGATGTGGGGAAACCGTGTAATCATCCCTGAGAGGATGAGAAGTGATGTGCTGAGTCTGTTACATAGCACGCACATGGGGAGCAGTTCGATGAAGAACATGGCAAGGAGATACGTGTGGTGGCCAGGGTTAGACAGCGACATCGAGAGTGTGGCTAAACACTGCTCATCGTGCCAACTCAGTCAGCCATATCCCAAAGGATCATTGCCACATCCGTGGGGTGTTCCAGAGCACCCATGGGACCGGATTCATCTTGATTTTGCTGGGCCGTTCGCAGGTTGTATGTGGTTGATAGTGGTCTGCGCATATTCTAAGTGGCTTGAAGTGGAGAATATGAAACAGAATACAACTGCGACAAACTTGATCAAGAAGTTACGAGAGATATTCGGACGCTTTGGGTTACCTCGAGTTTTAGTGAGTGACAATGGACCACAGTTGTCTCGTTCACACGAATTCAAGGCGTTTCTGGAAAGGAATGGAATCCGGTACATACCCATAGCCCTACCCATACCAGCATACCACCCATCATCCAACGGACAAGCAGAAGTCATGGTGGGTAAGTTCAAACAAGCTATGAAGAAGATGAGTGCCACAAGCAAAGACATCGATCACAGTGTATCAAGTTGGTTATTCCAGTACAGGAACACGCCTCATTCTACCACTGGATATGAGCCCTCAGTTCTCATGTTCGGTAGGAGATCCAGGACAACATTGAGCCTGTTGAATCCTTTATCCAGCAACACGAAGCATCAGACCAAGGTCATGGATTGTACTTGATGGTGGTGAACCGAGAAAACCCGTTGAGCACAAGCATAATGCATGCCTATCCCGTAATATTCCAAGTAACAGTGAGCCCGACCATAATGCACGCCTTAATGATAATGATAGTTTGGGACTTGTACCTAATAATCAAACACCAGTTGAAAGTTCAGCTTGTTATCAACCTAGCACACTAGTTAGTGAGCGTCCCAAACGTACAGTTAAGGAACCTGACCGGTTGAGCTACAAAAAGCTTGGGGGATAGTAGCATCCCACGTGTAATTTGTAATTTCAATGTAAGACGTAAATCAAATTGAGCAAGACTCAAATTTTTATAATCACAAACTTTTCATTTTGATGAAATCATCGAAATTAGTATTTTAAATCACCGATTTATCTCGTATTTTACCGTATTATTCACAAAGAATTGAGTGTTATTTATTAATATGTATGTGGGGTTTTCTGTTAAAAGATATCTATTTATTCATGTGTGTTTTAAAGACAACTTTTTTAACGTTTGAATCACAAGTTTTACCGTGAATTTGAACGAATTTTCCATTCGATTTTTCGAATTTTATTTAAGTGCTAAATCTACTAGCAATTTTGCGCGCGCGTATATGTAAAGTTTATTGTTATCATTTTGCGCTAGGTTTTTAAACTAAAAAAAAGCCGCGCAGGGGGAATGTTAGATCTTTATACGATAGATTGATATTATCCTGATGTTAACCCAATTACATTTTGTAGTACCATGGCTTTCCCTTTAGTTTTATGATCATCCTTTACTCTGGCTTTTCACTTGGTCCCTCTTCCTTGAAACTATCCAAAGTACAACTCAACGATACAGCAAGATTTATCAAATAAGCGGGGGGTGTTTACCAAATAAGCGGGGGGGGTGTGTTTACCAAATAAGCGGGGGGGGTGTTTACCAAATAAGCGGGGGTGGGGGGGTGTTGACCAAATAAGCGGGAGTGTTTACCAAATAAGGGGGTGGGGTGTGTTTACCAAATAAGCGGGGGGGGGGAGATTTACCAAATAAGCGGGGGGGAGTGGAGATTTATCAAATAAGCGGGGGGAGATTTACCAAATTAGCGGGGGGGGGTGTTTACCAAATAAGCGGGGGGTGTTTAGTGTTTACTAAATAAGCAGGGAGGGGGATTTACCAAATAAGCGGAGGGGAAGTGGAGATTTACCAAATACGCGGGGGGGTGTTTACCAAATAAGCGGGGGGTGTTTACCAAATAAGCGGGGGGGGGGGTGTTTACCAAATAAGCGGGGGAGTGGAGATTTATCAAATAAGCGGGGGGGGGAGATTTACCAAATTAGCGGGGGGTGTTTACCAAATAAGCGGGGGGGTGTTTACTAAATAAGCGGGGGGAGGGGTGGAGTGAAGATTTACCAAAAAAGCGGAGGGGTGTTTATCAAATAAGCGGAGGGTGTTTATCAAATAAGCGGGGGGGGGGGTGATTACCAAATAAGCGGGGGGTGTTTACCAAATAAGCGGGAGTGTTTACCAAATAAGGGGGGTGGGGTGTGTTTACCAAATAAGCGGGGGGGGGGAATAAGAATCAAGTATAAGAGTACTAGCAGGCCCGTTGGGCCTGCTAATACACAGCTTACTCGGCGCTGCTTCGCAGCACCTCGTTCGCAATTTTCAACCTATGCAATTAAAACTCATGAAAAAATTTCACTGCATCGAAAAATTCAAGCCAGAACCAAAGTTATGCACTCCAGAAGAGTAGCGTAACAAAACCAACAAAGCAAGAAATGAAATTCACACACTTCACATGTTACCATAGCAACGTAAGCACTTTCCGCACTCTACACGTGCATGCCGACACAAACCCATACACACATCGACACAGTACCCATACACACGGTTTTTCCATTCTAATCTATGATGCCGACACAGAGTCCCACACACACGCCGACAAGAATCCCATACACACATCGACACAGTGCCCATACACACGGATTTTCCATTCTAATCTATGATGCCGACACAGAGTCCCAAACACACGCCGACACGAATCCCATACACTCACTTTACTTTATATTAAAGACTAGCAGGCCCGTTGGGCCCGCAAATACACAGCTCACTCGGCGCTGCTACGCAGCACCTCGTTCGCAAATTTAAAATTCACCAAATACTTCTTACCGCACCAGAAAACTCCGATCCGTTCAAAAGTTATATTAGAGATCGCGCAACGTAATCAAAACACCATTAACAGAAATGAGCGCGCGCGCGATTCTCCCTGCACGTGTCACCATGGTAACCCGCACAAATCGTAATGCGCGCGCGTTCCGAAGATGCTTCCGCCGTTACGCACAAACAACAGAGGTTGCGAAATTATATAAGAGATATTAAAGACTAGCAGGCCCGGTGGGCCTGCAAATACACAGCTCACTCGGCGCTGCTACGCAGCACCTCGTTCGCAAATTACGAACCCTACAATTCGAATCAACACAATACTTTTTACCGCATCTAAATATTCCAATCAGATCAAAAGTTATAAAGCTCCGAAATCAAAACAGCATTAAACAGAAATGAACCGCGCGCAATTAATCTGCACGTGCAATTTCCCCATTTGCGCGCGCGTTGCCATGGGGCGTGACGTACAGAGAACATACACAATCTGCGACTTTATAAGTAAGACTAGAAAGGCCCGTTGGGCCTGCTAGATAATACAGGACCAATAATAATAAGCTCTCAAAAAGTTTATGAAGGAGCAGAATTTACCATTATTCGTTGGTTACTTTTAATAATGCTGGACCGTGCAAGTTTTGATCATTATAATTTGCTCTTGTATGATGAATTTAAATCTGAAAATTAAAACCGAGTATCGTACTCATACTGAACGTTGAATCAAAGCATTGATTTACGCCAAGAGCAGTATTCCAAAATTGCAATGTGCTATGCCCGTTGGGCCTGCAATGTGCTATGCCCGTTGGGCCTGCAAATACATAGCTCACTCGGCGCTGCTACGCAGCACCTCGTTCGCAAATTCCGACTGAATACTTTTTACCGCATCAAAAAATTCCAATCACAACAAAAGTTACGAAGCAACGTATTCAAAACATCATTAAACAGAATGAACGCGCGCGCAATATGTTACCATAGCAACGCGCGCGCCTATATCCATACTGCACGCGCGCACCCTAAAATGTGTCCACAAATAAGGACTAAAAACGTGACAGTCCACAAAAGGACGAAAAACAAATTTACAGAGGTTGCGTTGGGCCTGCAAATATACAGCTCACTCAGCGCTGCTACGCAGCACCTCGTTCGCATCAAAAAATTCCAATCCGTTCAAAAGTTACGCTAAGCAACGTATTCAAAGCATCATTAAACAGAAATGAACGCGCGCGCAATATGTAACCATGGCAACGAGCCCGCCTATATCCATACTGCATGCGCGCTCCCTAAAATGTGTCCACAAAAGGACTAAAAACGTGACATGTCACAAGAGGACGAAAAACGCGACAGAGATTGGCAAATTATATTAGAGACTAGCAGGCCCGTTGTGCCTGCAAATGCACAGCTCGCAAATTTCAACCAAATCAAATCAAATCAAATGTATAATGACAATAATCATATAAGTTTATCCTTTCCCTGTTAATTCTACGAAAGATCAACTATTCACAATTCTAAAATCAATTCAAATCAACTAATTTTTTTTACCGCATCAAAAAACTCCGATTCGCTCAAAAGTTGTCCGAGATCGCGCAACGTAATCAAAACACCTTTAACAGAAATGAGCGCGCGCGCAATTCTCCGTGCACGTGTCACCATGGTTACCCGCACAAATCGTAATGCGCGCGCGTTCCGAAGATGTTTCCGCCGTTACGCACAAACAACAGAGGTTGCGAAGTTATATAAGAGACTAGAATGCCCGTTGGGCCTGCTAATACACAGCTCACTCGGCGCTGCTACGCAGCACCTCGTTCGCAAATTTCAGATCAGCTGAATACTTTTTACCGCATCAAAAAACTCCAATCCGTTCAAAAGTTATGAAGCTCCGTAATCAAAACACCATTAATAGAAATGAGCGCGCGCGCAATTCTCCGTGCACGTGTCACCATGGTAACCCGCACAAATCGTAATGCGCGCGCGTTCCGAACATGTTTCCGCCGTTACGCACAAACAAAAAACAGAGGTTGCGAAATTATATTAGAGACTAGCGGGCCCGTTAGGCCATCTAATACACAGCTCACCCAGAGCTCGCAAATTTCAACCTATACAATTGAAATCAACTAAAAATTTTTTACCGCATCAAAAAACTCCGATCCGTTCAAAAGTTATTAGAGATCGCGCAACGTAATCAAAACACCATTAACAGAAATGAGCGCGCGCGCAATTCTCCGTGCACGTGTCACCATGGTTACCCGCACATATCGTAATGCGCGCGCGTTCCGAAGATGTTTCCGCCGTTACGACAAACAACAGAGATTCGCAAATTATATAAGAGACTAGCAGGCCCGTTAGGCCATCTAATACACAGCTCACCCAGAGCTCGCAAATTTCAACCAATGCGATTCAAATCAACTAAAAAAATTTTACCGCATCAAAAAACTCCGATCCGTTCAAAAGTTATTAGAGATCGAGCAACGTAATCAAAACACCATTAACAGAAATGAGCGCGCGCGCAATTCTCCGTGCACGTGTCACCATGGTTACCCGCACAAATCGTAATGCGCGCGCGTTCCGAAGATGTTTCCGCCGTTACGACAAACAAAAAAACAGAGAATGCGAAATTATATTAGAGATAAGGACAAAAAGTGATTTGGTACCTACATTTTTGCATGGGAAAAGAAGGAAAAATTACCAGCTTTCCAGATGTTTGAATTTGCAAAGAGAGTAGAAAATTGTGATAAGTTGATTTAAATTTTGTCAAGTCACTTAAACGGGGGGGGGGGCGGGGGTGCCCAGTACTTAAGGGGCCGGGGGTGCCCAGTACTTAAGGGGGCCGGGGGTGCCCAGTACTTAAGGGGGCCGGGGGTGCCCAGTACTTAAGGGGCCGGGGGTGCCCAGTACTTAAGGGGCCGGGGGTGCCCAGTACTTAAGGGGGGCCGGGGGGTGCCCAGTACTTAAGGGGCCGGGGGTGCCCAGTACTTAAGGGGGCCGGGGGGTGCCCAGTACTTAAGGGGGCCGGGGGGTGCCCAGTACTTAAGGGGGCCGGGGGTGCCCAGTACTTAAGGGGGCCGGGGGTGCCCAGTACTTAAGGGGGCCGGGGGGTGCCCAGTACTTAAGGGGCCGGGGGTGCCCAGTACTTAAGGGGCCGGGGGTGCCCAGTACTTAAGGGGCCGGGGGTGCCCAGTACTTAAGGGGGGGGGGGGTCTGAGGGGCCCGACTGGGGGGGGTGCCCAGTACACTGGGCTTTTTGCTTTTTACTTGAAAATCGCACTTGTCTCCCCGGGCTTATTCGGTACTGCAGAGTAGATATACTACAGGAATTAGCACAAAAATAGAAACAAAAATGAAACTTTGATAAATTTAGTAACATTTTACAGTACCTATTCTAAATAATAATATCAGGATCTGAAATTTAAAATCTGCATTGGGATGGTCGTATTGCCACGATATTGTCTTCATCAATCAATTTTACACAGTATGCAGATTCAGCGATTAAGACAAAAAGCATGCCAATTTTAAAGGTCTTGGAGTCAACAAGACCAAAAGCATATCACTGAAGTCTCAATAAGTGAATTATGCTCATGAATCAAATAACACTTGGTCTGTTCCATAAATGATTTTACAACTCAATGAATTGAAGAAATGAGCTTGAATACATATACATATACCCGCAGCCTCTAGGGCTGAATTTCATATCGCACGCGCATGCGCGTGCGATATGAAAATATATCCCTCGAGGGCGCTAGCCCGAGTGGGATATATATCGTATAGCACGCAGGGCTCGAAGAGCCCGAGTGCTATACGAAATTCAGCCCATGAGGCGAGGAGTATATGGTATATATGAAGATTATTGACGAAATATTCCCAGAGATCAATTTTTAAAATCGTTTCAATTCCAGTTTTTCTGGCGACAACCATTTCTTAGATGGTTGGGTCATACTGAAAACACATTTTTCAAAGCAGTGGTGCCTCAATCCCTGAGATATACCACTTCAAAAATGAGAATTTGAAATTTCCGTAACGTTACGGAAGGAATCCGATCTTTTCAAAATGTCAATTTCTCGGAAAGCAAAGGTGGGAGAGTGAAAATTCTTCTTAGATTCATTATTAAGTGAGTTTAATTCCTAAGATAGGTGTTCAAAACAATAAAAATATTGTAGCAGGTTGAAATATGAACAATTTCTAATTTTCCTTCCGTAACATTCCTTCCGTAACGGAAAATAGGTGGAAAAGTTGAAAAACAAGAAAGTCTTTGGAATTTTTAAAATTTGGATTACAAAACTTCCCCTAGGATGAAATGACGATTTGCTTTGCAGATTACTGGAGTCTCACCAGCCTAAATTGTGAAAATATGCTCAGGTGAAAATTTCCCTCCGTAACGTTTTGGGTGGTTTTGGGCGAATTTCCTTCCGTAACGCATGTTACGGAAGGATTTTCCTTCCGTAACAAATTTTTTGGTTTGCCATATTTCAGTAATCTCATGACTATTCTCCAAGAAAATTTCCTGGGAGCTTTAAAGAGATCATATCTATCGATTGTACAAAATATATTTTACAATCATCCTTCGTAGAAAATATTTGATTTTTAGATTTTTTTTCCTTCCGTAACAATTCCTTCCGTAACGTCAATTAGCAATTTCTAATTGACAATTATGAACATTCTTTTTCACTTTATATTAATTCCTGCTCATGAACAAGTCTAATGATAATGATCTATAATATATGGAAGAGCCAGCCATGTGAGGTTATTATTTTTGGATCAAATCATCATTGAACTGAAAATTCCATTTTCTGTCAATCGCTCCAATCCTTCCGTAACGAAATTTTTTCTTTTTTCACTGAAGCACTGTTTTTTGACCAATATTAGAAAACAATGAGTTAGGGATATAGAAAATCTTCATTGATAACTGGGCCACATGACATATTTAACTTTTCGCTCAAAAATTTCCCACAAAATCAAAATTTCCCAGCAAATTCCTTCCGTAACGAAAAATCAATTCATCAATAATCTTCATATCCACTCGCGTGAGCTTTTTGGGAGAATGGCATATCTAAGATGAAAAAAGTTGAATGTTCAAGTAAATCCTCGAAGATTTGAACACACAGGAAGGTTTTGCAACAATAATTAATATTGAGTTTTTTCTCTAATTAACAAAAATTTAATTTTTTCACAAATGCAATACAAACACGATAAAACACCGTAAGTATTTGATCGAAGGGGTTGGTAAAGCTTATGTAGAAGTTATGAGCCCGAGGGCCCAGGGGCGAAAATTTTAAAGGCGAATCGAATCTAAGCATGGATCAATCTCAAAGGTCTTGCAATCGAAGGATTATTGGCTAAAAATGTGGTTAGATGCTGTTAATTAAACTTAAAACACTAGCAATCTTGGAAAAACAAACAATAATTGGAAAAACAAACAAAGGGGAAAATGGTAGCATGTCACTTTGTGAAACGCATCAGTTACAGCAGAACTTGAAAAGAGATACAAAACGATGAAAGAAAATGGGTTAAAATGAGCGTATTTACATTTGGTGACAGCACTGTTATAATAGACAAATGAGAATGACGTAGTTACCATGGTTGAATATGGTAAGTCAATAGAATAAAGTGTCCCTCAAAATTTTTCTCATGAGAAGTTGCACCATGTATCAGAGTGTCGCGGTAATTAGGCGGCATTTATTTTACATCGTATCCGCTGTGTGTGAGAAAAAATAATGCACCATTGTTACTAATGATAATGACGTATTGCTCTCACTCACCTCTTGCTATTTCCGAAGAATGTGTAACCATGACAACATGGCAATGCAATTAATGATCAACACAAATGCAAATTCCTAACTTTATTTCATGATATTGTATTTCATTCTCTCGTTTTTGATTTTGTATCTTTTTACTTCTCTTTCTCGGAATGATTGCTTTTACAGAATTTTACAGAATTGCTGCTATCACTGCTTTCACTGCTATCACTGCTATCACTGCAGTTCACTGTTTTCTCTGCTATTTGACTCGACTTTTGTCTACTGTTGGCCACATATTTTGCTGAATATTTATTAATTATCGATACCTTAACCTATGTTGTTTTGCTGTGAATTTTATCCAATTCTATTTCGAAGTTGAACTACTTCTCATAATTTCATGATTCAGTAAACTGCTGAACAATGATGAATATCAGTTTCAGTGTTTTGACTCTTAACTTTCCATCGCCTCGATGTTTTTGTCGATAATCAACTCCACAAAAATCCTTCTATTTGCCAGTTTTTTGCCTCATGATCGATATTTTGCTGCTAAAATTGTTGTTGTGGACACTTTCAATGATCTCAGCCAGTTTAGAATTAAAAAATATTTTCTTCCAAGAGGCCGGCTATATTGCAACCGGCGTAGAACTGCTCTCGCGGGCCGGGCTATATCCGGTGGGTATATCAAATTTAGCGTGCAGATATTTTACCGGGCCGCGCGCGCCCGCTACCTAAAATGTCTTCAAAAAGCGCACGCGAGTGGATATATAGAATGAAATACACCATGATGCAATATATACACCATACTGTCGAACCACTATTTTGCAATGATTTTGAACTTCTCTAAATCAGGTCTAGCTACTCAGTTCAAATCAGGTCTAGGGACTCAGTTCAAATCAGGTCTAGGGACTCAGTTCAAATCAGGTCTAGCTACTCAGTTCAAATCAGGCCTAGGGACTCAGTTCAAATCAGGTCTAGGGACTCAGTTCAAATCAGGTCTAGGGACTCAGTTCAAATCAGGTCTAGGGACTCAGTTCAAATCAGGTCTAGCTACTCAGTTCAAATCAGGTCTAGGGACTCAGTTCAAATCAGGTCTAGGGACTCAGTTCAAATCAGGTCTAGGGACTCAGTTCAAATCAGGTCTAGGAACTCAGTTCAAATCAGGTCTAGGGACTCAGTTCAAATCAGGTCTAGAGACTCAGTTCAAATCAGGTCTAGGGACTCAGTTCAAATCAGTTCTAGGGATTCAGTTCAAATCAGGTCTAGGGACTCAGTTCAAATCAGGTCTAGGGACTCAGTTCAAATCAGGTCTAGGGACTCAGTTCAAATCAGGTCTAGGGACTCAGTTCAAATCAGGTCTAGGGACTCAGTCCAAATCAGGTCTAGCTACTCAGTTCAAATCAGGTCTAAGGACTCAGTTCAAATCAGGTCTAGGGACTCAGTTCAAATCAGTTCTAGGGACTCAGTTCAAATCAGGTCTAAGGACTCAGTTCAAATCAGGTCTAGGGACTCAGTTCAAATCAGGTCTAGGGACTCAGTTCAAATCAGGTCTAGGGACTCAGTTCAAATCAGGTCTAGGGACTCAGTTCAAATCAGGTCTAGGGACTCAGTTCAAATCAGGTCTAGGGACACAGTTCAAATCAGGTCTAGGGACTCAGTTAAAATCAGGTCTTGGGACTCAGGTCGATCACAGTGCGCATGTAGCTCTCTAATCTTATATACCTTAGGAGGTGTATTTATGTGGAGTAAAATTTTGGTGTAAATTGCAAATTTGGTAGGCTGCAATTTGGGGATCTTTCTCAAGGCATTAATCTAGTTAACATAACTAGTCGGTTCCCGTCCTACGGACGGCGAATGAGGGCAGCCGCATGAGCTAACGGCCACATGTCCCTTTGACAGTGATTTGACCGTGCGAGTTTGCAGTTAAAATTACTTTTGAATGATGATTGTGCAGGAGGGCTATTCGAAACTTCTGCGAAAAAAAAGCTTCCCACGCCCCAAACGGTAACCCAATATGGCCGACAAAATTCTCAAAACCTTCACTCATCATAAGCAACTCCATAGCGAAGGAATTTTGAAAAAATTCGAAAGTTTAATTTTTGCGAAAAAAGGGCGTGGCCTCCCACGCTCCTCAGAGTGACCCAATAATTCGGACAAAATTCTCAAAATTTTTATTCATCATAAGCAACTCAATGGCGAAGGAATTTTGAAAAAATTCGAAAGTTTAATTTTTGCGAAAAAAAGGGCGTGGCCCCCCACGCCTCTCAGGGTGACCCAATATTTCGGACAAAATTCTCAAAATTTTTATTCATCATCAACAACTCAATGGCGAAGGAATTTTGAAAAAATTCGAAAGTTTAATTTTTGCGAAAAAAAGGGCGTGGCCCCCCACGCCCCTCAGGGTGACCGAAAAAATCTCTCATAATTTTTCTGATTCATTGTAAAGTTTTTGCAACACGATGAAAACGTTGCCTACTTGAAAACGAATCGCCAGCCATAAATAAATATATATATAAATATTAACAACACGCATTATATATAGTAAGATAAGATAAGATAAGATATGATAATGACGCCATTTTGAACTGTCATGGTGCATGAAAAATGGGAATTTTTCCGAAAAATCCCCAAATTACAACCTCCATAAATACACCTCCTAAGGTAGGTACTTAATAATATATTCTTTGGGCTTAGTGTTTATTTAAGTTTATCAAAAACGACATACAACGGCGGACTTAGTCAACTTTTCTAGAATCAAAGCCGTTTACTGGTAATGAGATAAGGCTTATATTGCCCAAAAGTTTCCGTGGATTCAGGTAACTTGCACACAAAAATTCTCCTATCTCAACAGTTCTTCGGATATAGGGCAGCGAAATTATCTAAGGAACATACTAAGCATATAAAAGTTATTGGCTGCAGGATCGGTCAGGGTGACAATCTGTAGGGGTTTTTAAACAAATTCGATACATTACTTCGATTCAACTATTTCTAGGACCAAAACTCATATCAAGAGAAATGGAAATAAAAGTCTTCAAGTAACCAGAACTGCAGTTCCACAGTTTACACCTTGGTGGTCTGCATTGACTGGTACATGATTAGTGAATACATTGAATAAATTGCCACATTGAATGAATACATTGGATACATAGAATACAAAAATCAATTAGATACACGAAAGACGTGCATAATATGTACTTATGTGGTATGGAAAAATTGGATATATTATACAGGTGGACTGCACTGTACAACCAGACATTGCAAAAACAGTCATTTTCAATCTAAATCATGAGAATTTAGAACAATGGTCTGGATAACAATGAACATTGAATTTCACACTGAGCTAATAATATTCAAGACAATCCATATATACTGACTAACTGACTATCTAGGTATCATCAGTTCTTAAGGGGGTAGGAATTTTTGGCTAGAAATGATAGAGGAGCATCGTAGCTGCCTTTACGGAATGAAAAAATCTTGTTCCTAGCCTGAGTTATGCGATTTTTGAAATCAGAATTTGCCTGTAATTACAGTACGCGCACAAACTTCAATCGCGATTTGCCGAAAATGATCTTAAAAATCCTACATTTTTTGGAAAATCGTCCTGAAACTTTCCATATATGTTCTAGGGATTAAAATGAAGAGATTTGTCCAAGAGATTTTTGATTTAGGCCTCAGAATCGAAAATATTTGATTTTGAATTTTCAAGGAGCCAAATTCTGACGATTTTTTCAGGTCGCAAAAATTCAAAATCGAATATTTTCGATTCAGAGGCCTAAATCAAAAATCCCCTGCAAAAATCTCTTCATATTTACCCCTAGAACATACCTGGAAAGGGTAATGTAACATTTTATTCCCTAACGTTTTATCCCCTACCATCTTATCCCCTAACATTTTATCCCCCGTTTATCTATTGAATTTGCTGTTGATAAACGGGGGATAAAATGTTATTATCGGTTCCAAACTGTAACGTTTTATCCCCCGATCAGAAAAGGGCTAACGTTTTATCCCCTGTTGATTGCTGCATGATAACATGATAAGAGTATCCTTACACCGGTTGAACCTTATTAGAGGAAGTGTCTGTATACGTGTAACGTTCTCTTGTTTTGAGAAACACGGTAGTGAGGCTAATTAACATGATTCGAGAGTAGTTATCGGTAACTTTACCTCGTTCAGTACTAGAATGCCCCTTACCAAATAACAAAGATGCGGTCAATTGAGCTGTCAGTCTTTTAGATCATCTCATGATTATTATGGAAAATAAGGGCCTAAGAAGAATCAATGGTAAAGATAGTTACTGGCCTGTCACATCATGCATGCATGCTAATCAGCGAAGGAAAAAGTATATAACGACCTGCAGTTATGACAAAAGCATCGTTCATCATGGCGAGCAGTTTCCAACAAACGTTTCAAAACCTTGTTACAGATCTTTGGTCAAAAACGGTCTTGGGGGATAAAATGTTACACTTAGGGGATAAAATGTTAGGGGATAAGATGGTAGGGGATAATATGGTAGGGGATTAAATGTCAGGGGATAAGATGGTAGGGGATAAGATGGTAGGGGATAAGATGGTAGGGGATAAGATGGTAGGGGATAAAATGGTAGGGGATAAGATGGTAGGGGATAAGATGGTAGGGGATTAGATGGTAGGGGATAAGATGGTAGGGGATAAGATGGTAGGGGATAAGATGGTAGGGGATAAGATGGTAGGGGATAAGATGGTAGGGGATAAGATGGTAGGGGATAAGATGGTAGGGGATAAGATGGTAGGGGATAAAATGGTAGGGGATAAAATGGTAGGGGATAAGATGGTAGGGGATAAGATGGTAGGGGATTAAATGTTAGGGGATAAGATGGTAGGGGATAAGATGGTAGGGGATAAGATGGTAGGGGATAAGATGGAGGGGATAAGATGGTAGGGGATAAAATGGTAGGGGATAAGATGGTAGGGGATAAGATGGTAGGGGATAAGATGGTAGAGGATAAGATGGTAGGGGATTAGATGGTAGGGGATAAGATGGTAGGGGATAAGATGGTAGGGGATAAGATGGTAATGGATAAGATGGTAGGGGATAAGATGGTAGGGGATAAGATGGTAGGGGATAAGATGGTAGGGGATAAGATGGTAGCGGATAAGATGGTAGGGGATAAGATGGTAGGGGATAAGATGTTACCTACCCCTGGAAAGTTTCAGGACGATTTTCCAGAAAATGTAGGATTTTTAAGATCATTTTCGGCTAATCGCGATTGAAATTTGTGCGCGTACTGTAATTACAGACAGATTCTGATTTCAAAAATCGCATAACTCAGGCTAGGAACAAGTTTTTCTGGTAGCTACGATGCTCCTCTATGATTTCTAACCAAAAAATCCATTTTAGCCATCGACACCCCGAAGACTTGCCCCATTAATAACTAATTCAAGAACTGCTCATAGATCATATTGAACAGAAACAAATACAGAAATGATCAATCAATTGTAATAGATTATTATTTCTTTAATGATCTACAGTACGATTACGATGTGTATAATTTTGTTTGATGTTTTACGAACGACAAGAGGATTTACCAAGGCATTGCCCGTTTTCCACTCAAAAGTCTTATCAATGGTTCGGTGCATTTATCAAGGAAGGAAGGTTTCGTATCAACTGTCGCACTGATAATGTATTATTACCTGCATGTGAGGTTTCAAATGGATTGAAATCAGAAAATCATCAAATTTTCTTCAATATTCTATGTAACTAATAAGTATAATAATTTGATTGACTTGTTCCAATTTAATAACGGAAATTTAGAGTATGACACTGGCTACCACAGAGCCAACCATTCTTCAAGATTGAACTCACCGAATTATTTCACTTCTTTTTGGCCCATGATATCTTTACCTTTAATAAACAGTCCGTATTTGTCACACTTTGATACTTCCTAACTATGTTAAATTATGAATACCCGGATTTTATGTTCAAGTAACCATGGTATCTCTCAATTTTGAGAGAAGGTCGGCCCGGTGGTAGCCATTGCCATTCTTTTCTTGATACTTTGACATAATCAGGTATTGGATGATAGCTCTCTCATAGCCAGAAACAAGTCCATTCATTAATTGAACTGTCCTGATGAACAATCTAATTGATTCACAATCTAATTGAGTAATTGATTCACAATGTAATGTCACCTACACGGCTTCTTGTTTCTGGAGATGAGATTCGATACCAAGGAAGAATGAACATGTATACAAAATGTTTCAGAATAATTAACTAAGTTAGATATAAGTATATAAGATGCCAAGATGTGAAGTTCAGCAAGCAAACAATTTAGATCTAGAAAATCTAAACCATGCTATTTAGGGGGAGTGTCACTGTCCCAATTGTCTCTGTCCCAATTTAATATTTTTGAGTTTTGGATGGCTTTTGGGACAATTGGGACATTTGGGAAAAACAAAAAGTGGAAAAAAACAGTACTAATTATATCGTTTTTTACATTGATCCAAGTTTTTTATCATTAAAAATTTCAAAGTTTCAAATGAATTTTGACTTTTAATTCTACCTGAAATTTATATTCATAATACTATACTAGGTACACATGTTATTTTGGTTGTGTTTCTTTGCAGTGGTAAAGTGTTCTTTATCTCAAAACCCATGATAAGAAAAAGACAGCGGCAGTTGCAACGCAGCAACTGCCGCTATGTCACTGTACACTGAAACTTTTGCTTTAAACAGACATGGAGTTACATGTTAACATTGCAGCAGTTTCCGAATTGAAACTGCCTTGTTCTTTCTCATATCTTACTTCTAAACTGCTGCCGCTCACAAACAGAATCATTTGATCCCCAGTTTAATCTGCCACTTTTGTCTAAAATGTCCCATTTGTCCCTGTCCCAATTCACTTTTAGAAGACCATTTTCATCTGTCTCATTTGTCCCCTTTTCTCTGTCCCATTTGTCCCTCTCCCCATCCACTTTTTCTTAAGTTTGGGACAATTGGGACAGTGAACCCTCCCCCTTTTATGAAATAATTTTTAATTATCAATAACAACTGTTTTAGGACACTTTACCACTTGTAAGACCCGTAATCGAACTCATATTTTGGATTTATGAACGACTAGTACCTTAGTAATTTAGTAGGTACTTGGAAACAAGCAAAGAAGCGCCCTAAAACCTATGCACGTGACAGCATGGTGGTGCACAAACCCGTGAGGTGACCACATCCACCCCTTATAAGTGAGGAGTGCTTTGAGGAGGAGCCGCAGGAACAACGACCACACCAGCCACAATAGGGTGGTCGAGATGAGGGACACGAGGAGGGTCCGGGTTACAGGGTCCAACCTGTGCAACCTGAGGAGGGTCCAACCTGTTGCAACCTGAGGAGGTCCGTCCAACCTGTGCAACCTGAGGAGGGTCCACAGGGTCCAACCTGTGCAGGGTCCAACCAACCTGTGCAACCTGAGGAGGGTCCGGGTTACAGGGTCCAACCTGTGCAACCTGAGGAGGGTCCGGGTTACAGGGTCCACCTGTGCAACCTGAGGAGGGTCCTGAGGGTTACAGGGTCCAACCTGTGCAACCTGAGGAGGGTCCGGGTTACAGGGTCCAACCTGTGCAACCTGAGGAGGGTCCGGGTTACAGGGTCCAACCTGTGCAACCTGAGGAGGGTCCGGGTTACAGGGTCCAACCTGTGCAACCTGAGGAGGGTCCGGGTTACAGGGTCCAACCTGTGCAACCTGAGGAGGGTCCGGGTTACAGGGTCCAACCTGTGCAACCTGAGGAGGGTCCGGGTTACAGGGTCCAACCTGTGCAACCTGAGGAGGGTCCAGGGTTAGGGTCCAACCTGTGCAACCTGAGGAGGGTCCGGGTTACAGGGTCCAACCTGTGCAACCTGAGGAGGGTCCGGGTTACAGGGTCCAACCTGTGCAACCTGAGGAGGGTCCGGGTTACAGGGTACAACCTTTGCAACCTGAGGAGGGTCCGGGTTACAGGGTCCAACCTATGCAACCTGAGAATAGCCAGTTGACATTCTTTTAAGAGTTCACTAAGTAGACACGTTACTTACTGTGGTATTTTGTCCTGTATAACATGTACAGTGTCAGTGGTCTCTCCCAGAACCTGCATGGCTCCGAAAACGAGGAAGAGGATGCACCAGGAAACACCTGTCGCTGGAAACACACTCTGTGTGGGGGAGTTGTTAGTTACTATCTCACTACACAACTTTAAGTGTTAGTCAATCACTTCACTATCCACTACACAACTTAAAGTGCACATACAACATAATAACTAGTATCTTAGTACCTATACGACAGCATTGAGAATTGAGATGCATATTGTACGAAGAGAAGCCGAGTTCAATATGCACAGTATGCATCTGCATCGAAATGGTGGCCTATTGTTAAATTATAGAGTGATCACTGAACAGTGAACACAATATAATACCTTGGTATACCTAAGCAATAAGCATGCAAAATATGGACGTGAATAGTGATATTATGAGATGGTGTGATTTCTTCGTCAGTTTAATCAGATTAGATTAAACTGACGACGTCCTATTTCTGATATTATGAGGGAATCTTATATTATGTGGTACAGCTAGTAGCTACCCCATATCCAAAAAATTAAAGAAAAATCCTCTGAACCAAAATTTTTTGCCCATTTTACACCCCATTGCTTCACTTGCAAAATTTACCCTATTTTTCATGGCACAGTGGCAGAAGTAGTTTGAATGGTTGCCATTTGCGAATTTCGGGACAGCTTATGCTCTTATGGTGGACAGCGAGAATTGGCAGGGGTATGGGGGTGCAACCCCTAGCGGAGTCCAAGAGCGCAGCTCTTGGTGGGGGGCTAGTGGGCGAAGCCCCTGGAAATATCATTTAAATAGGAGCATTATAGTGCATTTTCCCACATTTTTTGGCAGAGAAATTGCGATTTAAAAGTTTAAACTTTTATCATTCCTCCTTTAAACGAGGCTTTAATCATCCCAACTTCCTAAAAACACCACTCCGACAGAGGACACACTATAAATTTCTCTCACTGTCTCACTGTCTTTTCATAAGCTCAACAATTATAGAGTTATGGTGAAGTGAGTCCAGAATTTCTGCAAATCAAAGTTGTAAACCAAGAGCGACTTGTGAAAAACAAGTGCATTTGCAAGGCACAAAAATAATTTATATTACATCATAAAATTTCTCACCTCAGTGAAAATCTGGATATTTACAATTCCTTGATACAAATAGAAATGCAGAGAAAAGGCTCTCATCTTTTTGGTCTAATATCAAATTTTCCCCCAAAAATTTGCTCAATTTCACCCAAAAATTTCCTCTGTTTCAAAATTTCCTCTGAACCTGGTTCGCTGGTTTGTGGCTTTTTGGATATGGGTATTGGGTATGCATGATCACGTCATGTACCTATCTTTATTCAGGGTTTCACAAAGCGACAAAAATATGATCACAGGAAGTGATCAAGTAAATTGAATAACCTGTATAAAAGCATTCCTTGACTTGAATATCTTCCTACTCAGCACACGCTTTGTTGACCTGTAGATATCCACAAGGATCCTGCGGTCCAAATAGACATTTATCTCACCTTCATCATTAACTTGGAACTGAAATGCTACGGCTAACCTTGCTTCAGCCATAGCTATTTAATGCAAATGATTATTGACTATGAATAATTAAAAACTTTACTGGTCAATTGGGATTGTCCATACCCACCAAAAATTAATAACGTAAAAGATGAACAAGAAATCATACCTACTATACCAGCTACCTGATAAAGATTTTCGTAAATATTTGATTTATAATTGGAATCTTATGGACTGCCTATGGGGTGTCTTGTGATGTTGCAGTGAAGAAAAGTAAAGATACCCTAATGAATCCAGAGACGTTTTTATTAATGATTGTAGCATTCTTAGCAAGTTTTAGAATAAAGAGAATGACTAAGAAAGAGGTCAAAAATTTCATTAGCTCATTAAGTACGAAAATTTCATTTTCGTAATGACCTCTTACTTTTTTATTCTTCTACTTCCTTATGAAACCCTTTCATGTGTTTTAGTTGCATTGGTTATCAAATACATGAGCCATGAAATTCATCTTTATGGTTTAGGCTAAAAACCCTATATCAATTTATGTATATAATACATACTAGCAGGCAAGTGCAACTTTCACTTTTCAGTGGCCAGGTAGCGCAGTGGTTAGGGCGTCGTACTTTCAATCGCGAGGTTGGTGGTTCGATTCCCGGCCTTGCCTACTGTGCTTAGGTGAGAACTCTCACCTAAGCAGCCACACGGTTCACTCAGCCGAGCATACAGGAAACTGTGCAGGAGGGCAAAGAAAGTATGGATTACACTTCCTTAACCCACTGTCCTGTTTACTTGAATCCTTCGATTCCTGTCATTGGCTGTTACAGCTGTTGGAATAGAAGTAAAACCTTCGAAATAAAAAAAGCAACATTCACAACTATCAAATACTGCACGTGGGTGCCCTTAAATTTGTCGACAAAGACGTTAGGACATACAAAGGAAAATATTACTGGGATTTTAAAAGAGAGATAACACAAAATGTAATCAATGTATGCATTAATAATTAATTGCTAACATTATATACAATTATAAATGTAAAATTTAAAATGATTCTTTTTGATGCCCAGCACACTTAACTGAAATTGATAAATCATAAATTTGGTATATTATTATTATAATATGTACAATGTGCATTATGATATTATATTTAAATATAAAAAATTGCACTCTGTGCATATTTTGAGCCAGCACTATTTTACATTACTATTTTACATTTGATAACGTTACCAAACGTTATCATAGGTATCATAACTATAAGTCATAATTTCCAATATGACATACCTATCTGTACATAATTCAAACCTACCAAACACAACCTAAAATCACCTAGAGTATCTGAAGTGCTGCAAGATATCTAAAAATATCTGAAGATGATATTATTAAATATAAGATCAACATAAATATAGTCCATCAAGATTTATTATTAGATCCATGATTTCTCATCATCTTTTTGAGATTTTCCTCTCTGTTATTGAAGCACCCAAGCATGGTATTAGTGGTATAGGGAGGATTAGGAGCACCTTCCATACACAAGTCATCGCAATGAACAGGTCCGTCATTCCACATCAGATCAAATCCACCTACACGCTTTTCCTTGCCTGTTAGTTTTCCTTCCATGTCTATAATAGTAAGAACATCATGTAGCAACTTGAACTTTAAATCATAATCCTGCTGATTAGATGCTGTTAGCGAAGGAGATGCATTGATTTCAAGAAGCCAAGGTTTGAGAGTCTCATCGATCAAAATATCATATCCATAAACCTCAAAACAGTGTTTATCATTAATCATGATTTTCTGGGTGCTCTGCAAGCTCTTAATGAAAATGTCATCCATTGCTCTGAAAAGAGTCTCAACAGCTTCTGGGCCATGTTTTGCCAACAAATATGTCCTAAGTTGGATGAGTGACCATTTGCATCCCTTCTCCGGGTCATAGTCGGGTGCTGTTTTCTGTATGGCAACATTTGTAAGGTGAACAAAAGTATCTTCTATGCTATCCAAAGAATATCTTGTGTTAGACATTCGTCCAAATCCACTACGGTATAGCCATACCTTGAGTGGAATGTAAGATGTAACAAGAACGTAACACCGAATATCAAATTTCCTTCCACCAATCAAATAAGGGTTATCAATATACCTCTGCACAACATAATTTTCTACTGGTTCACGGTCATCCTTTGTGCCATCCACTTTCCAAGAGTCTTCCTTCTTCCATTCCATGATATCTTTCAACTTTCTGAACAGAAATATGCCTTTTCCTTGAGATTTGGCAATAGGCTTCATTATCCAGGTTGAATTCGGACTCCTCTTAAATTCCTCAACAAATATATGGTAATCAGCAGGTAGTTCAAATGTTGTAGGGAAGAAGTCACATTTGGCAGCTTCAATTTTTCCACTATCACGCTCAATTTGTTTCCTGAGTCTCTTCAAATTTTTAGCCATTAGATTTTTTCTGGTAAGTTCATAATGATTTCTGAAATGATTTAATCTCATGTGTTCTTCCATGTAGCAGTGATCAAAGACTTCTCTCATCCAGCCTACATCAGCCCAGTAAAAATCCCAGTCACCTGAAAAGATAATTCGATTAGAAGTAAATTTTCAGTACTATAAATTTCACTGTCCCAATTGTCCCTGTCCCAATAGTTCATCAGTCATTCATCATTTTTTACATTGATTCAAGATTCTCCATCATTGAACTAGATGTTATATTCATACTAGTATACTAAGTACATATATTGGTTGTGTTTGTCT
This sequence comes from Beroe forskalii, assembly GCA_011033025.1. NCBI lineage: Eukaryota > Metazoa > Ctenophora > Nuda > Beroida > Beroidae > Beroe > Beroe forskalii. Next base: position 293,002 of record WFMF01000013.1, read on the forward strand.
CTGTCATTTATGTCCCAATTGTCCCAAATGTCCCATATGTCCCAGTCCGCATTCACTTTTTTGAGTCCCATTTGTTCCATTTTCTCTGTCCCATTTGTCCCAATTGTCCCATTTGTCCCAAATGTCCCATTTGTCCCAGTCCACATTCACTTTTGTGAGTCTCATTTGTTCCATTTTCTCTGTCCCATTTGTCCCAATTGTCCCATTTGTCCCAAATGTCCCAATTGTCCCAGTCCACATTTACTATTTTGAGTCCCATTTGTTCTATTTTCTTTGTCCCATTTGTCCCAATTGTCCCATTTGTCCCAATAGTCCCAAATGTCCCATTTGTCCCTGTCCCAATCCACTTTTTCTTGAGTTTGGGACAATTGGGACAGTGAAACCCCCCCCCTATACTAGGAGGCCTGGCCCAGAAAGATAAATTATTGTAGAGTGATGAGTTTACATTTTAGCAACTACCTGATCCAAGATCCATCGATTATTTCAAAGCTTTTTGTTTTCCAACATACCACATTTTTCATCACACCAGAAAATCACAATCAGAACAAAAGTTATCAGCAATGTTTTTCACATTTCACAGCAGGAGAGGACGTTCTGTCGTATCACTAATTTGGCCCAGGTGTGGAGGAACATCATAAAAATGGCAAGTAACATGGTGTAAGAGTGGAGTAACATGGTAAAAGTGTGCAATAATACTAAAAAAAGTCACATAATAAAAGCTGTCAATACCCAATAAGTTACTAAGTATTGTTGAAGTTGGCTGCTATGTTCCTGCCATGAATTATAAACTTATAAACGTCTAATGTCAATGAATGATGATAGGATCAAGCTTATCAGTAGGTAGGTGGTGAGAGGTAGGTGGTTATTTAGGTGATGGTAGACATCTGCACTCTTGAAAATCAAAAATGATAGCATAGGGTCAGTCCCCAATCCGTGACTTCTCATAAAGCTTCTGTTAAACCATTGTATTTTATTCCAATTCTTGTCGTGAGCGTGTTTGTATTGGTACATCATGACATTACGAACTTAAAAACACTGAATTATCTGATGGCTTCAAAGTTCCCTAGCTGTCTTCATACTTTTTGCATCTCAGAACGTCTCCACTGTGATTAACACTGCTCTTAAGCCTCTCAGTACTCACCCTGTTGCATTGCCAGATCAACTATCAACTATTTAACCAATGTTGAAAAGAAAAGTTGAAAGAAGTAAGATTAACTGACCATTTTCTCAAACTCCTGTTAGGAATTAAAGGATGGTTTTTACTACAAGAACTATAGAACTGTCGTTCTGTTTAGGTATCACTCATGGCAATTGAAACTACATAATGTTAGTTGGAAATTAGAAGCTTTCGAAAATCGTGTGATTGTAGTCGTCAGCCCTTTTCATCTTTTTGTCCTATGAGCACAGCTTACCAGCCAAAATGATATGTTGGTATCTCACCACATTCCGCCCTAGCTAGTATGACGAGATAGCAGACAAGATCTGAGTTAAGATGTGAGTTGGAGGGAGAGAGCGAGTACTATATAGATTATAGATCAGTATATATTCAACACATTTCTACTTATGTGTGTTAACCAAGTCTCTTCCTTTTGTACAGGGAACGGGGGTATTAACATGATATACTATGACTCCATGATAGGAGAGTGAAATGATTCAACAACATAAACAATGTTTTTTATACTTTTTTTTCAATTGTAATGGCAAAAAAGTTAAAAAAGGGATTGGGAAAATGTGCATATAGACAATAGACATATTATTAGGGGCCATCCATAAAGGAAGTCCGCAAAGAGGGGGGAGGGGGGAGTCTGGCCAATGTGGACGTTTGCGGACGTGGGGGGGGGGTGTGTTTGGCCAAATGTGGACATCCGCATTTATGAAAATTTTGGCCGATTTGACCAGATTTTCACTAGAAAATAGTTGATTATTTAGAACTTTGACTTAGATTTTCGACATTGAGTCAAATAATAAAGTTGATTTTGTCACTATATTTGCGAAAATGGGCATAAAAATGATGACCAAAAGATTTTGGATAAAAATGCGGACGTCCAGAGGGGGGGGGGGGTATTTCAGGTTGCAGACGTTTGCAGACAAGGGGAGGAGGGTCTAAATGGCCGAAATTTTGTGATCATCCTTTATGGATGGCCCCTTATATAATTACCAAAATTATGCAGAATCATGAAACATGCATAACTGTACATAAACAGTTAAACATAAAGTAAACATCATACACAGAAGCGGGGGTGCTGCAGTTTTGATTCCGGCACAAATTAGTTTATCCAATTAGACTGGTAATATGTGGAAATTACATGCCCATGCTTTCCACAAGTTAATGTTATGATATAAGGAGAATATTGAAAAGTATAATATATATCTAAATATTATAAAAAGTATAATAAATCTTTTATTATAACCCTTCTATCAATAGAGTGATCTGTAGGCATTTGTATTTAACCCAATCAACGGAGGCTTTAGTTAGCCTACCGTCTCATATAATAATAATAATAATAATAACCCAATCAAGGATAATTTGAATTTTAAAATTACCTGACTCCTCTTTGACTTCCTGCCATCCTCTGGATCTCAGCACATCAGCAATAGTATTTTGTAGAGTACATTTAAATCTTATAACTCTGTTTTCATTCTTGTTTGATCTTCCTTTATTACCATACATATCTGTATTTGGGCAAAGTCAAGTTCAATTTCAATTCAATTATTAGCATTTGATTTTGATTGATTGAAACCACTGCCTTAGGGGTGTTGCCCCTTTTATGAAAAAAGAAATTTACAGAGAGCTTATAAATATAAAACCTAAAATCTTCAAAGATTTTCTCCTTATTATTTGATACATGTCAAACTGAAACCTTGAAACTTTCAGAGTAATAATGATGCAAAAACAATTAAGTTAATTTGTGGCCAATCTTATTGGAGTTGCAATCTTATCAGTTGCAATCTTATATCAGTTGCAATCTTATCATTTCTCGTTTGCGTTGAATTAGCAGCTCTCGCTTATCAGTGATTTGATTCTAAGAGTGTATTGTAGAAAATACACGATCAGTTACATTCTTACATGAGCAATACAATCATGGCGGACTTTAAACTCAGTGACCTCTATAAAATGGAGCAGGAAATGGAATCTGTTGTGAGTGCTGTTATGGGTCTTGGTGGCTGTAGAGCAAAGTCAGAGTTGAGTGCTTCACTTATGAAACATGCTGAAAAAGATGCTATGGTGAAAGTAGTTTGTGAGCTGATCAGTATGATGGAAAAGAGTACAACAGTTTTGAAGTCAGCAGCGTGCTCAATTAACAATCTTCAAGCAGACCAGATTGTTAACCAGAAAAGGATCATGGAGTTGCAAGAAGTGAACAGAGGAGAAACTGTTAAGGCAGTCACCGACACCGCCCAATCAGAGATTAAGAGCTACAGTGATGCGGTAAAGAAAGGAATCCGATCAGACAGTATCACAACGCAGAAGCTAGAAGATGCAGTCAAGACAGCAGTCAAGAGTGAGGAGCGAGAAAGGTGCGTTGTTATGTTTGGGATGCCAGAAGAAGTTGGGGAGAACGTGCTTCACGAGAGTGTTGGAAAACTGTTGGAAGAAATTGCTCCCTCACATGACACCAGCAGGTCTGGTACTTCATGCAGTCGAATTGGGAGGAAAAGACCTGACATCAGCAGACCCGTCCGAGTTTGTTTCACTGATCGGACATCAGCTTACTCAGTCCTCCGGAATTCAAGTAAGCTAAAGAACTCTGAGAGATTCAGCAAGGTCTTCATCAGTCCTGACAGGACTCCAGCTGAGCGCGAGGAGAGGAGGAAGCTTGTGGCAGCTCTGAAGGAGAAGGTACGGACGGAACCTCAGCAGTACCACTACTTGAAGAACGGGGAGATCTGCAGCAGAGAGCACCTGCAGTGCTACAGAACTACCGACGAATCAGAGGAGAACGACTCTGATAGTGATCAGAGGATGGCAGAAGCAGTCTTGCTTGAACTAAAGGAATCATTTGATTCCTTTAGGCTTTGAACGGTCTATTGATAAGCGTTTGGAGAAAATGTGTTAATGTTATGATAAGACATCACCTCCTCAGACAACACGTCATGCAGAGATATTACTATGATATACTGACATTTTACATTGTTAAGATGATATTTTATTGATATTACTATACTGACATTTTACATTGTTAAAAAAAATAAAAACAAAAAAAAATAAAAAAATTTGTGGCCACTATTAAGAAAAACCTAAATCAGCACAACTTCCCAAACATTGAAAAATGATTGGGGGCTACCGGCCAATTGGGCAATTGGCCGAAATTGTAAATTTTTAAACAATTGGCAAGTTTGTCATATTTTTATTTTGATATTTACTGTTGTTTAGGGAGGTCTGATCAAAAAACTTCCTGAGAGAAAATTGATTGCAGAGTTCTAAGAACACATCTGAGTACATTTGAAGACACTGATATTGAAATCACGAAAAAATAGACATTAATAAAGATAATTCAGCTCATTTTTGTACACAGTACAGTCTAGTACTATGAGAGTAACTCATAGACCAGGATTGTCCTACTCTTAACATCTCAATAGGTTCACCAAGAGGTATTGAATACTGTTCCATTTGCTAGGGACCTATAACTAGAGTGCTTGAAAGGAAAATCTCCCTGCATGAGGGCTCCCTCTAATTGTGATGAAAGGGCTTGTCAATTAAGACGGCAGCACAGAGTCTTACCCCGACATAGGAACTAAAGGCCCTGCAGCCAGTAAAATCCACTCCTGCTTCCAATTTCGGGGCTTTTCCACCACTAATATCACCTTTCCACAACTAATATACTAATATAACCTCCTTCAACAACAGTGCTTCCTTCAGCTACACCTCCTGCCCCCATACATCCACTGCCCTTCTTTCCAGTACAGCCCTCTTTGCCCCAATTAAGCCTTGAAAGTGCCCCTGCCTATCTAGTCTCCCTGCCTAAATGCCTCCCCAGGGAAGTGCTGCACTGCTGCCTGCACCTATGCAGGCTTAAGAAATAATGAAGGCTCTCATTTATATGGGAGACTAACCTGTCCTAGTTCACTTTTTGAATCCAGCCGCACGCTGGAGAATCAGCGTGCGGCACTGGATTTCTCAAGGGTCTGTCATTGTCTTACATTGTAGGACTTATTTTGCGCACGCAAGCGCTTGTGTTCAGAGAACACTTTACATAGAAAAGGCACATGCAGTGAGCAAACAAATGGTATGTGTCCCATATTACTCTGGCTGAGTGATGTCACTAATCAAAATCTCAATCTTTTTCATGTATCCTTAGACCCCAACTAGTTGGCACCTACTGCAGTACGTACCATGGTATGTACGGTGGTACTTGTTCTAACTAGTCGGCACCTACCATGGTACATACCGCGGTAGGTGCCAATTAGTTAGAAAACATTCTGCAGTACATACTGCAGCACTTATCGGCACCTACCGCAGTACATACCACCTCTGTGTGCACATTTTTCTCGAATTTTTTGAAAAAGACTGGATCAAGCAAATTGAAAGCAAACTCAAATATAGTTCTCATCTGGAACTACTTATCAAGAGTCAAGGCAACCAGCATCAAAGCAACCAGAGTCAAAGCAACCTGGCAACCAGAGACAAAACAACTAGAGTCATGAGAAATCCAGAGTCAAACAGAGGCAGGAAAAACAATGAGTCAGAGCAAAGGATGATTCACATAGCAGCATCAGGGAAAGAGGAAGAAAATAAATTAAATAAATAGCTGAGAAAGCTCCAGCTGTTCATAACAACTGGAGTATCATTACAATTTCAATGTCAGATTATAAGTATTATCATCCATAAACTTCAAGAATTAACAATTGTAATAATGTAATAAGTTAATTAAAACCCCTGCTGTCAAGTCATCCAGCTGAAATAAAAAAAAAAGGTCAAGATTCCAATGACCTCAATTCAAAATAAATATATAAGTCCTGTTCAGCTCACTTTGGGATAGGATTCATCAAACCAGAAATGACTAAACATCATAGCTTGCAGCTGTGGGGATGAGGTTGAAAGCTGATGTACCCAATGTCTTTTCTTTGTATATAGATCCTCTCACTCCTCTGATGGCAATAAGGATACTTCTGAGGATAGCATACCTTATCCTTGTTCTGATGTGATTGATAACATGACTATACTTTTCTGATCTCTTGTTTGCAATCATCTCAGCAAGGCGTCTCAAGATAGCAGTTGCCTCTGGGCCTGTCCCTCCAGTTGTCAGGAACACCATTGGGGAGAATGAACCCTTCTCTGACTCAATCACTCTCTCCTCATACTTGTCTCTTTCTCCTTCTCATCCCTTTGCATACAACTGTTTCAGGGACAAGGTAACATTTGAAGCAGCATGAGGGTGTGTTACCTTATATCAAAGTATGAGCGTTCAAATGTTGACTTAATCCCACAGGCAGAGATATCTAGTCTTGCCCCTTCCTCAGTGGTTGTTTTTCTACTGAATTCATTTGGGTTCACAGGCAGAAGAGGTGGTTCAATCTTCACATCAACACAAACATCCTTCATCATGTTGCCGATGCAGTCACGTACATTGTTGTGCCTCATGTTTACATATCCACCTTTCTTGCATGAAAGACAGTGAACAATGTCGTTTTTGCTGCCACAACCACAAAACTTTGGGATACCATGTATGATCCAATTGTACCTCAAGCAGAGTGCATCCCTGAATTCTTGTTTGTTCAGTGTGTACCCCAGGTATTTGATGGGAAGTGAGGTCAACCAAGCTGAGGCACCCTTTTCTTTCTCTGCTGTAATGGACCTATATGTCAATGGAGGGAGGTTTTGACTGAGTCTTTCAAACTCTTGGATGTACCTGCTTGTTTTTGCATTTCTAAGATCGTCTTTAACTCTCCTGATCTCATTCTGATCTAGTGTTTCTAGGGAATTGTTTTGGCTTACAATAAGGTTTTTAAGTTGCATGGTGACTTGGATGGATGCTTCATACTCCAACTGAGCAGTTTGAGAGGGATCCTGGATACCTAGACCACCATGCTTAACTGGAAGGGCTAGCACCATCCTTTCATTTGGTGTGACACTGCCTCCAACAACAGAAGGAATGAATTCATTTGCAATTACATTCTCCAATGGTCTGAAAAGGTGTCCTATGTCAGAAACTGTTCTTTGTACATAGGTCCATCTTCTACAAAGACCTTTGGTGAAGGCACTGAGGGCTGCTTGTGGTTCATCCTCAGCAATTAGAGACAGCTCCCTCACATCTTCAATCCAGGATTTAACTTTGTCTTCAATGTATGATGCTCTAAACATTTCTGATCCAATCACTGCACCAAGATGCCTCTCTCCTTCAGATGTAATTTTAAGTTTAGGATAATCTTTGAAGACTAATCTTGCTGCACCAGAGACAAAACAACTAGAGTCATGAGAAATCCAGAGTCAAACAGAGGCAGGAAAAACAATGAGTCAGAGCAAAGGATGATTCACATAGCAGCATCAGGGAAATGATGACCGCAAATGAGATGGGTGTTGACCCCTGCTGGGTGCTGATCATGTGACCTATTGAGCAGAGACATGGCATGCAAGGATGGACAGATTGAGACTGCCGGGTAAGGCTGATTGGGTGTTTGGTTTGCTGTATGCATGCTAGGCCTATAGGTCACGTGATCAGCACCCAACAGGGGTCAACAACAACATCATTTCCATGATGCTGCTATGTGATCTGTTCCTTGCTCTGACTTGTTGTTTGCCCCTCATATGTTTGTATGTTTGTCCTGCCTCTGACGCTGGTTTTTTCATGACTCTGATTGCTTTGTCTTTGGTTGCCTTGACTCTAGTTGCTTTGACTCTGGTTGCCTTGACCTTTGATATAATAATTCCAGATGAGAACTATAATTAAGTTTGCTTTAAATTTGCTAGATCATTGACCATTGTCCCAGTCTTTTTCAAGAAATTTGGGAAAAATGCACACGCTGAGGCGGTATGTACCACAGTAGGTGCCAACTAGTTAGGATAAGCGCTGCGGTACATACTGTGGAACTAATCAGCACCTACCATGGTACATATCATGGTAGGTACCGACTAGTTAGGACAAGTACCACAGTACGTACCACAGTACATACTGCAGTAGGTGCGGACTAGTTGGGGTCTAAACCTAATTATTTCCCTTTAAACTAAAACCCTAACCTTAATCCTGACCCTAAACCAAACAAATCCTGACCCTGATCCTAACCCTAACCCTTTAATGCTAAAGTGCTAGATGATCTCTCTTATCAGTTTTTGTGAATTGTGATAACCCGAGCCTGCCTGCTTGTTTTAAGCAGTGTGTATAGCACTGTGTACAAAGCATGGTAGTTTGGAATAGCGTACATTTAGAGGGATTAGAGGAGCCTGAAGTTTCAGAGAACATAATATGTCAAATAGCTGGAAAAGGCAAAGAACAGTGTTTTTGGAGAGATCAGCAAGGAGATATGCAACAATTCAGACAACCACACTTACGTTTGTCAGCACTATTTCCAGAGTAAGAAAAGCATAACAAAGGAATTAGGAAAAGCTTGGGTTATGGCTTGAAACAGTTTGCACCTTGCTGGATGACTTCTGCCTTCCATGGCTTGTGAAAGCTGATGACAATATCAAGGGACTGAATAATGAGAAGATAACTGATCAGAACAAGATCATTGAGCTTCAGAACCAACTGATCAAGAAACAGGACGAACAGTTCTCTGAAGTGAAGACTAGGGTAGCTACAGAGATGAAGGAATATTCGTGTTTAGCAAGTACGCGCGCTTCCCTAGCTTACTACGGGCCGAAAAGAGCGATCTGATGACTCATCAAAATCCTTTGCTGAACAGTAAACACGTATACCCCTGTTTGTGCCGCGTTGCCCTATAACCAGGGCCCTGGTTACGCGCACGGAGTGCGTAGATGGATTTTACCCATCCCTAACGCGCAACACTCGGAAATTTGGAGGGTCGTGTTCCCCGCGGAAAAAAAATGGCGCGGCGGAGGTTAGGGTAAAATCCTACTAGGAGTGCGCGGCACGGCAAGCGCCAAAACACCTGGTTAGGGGAATTGCTCTGGTTGCGCAAGCCGCTAAACCAGGGCCGTATTTCTCACTAACAGTTGGTCGTTTTGACGTGTCGATTTGACACGTCAAAACGACCATCCAGGAAAATGGCGCCGCGCCGTGCGTTCATAGTAGTTTCTCAGTTTCACCCAAAAACTGACCAATTATGTCAGCATTGGATAGCTGACTTCATATGAAGTACCAACAAATCACTTCATACATCTTTCCTTCTTGCTTCCTAGTTTATCTAACCAAGTCTTCGTCCACTTATTCCCTTTAAATGTACCTATCCAAGGTTCTGGGTGAGGAATACCAATTGTTTCTATCTTTTTAAATTATATTAGTGAAACTGAGTTGTTTATGCAAATTCAGTTTATTTATGAATGATAACAATGAGTAATGGGCACCTGAGTTCACTGGTGCGTATTAGTGTTATCTATTGTTCTTGATATTCGTCTATGTGAAGAGTGATGGTTAAATACCATTATCCTTAAGTTATGTTATGTTACACTTTATTGCTTGTTTGAGTTTCGTCTATGTCAGCCTATTTTACCATTGAAAGAACAGTTTTTCGGTTTGTTCTGGTCCTGTAAGATAGCTACTTATAATCTGTAATCATTCAGAGGTTTTCCTTTCCATGTTTCAATTCTTGGATCCCTTTTATCTATTTTGTTTATTTATTTTATGAAGCTGTACTTCATGAAGTCTAGATTAATTCTGTTATTTGTTTTTTAAATGTTCTTGAAAATTGAATAATAAAACAAGTAATTTTAATAAAACAAGTAATTTATATTTTACAGCCATTACACCATGATTGAACATATATTAGTATTATCTCATTTTCAATTATGATTCAGATTAATTGCTCAATTACAATGGGCAACATTAACATAACGAAACAACTTAATAAATTATAAAAACTAAAAAGTCAGGATATCCTAACAATCTGAAATAATTAATTATTGTAAAAATTAAAACAGTAGCTTGCAATAAGCTATATTAAACACAATAACAAAGTGCAAACTATGCAGCAGATATGGAAATCTTATTCTCAAAGACAATTGAGTTGCATTGGGGGCTAGGAAATGCCTGTGGGAACTTGGGCATCACCCTTGGTACAACTAATCTGGGAACAATGAATTACTTGAATTCGTCAATTTGTTTCAAGGAAAGTTAGCTGCAAGTAAAAAACAATTTAAATTATCAATATTTGAAAGAAAAACAATCAGCGATATATAATAATCTAATTACCAGCACTATACTAACCATGACCAGTAAATAAGATATTATGAAGGTAACCATAATGGTATTTACCCTTATTAATTAAATGTTTATTTGAATTTCCTTACTCATGGGCTTTTCTGTTTAGACTTAGCTCTCTGCTCAGCATGTTATCTTTACTGGTATTAACTTTTCTGGTATTTTTAACTTAGCTTTTCTATTTGGCTTAGCACTACTGAGTATAAGCTTGCTTGATAGTAGTGCTTTATAATAGCAATTTTTATTTATTTATTTATGTGATGTTAAATGGACACCTGGGTTAAAAGGTGTGTTTTTAGCGGAAGCTATTGTTTTGATATAATGAAAGGAAGTGTATTTGAATTAAAAAGAAAACTTTCTTCAAGACATCAATCTGCAAGAAAGGAAGCGTGATGGTTTAATACCATAATTTATTCTATTCTATTTTTTTCTATATATGAATATTTTTCATAATCCCTCTATGGGAAGTAAGTTTAAGCTCATTTAAGGCACTGTTTTGAGGGCAAATAGTGTCCATGAATGTGATTTTTTCTTTCCAAGCTATATACCTATGCCTCTCGATGCCTTATTATTTTGAGCTTTCACTTTATTGCCTACTTCATTCTCTACAAAATGCATTTTCTGTCTCCACAAAATGTAGTTTCTGTCACTTTCAATTTGTAAACTAATTTATGCTGAAAATTTCACCTAGTTTTTGGTGTCTATTTGAGGCAAAATATTTCCCACTTACTACTTGGCAATGTGAACATATATTTATGATATTTGTAATTCATTTTAATGCAAGTTTTCAGTGAACACTTTACATAGTTTATGGTGCCACTTGATATGCCTATTTGAGGCAAATCATTTGCATAATTTTTATGCCCGATATGAGAATATTAATGTGTATTTTATGTTAATTTCCACCATGTCCATGTTTTCACTTTTTGCAAAGTCCATGGCTCAGTGTTACCTTTCATTACACCACATCATTTTTCGTGTCTATGCTTTATCTGGATCTGCCTAGATCTTTGATGAAGGCACTCTTTCATGGATACTATCCAAAGATTATGGATGGGTGGTTGGAGAGTTTTGTGGCTTGACTTTCACAAAAAGAAGTCTAGCCACAAACTCTCCAGCAGCTCCATCCATAGTCTGTATTTGTTCTACAAAGAAGACTAGTTTTATGTGATTTTCCCTTTACCTAGTTTACCTAGTTTTTGGTGCCAGTTGATATGTCTATTTGAGGCAAGCATTGCCCAATTTTTTGCCCAATATGAAAATGTATTTTATGCAAATTTCAATCTAGTGTATTGAAAATTTTCACTGAAATGTTTTCTTAGTTTTTGATGCCACGTGTCATGTCTATCTGAGGCAAAATCTTGCCCAATTTTCATGACCAATATGACCATGCGCTTTCTGTTACATGCGCTTTATGTTACTTTCAATCTTGTTCATTGGATGTTTTCACTGACAAGTTTTAATGCAAATTTCATCTAGTAGTTGTTCATTGTTGAGACAAAATTGCCCTAGTTTATACCCCACAATATGGACATGTATTTTGGTAAAAGTGTCACAAGAGTTGTGATTTTTGTCCAATGGATCCATTGGATCCATCATGTCCAATGGATGTCCATTGGACATCCAATGGACATCCATTGAACATGATGTCCATCGGTTAAAATGTCCAATGGTGTTCAATGGATCCAATAGATCCATTGGATCCATTTTTGATGTTCAATGGACATGTTCAATGGATCCAATGGATGTTCAATGGATCCATCTGAGTGGATCCAATGGACACAATCACCAAACATGGTTTGGTAGATGGACATCAGTCTGGTATTTTGTTCACGGGATTATGTCCATTGGATCCAATGGATCCATTGTGTCCATTGAACACCATTGGACATGCCCATTGGATCCATTGGATCCATTGCACATTGTGTCCATTGATCCAATGGATCCATTTTGTCCATTGACATTGGATCCATTGAATAATGGATCCAATGGAAACAATGTACAATGGACATCTAATGGTGGACATGTTCAATGGTGATCCATTGATCCAATGGAAAACATTGATCCATTGAACAAAAAAATAATTGATCCATCTACCAAACCATGTTTGGTGATTGTGTCCATTGGATCCACCAGATGGATCCATTGAACATCCATTGGACAATTGAACATGTCCATTGAATATCAAGAATGGATCCATTGATGGACCCATTGAACACTATTGGACATTTTAACCGATGGACATCATGTTCAATGGATGTCCATTGGATGTCCAATAATAATAATAATAATAATAATAATGTTTTGGCAGCTTAGCCAACTCAGTTCATACATGGACATGTCCATTGGACATGATGGATCCAATGGATCCATTGGACAAAAATCACAACTCTTGTGACACTTTTACCGATTAATTAGTGATTAGAATTAATTTGTGTATGGCCTCATCACTTTTGTGCTTTTGTGTGTCCACAATTTTGAGGTTATGAAGTGATTTATTGTTACTTTTCTTCATTATCTTATTACTAATTTCTATTTCCTAGGATATGTCCACTTTTGAGGATTTAGGTCTAAAAAGTGGCTGGTGGTGGCAATGTGCTGGCCTGGGCATGAAGAAACACCTGTTCAAGTTAACTTGTCCTCAGATTTTAGTTGCAATGTTTCCTGATTTCTAATTTTCTAATGAGAGGGTCACAAGAGTTGTGAATCTTATCCAATGGATACATTGGGGGGACACTGAAAAACCCTGGGTGGATATAAAAGTATAAAAATGGGCAAATGGATGTTTAATTTTGTGGGGTTTTAATGGGGGGGGGTTTAAGAAGGCTAAACTTCCATAATAATTTTATGTTTTGTGGTTGTAAAATTCAATTTTCTTTCAAAAAGGTACCGTCTTGGTTGTGGACTTACAAAACCTGCGACCATCAGTCACTGCCGCAAGAGGAACTCCTATGAACCCCTGTTTATTTGCCAATAACTCAATGGCTTGTAAGCAGTATTCCAGACTTTATTTAGAAGAAAACTAAAATTTTATTTCACATTTTGTTACACATATCTAGTTACAACAAATATCAAATAAAATATTATCATAAATCATTTTTAATCATTGATAATTGATGGTAAACTTAAGTTAGTTAGCTGTCAGAATTTGATAGCTGTTTTTATTGTTGAAAGTGTTGTATGGCCCTGGCGATTTTACATAGGGTGACCTGCTACCTGGTTAAGGTAGGCTTAAACTGGAGGTGAAATGCAGGGTCACATGACTGGTGGCTTGCTGCTTCCCTTGCCATAGCTCGCTTGGCACTGCTTCTGGCAAATGCTTGCAACTTAATGGCTACTGTGCTCACTTCGCTTGCACAGGATTAGCAACCAACCCGACCTTTATTCCAAACTCTGGGCTTCCCCTAATGTACCTCCAATTGAAGCTGGGATTGATTTTGTCATGGGGATATTATACATATTATACATCATCTTACTATATATAATGCGTCTTATTAATATATATATATATATATATATATATATGTTTGTGGCGATTCATTTTCAAGTAAGCATCGAAATTATTTTTTAATCGTGTTGTAAGAAAGTTCTAATAAATCAGAAAAATAAGGATTTTTTTTTGCGGTCAACCTGAGGGGAGTGGGGGGCCACGCCCTTTTTTTCGTCAAAATTAAAGTTTCGAATTTTTTCAAAATTCCTTCGCCATCGAGTTCCTTATGATGAATAAAAATTTTGAGAATTTTGTCCGCAATATTGGGTCACCCTGAGGGGCGTGGGAGGCCACGCCCTTTTTTCGCAAAAATTAAAATTTCGAATTTTTTTTAAATTCTTTCGCCATTGTGTTGCTTATAATGAATAAAAATTTTGAGGATTTTTTCCCGCAATATTAGGTCGCCCCGAGGGGCGTGAGGAGCCACGCCCTTTTTTTCGTCAAAATTAAACTTTCGAATTTTTTCAAAATTCCTTCGCCATCGAGTTGCTTATGATGAATTAAAACTTTGAGAATTTTGTCCGAATTATTGGGTCACCCTGAGGGGCGTGGGAGGCCACGCCCTTTTTTCCGCAAAAAATTAAAATTCGAATTTTTTCAAAATTCCTCCGCCATCGAGTTGCTTATGATGAGTAAAGGTTTTGAGAATATTGTCGGCAATATTGGGTTACCGTTGGGGGCATGGGAAGCTTTTTTTCGCAGAAATTAAAGTTTCGAATTTCCCCTCCAAACTCGCACGGTCAAATCAGTGTCAAAGGGACATGCGGCCGTTAGCTCATGCGGCTGCCATCATTCGCTGTCCGTAGGACGGGAACCGACTAGTAATTATAACTATTGTTGGCTTTATATACTTATATATACTTGGACTGAGGGCCTAATGCTAATTATGATCAATTATCAGTGAGTTCTAAACTTGAACATAAAATATGAATTATGATAAGCTGATGACGATAATGACATGAATTTTGAGAGCTCCTGATTTTAAACTTTATCGTATCATTGAACATTTTAACTTGCTCCCTAAATAATAATCTAAATATCTTATTTCATGATAAAGTTGTAAGGACCTACTCTATGCAACAAGAGAGACCATTGTTGATTTTTTAGATTTTCAGTTGGCTTACAAATATCTGATTGTGAGGTGACTGCATGCGAAGGAGTATTACGTGCATAACTCAAAATAATAGGCAGTTCTCAAGGCAATGATTTAGTACCTGTAGTACTGCAGGGTGTTCCAAGATCCATGGTGCCACTTATTTGGATCACCCTGCATTTGAATTTTGAGAATTTCCTTTTTTAATTCCATTTTTTGCTGAACCTACATTCATTGAGAAATCATAAATTTTCACCAGGCCTCTGACAACATTCCAGATCAAGCTGCCAACATAGAAAAAGCTTTTTGAGGGGTAAGGCGTTATCAGTCTTGTCTCTTTTCCATTTCTACCTGAGAGCTCAAAGAGTTCAAATAGAGTGTATGACATCCGAAATTTGAGATTTTTAATTATTTCATTGCCACAGCTGTAGTTATGCAAATTTCTAACATTCATTATACCATGTTCATTAGGAAGTGGCTTTGTGTGTTCCCTACTGTAAAGTTTGTGGCCTAAGATTTGATTTTCAAACTCTCTCGATCTAACACAGGTTTTAAATTTGTTCAAGTAGGTTTCTTTATCACCAAAAAGTATTCTAATGCACTTTTTCTGTAATTTAAAGAAAGGGTTATTAAGCTTTTTGTTCGATACACCACCCCAGACAGTTATACCATATAAGAAAGATGGCTTTCAAATAGTGTAGTATAGGTTTTCATAGATCCCATCTGGAATGTTGTCTTTTATAAGGTTTCGGATGCCTGTACTACATGATAAATATTGTTTGACTAAAAAATCAAGGTAAACTCCCAAAAATCTTGCATCACTGACTTTGATTTTTAAGTCATTAATTTTTAGAGAAAGGTCAAGGGCATCGGTTTTGTTTGGCTTTAAGTCCATGAAGCAACATTTGGACATGTTGATGTGAAGCTTGTTCACAAGTATATAGAGGTGGACTGTTTGTAGAATTTTATTTGTGTTTTCATATACAAGCATCCTATCCTTACCTTCAACAAAAATATTTGTATCATCAGCAAACAAGGTAAACTCACAATTACTGCACACATTTGGGAGATCATTAACATAAATCAAAAACCGTTATGGGAAAGTCACTAGATTTACCAGGTAACTCGGTAATCTGCCGATGCACGCCTGGGGCACAACCTGGGCACACCTGGGGCACACCATTTTGCAATTATTTTATTATTTCTGGCTTCTGCAACTTCATCCTCTGTAAGTCTGTACAGGGTTGAAGGCATATTGAGTTAGACATGAGGCATATCTAATCATAACATGCTCAGAATTTGCTCATGAGACAGTGCTTTAACAATACAGTGCTTTTGGAGTTTTGGCTACAAACACATTGATTTTGTAAGTTAGAAGTAATCCATATTAGTGAATAAATTGGCTACCAATGGAGCTTCACATTGCTTCACATTGCAAAATATCTAAAATGCAGTACAGTAATTCAAAATAGAACCATAATATAATATACACTCTCGATAGAATTTTGAAAATAATTGAATAAAGGGATCTTGTGGACTTCGGCACGTTTTGGCACATCACGGTAATTCCATAATTTGGGGGGGATATGAACTTCTAGTGTCGAGCAATTTGACATCTATTTCAAAAAACTTAAAAGTTTTTTAAAACTTTAAAAAACTTTAAAATTCACTCAGGTCAAGATTGTATTGGGTGTGCCAAGACAGGTTCTGGCAAAACGGCTGCGTTTGCTTTGCCTGTCCTCCACACGTTAAGTGACGACCCTTACGGGATATTCACTCTGGTTCTGACTCCTACCAGGTTGCTCAACATACAGTACAATTCCCAGATATGTGCTAATTGGTTCCTTTAAACCCTTTTCATATCATAGTATTATGCCTTCTTAGTAATATCTGATATTGACTTTTGATCTAATTTCAATAGTTCAACATTCACCAACATCCCTCAGAGAGTTGGCGTTTCAAATAAAGGAGCAGTTTACGGTTCTGGGCGCCCACATGAGAGTGAGAGTGAGTGTGGTGGTTGGGGGCATGGACATGTTGTCACAAAGTGTAGAGCTCGCCAGGAAGCCGCATGTCGTGGTCGCCACTCCTGGCCGGTTAGCTGATCACATCAACTCAGGGGACGGCCTCGACCTCTCCAAAGTCAGATTCCTGGTTTGTGTTCGCTTATCTGCACTTCCAAAGCTCCTCGGTGGTGACGTGTCGCCATAATCTAATTACTCGTTATTCTACTCGTTATTCTTATTACTTAAAGTATCAACCTCAAATATCAACAAATATCAACTGACCATGACCATCTGTCAGGTTTTGGATGAAGCAGACCGGTTATTTGAGCCATGCTTCGAGGCAGATCTTACGTCAGTGTTCTCGTGCCTGCCCACAAGCAGACAAACCCTGCTGTTCAGTGCAACCCTCTCCCAAACCTTGGAGCAGCCCAAGCGCCACCCCTGCCACCTTTTACATTGCGCCAGCAGACGTTGCAACGGTACCTCATCTTACTACTTATAATTCTTCCTCATATATAAATTAATAAATATATATATCTGTCTGTCCGGTCTTCCTTATATATAGCCACAGACCTCTCTGACATCACTCAGTACCCAATCAAGCATACCGATGATCGGAATTTTCATACGAAAGTACCAGTGACGTTTGACACCACCAGGCATATAGACATCACTTAGAGGAGTAGCCACATCCGATTAAAATATGACCTCATCACTGAAAACAACTACAGTACTACATTGTACTGTACGAATTGCTGAAGCGAAAAAATGGTGAATGGTGGCCGGAGGCCACGGGCCCTGCCAGTTCACTGTAATTATAGCAGGCGCGGAACGTCGCACAGTTATGGCCTACCGAGCTGTCCCACCATTATTATTATTATCACCAAGCTGTCAACATTATTCTCTAGATTAATCGCTCAGCACATGTGAGATCACTCAGCACATGTGAGATCACTCAGCACATGTGAGATCACTCAGCACATGTGAGATCACTCAGCACATGTGAGATCACTCAGCACATGTGAGATCACTCAGCACATGTGAGATCACTCTACTCAGCACATGTGAGATCACTCAGCACATGTGAGATCACTCAGCACATGATATCACTCAGCACATGTGAGATCACTCAGCGAGATCACACATGTGAGATCATGTGAGATCAGCACATGTGAGATCACTCAGCACATGTGAGATCACTCAGCACATGTGAGATCACTCAGCACATGTGAGATCACTCAGCACATGTGAGATCACTCAGCACATGTGAGATCACTCAGCACATGTGAGATCACTCAGCACATGTGAGATCACTCAGCACATGTGAGATCACTCAGCACATGTGAGAGATCACTCAGCACATGTGAGATCACTCAGCACATGTGAGATCACTCAGCACATGTGAGATCACTCAGCACATGAGATCACTCAGCACATGTGAGATCACTCAGCACATGTGAGATCTATCTTTCAGCACATGTGAGATCACTCAGCACACATGAGATCACTCAGCACATGTGAGATCACTCGTGAATCATAGCACATGTGAGATCACTCAGCACATGTGAGATCACTCAGTACTCAGCACATGTGAGATCACTCAGCATATGTGAGATCTTTCAGCACATGTGAGATCACTCAGCACATGTGAGATCACTCAGCACATGTGAGATCACTCAGCACATGTGAGATCACTCAGCACATGTGAGATCACTCAGCACATGTGAGATCACTCAGCACATGTGAGATCACTCAGCACATGTGAGATCACTCAGCACATGTGAGCACATGTGAGATCACTCAGCACATGTGAGATCACTCAGCACATGTGAGATCACTCAGCACATGAGATCACTCAGCACATGTGAGATCACTCAGCACATGTGAGATCACTCAGCACATGTACTCAGCATGTGAGATCACTCAGCACATGTGAGATCACATGTGAGATCACTCAGCACATGTGAGATCACTCAGCACATGTGAGATCACTCAGCACATGTGAGATCACTCAGCACATGTGAGATCACTGTATCAGCACATGTGAGATCACTCAGCACATGTGAGATCACTCAGCACATGTGAGATCACTCAGCACATGTGAGATCACTCAGCACATGTGAGATCACTCAGCACATGTGAGATCACTCAGCACATGTGAGATCACTCAGCACATGTGAGATCACTCAGCACATGAGATCACTCAGCACATGTGAGATCACTCAGCACATGTGAGATCACTCAGCACATGTGAGATCACTCAAAGCATGTGATCACTCAGCACATGTGAGATCACTTTCAGCACATGTGAGATCACTCAGCACATGTGAGATCACTCAGCACATGTGAGATCACTCAACACAGCACATGTGAGATCACTCAGCAGCACATGTGAGATCACTCAGCACATGTGAGATCACTCAGCACATGTGAGATCACTCAGCACATGTGAGATCACTCAGCACATGTGAGATCACTCAGCACATGTGAGATCACTCAGCACATGTGAGATCACTCAGCACATGTGAGATCACTCAGCACATGTGAGATCACTCAGCACATGTGAGATCACTCAGCACATGTGAGATCACTCCACTCAGCACATGTGAGATCACTCAGCACATGTGAGATCAGCACATGTGAGATCACTCAGCACATGTGAGATCACTCATACTCAGCACATGTGAGATCACTCAGCACATGTGAGATCACTCAGCACATGTGAGATCACTCATGTAGCACATGTGAGATCACTCAGCACATGTGAGATCTGAGATCACTCAGCACATGTGAGATCACTCAGCACATGTGAGATCACTCAGCACATGTGAGATCACTCAGCACATGTGAGATACTCAGCACATGAGATCACTCAGCACATGTGAGATCACTCAGCACATGTGAGATCACTCAGCACATGTGAGATCACTCAGCACATGTGAGATCACTCAGCACATGACTCAGCACATGTGAGATCACTCAGCACATGTGAGATCACTCAGCACATGTGAGATCACTCAGCATGTGAGATCACTCAGCACATGTGAGATCACTCAGCACATGTGAGATCACTCAGCACATGTGAGATCACTCAGCACATGTGAGATCACTCAGCACATGTGAGATCACTCAGCACATGTGAGATCACTCAGCACAATATGTGAGATCACTCAGCACATTTGAGATCACTCAGCACATGTGAGATCACTCAGCACATGTGAGATCACTCAGCACATGTGATATCACTCAGCACATGTGAGATCACTCAGCACATGAGATCACTCAGCACATATGTGAGATCACTCGCACATGTGAGATCACTCAGCACATGTGAGATCACTCAGCACATGTGAGATCACTCAGCACATGTGAGATCACTCAGCACATGAGATCACTCAGCACATGTGAGATCACTCAGCACATGTGAGATCACTCAGCATGAGATCACTCAGCACATGTGAGATCACTCAGCACATGTGAGATCATCACTCAGCATGTGAGATCACTCAGCACATGTGAGATCACTCAGCACATGTGAGATCACTCAGCACATGTGAGATCACTCAGCACATGTGATATCACTCAGCACATGATGTGAGATCACTCAGCACATGATGTGAGATCACTCAGCACATGATGTGAGATCACTCAGCACATGTGAGATCACTCAGCACATGTGAGATCACTCAGCACATGTGAGATCACTCACATGTGAGATCAGCACATGTGACATTACTCATGTGAGATCACTCAGCCACATGTGAGATGAGAACTGGTGATGAGACGACATGTGTTATAAGGTGATGGCTGGGTGAATGTTTCAGGTATGGAGACCTTGAAGTGAGATCACTCACCACATGTGAGATCATGTGAGACATGTTACATGGTCCCTGAGTTGCTGCACATGGAACGGGGCACTGAGTTGCTGGCCAGGGCACTGATCCTCCAGGGCCAGGAGGACACCTGCATTGTCTTCACGCACTCCTGTAGAGCTGCCCAGATACTCACCATCGGACTCAAGAAACTCGGTGTGTTCCTCCCTCAGAATACCAGCTTACAATGTTGTTAAATCCTTTTATACTTTTAAAGAAGGTCCCTTGTCATTGGAGTGTCTCTGCTCTGAAACATGTTAACGGGTGATACCTAACTAAAAAATGGGACTTTTTTGTTACAGTCACTGCAGCCAAACCATTGAATTTTCATCATATTTTTTGCAGGCATGGATCCACCGGGGGCGTGCGCACGCCCCATCAGAAATTTGGGGGCGTGCGATTTTTGAAAAGTTTATGCTTGTAATGAATTCAAGATGCCAAAAATAAACTTGAAAAAGTTCATTCATTCATTACTTCTAAAAGCATATTCTAAAAATCAATACCTCTGATAATGATATTTCTATCTACAAACTACAGTACTGGGTAGCTAGCAAAAAGGAACTGGGAAAGGAAGAAGAAGAGAGGACTCATGTGTTATGCAATTAACATGAAGCACACTTCCAAATAATTTAAGGCTTGAGAAGTGAAAAAAGTGCTCGTGGGCTAAAAAGGGTCATTAGTTGGGCGAGGGTGATTGTGTAGTACAACGTGTACTACACACGATTTTTCGGCATCCATCCAGGAAATAATTTTCATGCCAATAGCCTTTAAGGCTTGAAACTGCAAAAAAGATCTCGGTTCCTATTGATTCAGAAATTATACTGCCTTTGCAGTATTACAGCAACGAGTACGTACCTCATCGATCGGACATAATTATCACGGACATTACATTCAAGCTGAGCCCCTCAGCGTGAATATTAATGTCCGTTAAAATTTTGTCCGTGATACTTATGTCCGTGATTTTCAAGTCCTTGAAAATTGAGTCCGGTATTTCCTCTTAAAATTTCAACGGTCGAGGCGCCAAATTTGAGACTTCATCTCTTGAAATGCACAAATAATAAAAATTTTCAAGGAAACTATACTTATTTTTCATAGTTAGTACGCAATATGGAAATTTATCATATTGATTAACGAAAATTATTGAAAAATCTTCAGTTCAAGTATTCAAATCGTGGAACAAAATGGGAAAAATTGAGCCGAAAATTTCGAATTTCTGTTGAAATTAAAGGACCTGTTACGTTTGGAAAAATGCATGCTAATTTTTTGATATATTATAACAAATTAGATATGAAGACCTTCTGTGAAGGTCCGATGATTCAATTTGCTTCCTAACGCTAATTAGAGCCGATTCAATATTTATTACGTGACGTCACGGAATCTACTCTGAGCCGCGCTACACGACCTGTACACAGTATTACTGCTATAGTGTGTGGTACAATGACTTAATGATGAATGTTTCAAAGATAATTAGCTATTGATAGGATAACTGGATATAGGACCCATGACAGCTTGACATCAAATTTCCTAATTGCAATCTATTTAAAGAATAATGAATATCATCTAGTTCATTTAATAATATATTAAAAGTTCATTGAATATTATATCAGACTTGATCAGTATCGACACATGCTTCACGATTGCTAGACACACAGTTTGGTGATTTGTTTCCTATGGAACTTTCAATTAGTTCAAATTATAGATATTTATAATATTGTCATGTTCAGTTTCCCGCTTCAATTCTGCTAAGTGCACGCTCCATCAGGACATTCTTGCAGGGTTTTTCGGCCATATGAAATGTTTAAGGCACTGGCTTTCGGATGTGATGTGAGAGATCTGAAGTAAGGGTGAGATTGTTTCTCAGATTGCTGATGATTTGCTGGAGCAACGATTTCTTGAAAGGAATTGCATCCCTTACATTGTCAGTTTTGAGGACATAGTCTTTCTGGGCTCGGGAGTACCTATGCCACTTTCATGTGAGCAGTTGTAGGAGCACTAAGGTTGTTATTGTGTTGTAATGCTGTCAGCATTGTCAGTGCGATGTGAGTCTCAATCCTGAATGCCGATGACTTGGGGAGGTACTTCAACTTCGAAATTATGTCCGATAGCAAATAACAGGCACAACGCAATTGATTTTCCATAATTTCTTAATTACTCCAGATCTCTGATTTCTGGGGGCTGCTGCCCCAGACCCACTGCTACTGTTTTTATTGTCAATATATTCACGTATTTACTGAGATTGCGTACGACAGCAACAAAGGCTCTGTTAAGTTAAAACAATGCCATCTCTTTCTTCCTTTATACTGGAAATCTTTGGCTTCTGGGGCTGCCGCCCCAGACCCCTGCTTCTCTTTTGATTTTATATTAACTGAGATTTTGTACGAAAGCAACAACAGCGCTGCTTAGTTGAAAACAATGCCCAAACACTGAAGAAATTTTCATGAGCATAGCTAAGTGCACTTTATCCACCCTCAAAATTTCAAAAATTTGCACTTTCGACAAAAATTGCATTTTCCGAGATTTTTTTCCCTCTCCAATTGCATTTTCCCTCTCCAATTGCATTTTTGTTTTACAAAAAGGCAAATGAGAGGGTTAGCAGAGATCGTGGTTTGGAGGATTTTGGGAGAATTTGTGTATACTACCTTTATCAGTACTGTTAATTCTGAAAAGTGCCCGGGTGGGGGAGAAATCTCCACAAATGGGGGAGAAATTTCCACAAATGGCGTAAGAAATCATGCAACTGCTCCTTTATAATATCAGTCAAGTCGGGGTATTTTGGAGTTTTTGGTGTAGTGGCATCGAGTGAAACTGTACACTGCAGTTAAACAGTTAGCTGACAGGAATTTGGGTTCAATGCTCAGGTCATTCTAACCTTGAAATTGATTCTTTTTAAAACCTTGCTAGATCGATTTCATCGAATCTTTTCACGATGAAAATAATAATGAATTAAAAATATTTATCGATTTTCATAGTTTCAATTGGAGTTTGAAACATTTAGTCTTTTTATCAGCTTGAGCATCTTAATCTAACTGACAATTATGAATTAATGATTTGAGACTTGAGTGCGACGATGGATCCAAGGAATTGAGTAGAAGTTATCCCCGTAATTATATGCAAACTAGCAGGCCTGTTGGACCTGCATATACACAGATCACACAGCTACGCAGCACCTCGTTCGCAAATTTTAAAAACTACCATTCCAATTGATTGGATACTTCTTACCGCATCAAGAATTCTAATTAGATCAAAAGCTATTCGTACTGTAACGCAATCAATTAAATCATTATTCAATTTTATGAAGGAGCAGAGTGGAAAATAGAACGGCGTCGGTTAGTCTTAGTTATGCTAAACCATGTGAGTTTTGTTCCAGCGTTCCGTTTTGATTGCAAGAAGTCTATGTTAATTCTCATACTGATCCTGACATTGGACCATTTTGTTTTGTTTACATAATTAATCCAGGCCAGGAACTGTCTTCGTAATCTGCTACACCTATATTCGACTCGATTGAATTGTACACTTTTGTAAACTAAACGGCTAATTTCGAAACTATAGTTACTATTGCTATCACCGACTCAGCATTGATTATCTGCCAAACTCTGCCACAGAAAACAATTCATCCGAAATATCCTCCGTTGTTCAAGTTATGTCCATTCTCCATCTTGAGATCTTGAATTTGATGTAAAACAACGTCAAATTTTCAAAAACTATTTCAGCACAGCATTTAAGAGTAGTAGCGTAATAGAAAGCACTCGCATAGAACTGATCATAATCTGCACGTGCAAAATTGGTTTCCATAGCAACGGCACCTCTCTTCTCCCTTTTGCCTTCGTTTCTCTTGATATTTTCTTGGCAAGCTCAATTTTTAATTGTGTACGGCGGCACATACAAACATTATTCACGTGTGACTTTACTTTATATATAAGACTAGCTGGCCCGTTCGGCGCTGCTACGCAGCATCACACTCGCAAATTTCGGTTCTTTACAGTTCAAATTAATGAAAATCTTTTTACCATATCGAAAAATTCGAATCAGAACCAAAGTTGTTCAGTGGAGTAGCGAAACAAAATCAACAAAGCAAGAAATGAAATTTACATACTTCTCATGTAACCATAGCAACGCAATCACTTCCCACTATCTGCACGTGCATGCCGACACAAACCCATACACACATCGACACAGTGCCCATACACACGGTTTTCCCATTCTAATCTATGATGCCGACACAATGACCCATACACACGCCGACACAAAATCCACACACACACGCCGACACAGTGTCCATACACACGGTTTTCCCATTCTAATCTATGATGCCGACACAATAATCCACACACACGCCGACACAAAATCCATACACACTTACCAAATTATAATTAAAGATCTGCAATCTTTTTCATTCTGGTACCTGCCCATCATTTCTATTTTCATGTTTATTGACCTCTTGAATTCATGCAAAAGGAGTCGGGATGCAACAATAAGGTGCGATGGCTTGATATCAACAGCAAAGAAAATGTAACGCGTAACAAAAATGAACCATTTGGTTATGAAACTAGGAACGGCGCGCAACAAACGAATCTTCAAAGAGTTGTACGAATTGTGATGATTGCGCGCGCGTAGATTTTGCCACGTGCATCCGGACCGATCATTCGCCCACGTGCATGTGCGCGCTAAATCAAGCATATAGAAGAGGGAAATGAAGCGCCTGTATACAGGAACCTGGAACAACGGAAAACACGAAAAGCACCGGCGGGCGCAATTCTTGTTGTGATTTTATGCCTTAGAAAAATCCTTCTTGTGTGCAATACAGACTCTTCAATAGCAAAGACTAACCCAGGTTCATGGGCGTGGAACCCACAAAAACTGTCAATTGTACGCTGTTCATCAAAGTAACCCTGATTTGATGGGCAAAACATGGGTTCGTTTTGGACATTTTCTGATTGCTTATAACTGGATATGGTTATGCACCCACCCTTAAAATCTTTATATACAGACCACCAGAAA
>WFMF01000013.1:318876-498815 GCA_011033025.1 Beroe forskalii
AAAAAAGTTGGCCCAAAAAAATTTTAAATTTTTTGGGACCAAAATTTTTGGTTTTCCCCCCGGGGTTTTTTCCAAAATTTTGCCTTGGGGGGGATTCGTTTTTGGTTTTACTGGTGGGGAGTTATTTAACCCCCTCCCGTTTAGACTTTTTAAAAATTTTAAAAAAACATCATAAATGGAAAAAATTTTTTTGTTTGTTAAGAAAAATCAAGCATCCCAAAGCTTCCCCAAAGCCAATTTCCCATTTTTTTCTTATCAGGCCCATTTCTTTGATCAAAAAAAATTTTGATGAATGATGGGTTTTAAAAACCATTCGTTGGTTTACCCCCCACCTCCTCTTATTTGCCCCCACGACAATTTTAAAAAACCCACAGGGCATTATTACACCCCCCCGTCTATTTGAACTAAGGTATGAACCTTTTTATAAAATTTTAAATTTTAAATAAAAAGAATTTTTTTGGGGGTAAAGTGGACCAATTCATTAAACCCAAATATTTAGACTAATCTTTCTTTTTCCCAAAAAGTTTTTTTCATTTTCTAAAGAAGCCTTTCCAATAAAGGGGCAAATGGTTACCCAGGGTAGCTTCCTCTTCCACAAAAAGTGAAAGGGGGGGGAAAATGGACAGCTTTTTCTTTTGAAAACCATTTTTTTAATTTTTTCGTTTCTATGGAAAGAGGGGTTCATTGCTAAAATCATAAACCAAAAAATTAAATTTTTTTCGTTAAAGTGTGACGGGGCCCCTGAATGTCAAATTGCCCCCTTCACCCTTTCCTAAAAATCAAATTCACTCGACTAAATTTGGGAAAGTTTGTGATAAAATACTGTTTTTCTAAACATTTAACGAAAAAATAACATCTTTGGGATGTTTACCTACTACAATTTTTTATTTTGCCCTTTGTCTTTGGGCTTATTCGTTTGTACTCTTTCGGGCTAAATTTCCGTTCCCTGGCCCCAAGGGGGCTACCACTTTTTTAAAATTTTATGGCATGCCCCTGAATGTGATTTTGATAATTGGTCTCAACATTACTTTTTTTAACATCAGGGGCTGGTGGGATCTACTTTTTTTTACCTTTATTCACAACTCTACCAAATAATAGAGATATTTTAAGAACCAGTGACCAATGAGGAAAACATTTAAGTTTTACACTGTCATTTGTGATCAAAAAAAAAAATTGGGGCATTCAACTAATTGTTTTAAATGCCCATCTTTTTTGGGTTGGGCTTACTTACCCCACCTAATTTCTTCAATTATTTTCCATTGGTCCTTTTCTGGTTAAATAGAATCTCTGAAAATTGAATCTGAAAAAAAGGACCACATGAACCGATTCTCTTTCCCCCCTTTTTTGAGCTAAAATCAATTATCATGATTGTTCAATTTTAATTTAAGGTGATTTTTCAACTGTCCATTTTCTTTTGGGGTTTGATGATAAATTAGTCATTTAAATTAACTTAAATTTTAAAACCGCTGTGCCCTGCAAATTTTTTTTTAAATAACCTTTAATTTTAATTTCTAGTCTTCTCATCAAACATAATTCAGCTGGACCGTATACGGACTAGAGTTAAATTATTATGGAAGAAATTAGATTTTGGAAAATTCAGAGTACGGATGATTTTGGTGAGGTTTTCATATAAAATCTCTCTGATTCTACAATGAGTTAAATTACAAAGATAAGCTTGTAATTGTAATACAAAGCCCTTCTTTAATTATGTGTCGAACCGCAAATAGGCCAAAAATTTGATGAAATGGTCACCAGACATGGGCAAAACATTTTTTCTTTAATTCAGTAATCTGGTCGTGGTAGCGACAATTTTGATCATCCCTCAATTTTCAAAAATGCAAAAATTAACGCAAAGTCAAGGTCGTACTCAATGCAGTTGCCGCTGGCTGCCGATTTTCGCTCCTGACACTGCGGTACGCACCCTGACGCGCCGGTACTCACCGCTTCGTGACTGCGGTGCACTGCGCCCTGACCACTGCAGTACTGCACCTGACACTGCGGTGCCTGCGCCCCTGACGCCTGGTCCGCACTGCACTGAACACTCGTTCTGCCGCCCTGACCATGCGGTGCACTGGGCCTGTTGCAGTACACTGCGCCTGACGCTACGGTACCTGCGCCCTGACACTGCGGTGGGCTGCTTGTTTACAGTACGCTGCGCCTGACACCATTTTGCGCCTGACCGTTACCGCCTGACACTGCGGTACACTGCACCCTGACACTGGTAAGGCCCAACCCTGACACTGCAGTACCTGGACTGTGATTGCACTGCTGACGCTGCAGTATCTGCACTTCAACACTGCACTACACTGCCCCTGACACTGCCGGTACGCACGCCCTGACACTGCAGTACACTGCACTGACATTACGTACCACACTATTTTCCCCGGTACACTGCGCCCCTGACACTGTTACCCACTGCGCGACGCTGCAGTGCACCGCCTGAGCGATGCAGTACACTGCGCCCTGACACTGCACGGTCCACTGCGCCCTGAGCCTGCACCCTGTTTGCTGCGCCCTGCGGCCACTTTCAGGCCGTGTGGATTTTGGAGGGCCGCGCGCCGCAGGCAAACGAAACAGGCTGGCAGGGATCCAGGGGCGCAACCTCCAGTCCAGAACACCATGGGTTGAGGCAGAGCCAGGCATTAAGGAAATTAGGTGCTGCAGGTGTTACAATAAAATGTACAGGAAATATTACCAGACGATATTTGTCAAGAGTAGAGCATCGAAAAATGTACAATCAATATAAACGAGCTATAACAGTCAGAATAAAATTAAACTGCCGCTATAAACCGTATATAAATTCGCGGTATCAGTCGAAAAATGTTGACTATTTAACTATTTTTTGAAATGTCACGTTTTTCTTCCGAGGGCCTGCCCTAAGCCTATCTACGGGCCTGACTGCCTGACACTGCAATTACACGCCTGACCGCCGGTACCTGCACTGACGCACGTACACTGCACCCCTGACACTGCAGTACGCTGCCTGACCGGTTGACTGCGCCCTGTTGCTGCAGTTGACGCAACGGTACACTACACGCCTGACACTACGGTACTGCACCCTGACACTGCACAGTACGCTGCCTATTTTCTGCAGTACTTTCCGCCCCTGTTTCTGATGCACTGCACCTGACTTTTCTGAATTTTGCACCACCTAACTGCGGTACTCTGCACCTGACACTGCGTACCCCTGGCCGCGACATCCCCACCTGGCCCTGACACTCGGACCTGCCCCCGCAGTACTCCGCCCTGGCCCCCACCATACCCTGAATCGCAGGCCCCCGACACTGATCCCTGCCCCCGTCCACTGCCCCTGCATCGGCGCCTGCCCCGCCGGCCCCGCCCCTGCCTGCGAAAGCCTGGACACTGCCCTGAACGCAACACTGCCCTGACCCCCTGCCCCTGAACGCAACTCGCCCCGACCTGCGTCCCGCCCCCCTTAGCCGGCCGGGAGGCCCCGGTCCGCCCTGGCGGACGCTGGGCGGGTTTTCCGCGCCCCGCGGGTAGCCGCCTGCATAAACCCCCGAAATAGAAATGGCCCCGCCGGTGTTTGAAATGCTAACGGCGGGCGGTAAACCCTTTTACGATCGCAAATAACGCCCAACCAACCATTTGATTTCGCCCTGCCTTTTGTCGCTAAACTGCTCTGGGTCTCGGGCCTGCCCCTCCCCTATCTGATACCCCTGCACCGGGCCTGCCCCCTGACGCGCCTCACCCGCCTGGTTTGCCCTGTTCTGCGGTCCCCCCCTGACACTGCGCCCCGACCTGCATCGCCCTGCCCGGACACTGCGCCCCTGACACTACTACACTGCGCCTAGGCACTGCGTCACTGCATACACTGCCCCTTTTCGTCCTTTCCCTGACACTGCATACCCCGCCCGACTGCGTAAATGCCCCTGCCTACACTGCCCCTGACGCCCCGCCCTGCACTCGCCCCTGCCATTTTCCTCCCCCCGGGGGCCCTTTCACTGCCCTGACCTGGGAACTGCCCCCCCCACTGGGCTGGCCCCACCCCTGCGTCCTGCCCCTAAAACCCGCGTCCTGCCCTGCCTGATGCCCCCCCCTAAACCCGCCCTGCACTGCCCTTTCGTGCACTGCCCCTGCCCCGGGGCCACTGCCCCTGCACTGTACCTTGGGCCCCGGGGCGCCCCTGCCGGCCTGCCCCCTGGGGAAATGCTGCAGGCCTGCCCCTGACCTCGCACGCCCTGACCTGAGAAATGCCCACACTGCGATGCCTGCCTGGCCTGCCCCCGAAAGCGTAAATGCCCCCTGACCTGCAGTACCTGCCCCTGCAGGGACCTGCACCCTACACTGCAAAAACCCGCCCCCTGACACTGATAAATGCCCCTGACATGGACCTGCCCCTGGGACTGCTCCCGCATCACGGTACCTGCGCCCCGTTTCCCCTGCCTGCACCCTGGGCCCCCCCCAAAACCCCCCAAAATTTTCCCGCTTTTTGGGGCCAACCCCCTTTTCCCTTTCCCCCCTTTTTTTTCCGGCCCCCCCGGGCCCCCCCCCCAAAAAGGGGTTCCCCCCACTGCCCCCGGGGGCCCGGGGGCCCAAAAAGGGGAACCCCTTTCCGGGGGGGGCCCCCCCCCCCCCCCTTTTTTTC
Source organism: Beroe forskalii (assembly GCA_011033025.1). NCBI lineage: Eukaryota > Metazoa > Ctenophora > Nuda > Beroida > Beroidae > Beroe > Beroe forskalii. The sequence continues at coordinate 323,486 of WFMF01000013.1, forward strand.
CCCCCCCCCCCTTTTTTTTTTTTAACCGCAACCCCCCGGCCCCCGGGGGGGCCCCCCCCGGGCCCCCCCAAGCGGGGGCCCGGCCCGGGGCCCCCCCCCGGGGGGGGCCCCCCCCCCCCCCAAATGCCCGGCCGGCCCCCACCCAAAAACCCCCAACCCGGGGGGGGCCCCCCCTTTTTCCCCCCCCCCCCCTGACCCCCTGCCCCTGGCCCCCACCCTCCCCGGAATTTCCCCCCCAATTCATTCCCCCCCCCCCCCCCCGGGGGGGCCCCGGGCCCCCCCGGGGGCCCCCCCCCCCCCCCCCCGGGGTTTCCGCCCCCCCGCCCCCTTTTTGGGGTTGGGGGGGGTTTTTTTTTTTTTCCCCCCCCCCCCCCCCCCCCCAACCCCCTTTCCGGGGGCCCCCCCCGGGGCCCCCCCCCCCCCCTTTTTCCCCCCCGGGGGGGGGGGGCCCCCCCTGCCCCGGGGGCCCCCGGAATTCATCACCCCCCATCCCCCCCAAAAAAAGGGGCCCCCCCCCGGGGGGCCCCCTTCCCTGCCCCGGGGGCCCGCCCCCCCCTTTTCCCCCCAAACCCCCGGGGGGGCCCCCCCCCCCCCGGGGCACTGCCCCCGGGCCCGGAAATGCCCCCCAATCCCAAAAACCCCCCCCTTTTTGGGAAAACCCCCCCCGGGGCCCCCCCCCCAAATGCCCCCCTTTTTTTCCCCCCACCCCCCCCAAAACTGCGGTACACCGCCCCCTTTGGGGGCCCCCCCGGGAAAAACATCACCCCCTAAAACCCCCCCTGGCCGGGGGAAAAAAAAGGGGGCCCCCGCCCCCCCAAACCCCCCCCCCGGCCCCCCCCCCCCGGGGGGGGCCCCCCCCCCCCGGGGCCCCCCCCCCTGCCCCCTGCCCCCCAAAATTCCCCCTTCTGCCCTTTTTTCCCTTTTGCCCCTTCCCCCCCCTGCAGTCTGCCCCCCTTTTTTCCCTTCCCCCTTGGGCCCCCCTTTCATCGCCCCCCCCGGGGGGGGGGGGGGGGCCCCCCCCCCCCCCCGCCCCCCCCCCCAAACCCCCCCCCCCCCCCTGGCCCCAAACCCCAAAATCCCCGGACCTCCCCCCGGGGAAACCCCCCCCCGGGGGGGTTTTTTTTTTTTTCCCCCCCCCCCCCCCCCCCGGGCCCCCCCCCCCTTTCCCCCCAAAAAAAACCCCCCCCCCCCCCCAAAAATTTTTTTTCCCCAAGGGGCCGGGCCCCCCCCGGGGCCCCCCCCCCAAATTTTCCCCAAAACCCGCCTACTGCCCCTGCCCCTTTTGCCCCCCGGGGGGGCCCCGGGGGCCGGGGCCCCCCCGGCCCCGGGGGGCCCCCCTGGCCCCCACCTGCACCCCGGGGGGAAAAATTTTTTTTTTCCCCCCCAACCCCCCCCCAAAACTGCAACCCCCCCCCCGGCCCCCCCCCCTTTTGGGGAAATCCGGGCCCCCCCCTGACACTGCGGGACACCCCCCCCCCCCCCCCCGGGGGGCCCCCCTTTTTTCCGCTGCCCCCCTTTTTGGGGGGGGCCCCCCCCCCCCCGGGGCCCGCCCCCCCCCCCCCAAATCGGGGGCCCCCCCCCCCCCCCCCCCCCGGGGGCCCCCCCCCCCCTGACGCTGGGAAAAACCCCCCCCCCCCCCTGACCGGAAGGGGCCCCCTAAAAAAACCCCCCCCCCCCCCCCCTGGAAAAACCCCCCCCCCATCATCCCCCCAAAAGGAAACCCCCCCCGGGCCGAAACCCCCCCAAAATGCGGCCCCCTGGGAAAAAAAAACCCCAAAACCCCCCCCCCCCCCCCCCGAACCCCCCCTTTTTTCCCCCCCGGGGACTGCCCTTCCCCCCCCGTTTTTACACTGCGGCCAAGGGACCCCTGCCCAAAAGGGGGGGGGGCCCCGGGCCCCAAAAACCCCCCCCCTTTTTAACCCCGCCCAAAGGGGGGCCCCAAACCCCCCCCCCCTTTCCCGGGGCCCCCGGCCCCCCCCGGCCCCCGGGCCCCCCCTGGGCCAAGGGGGGCCCTGACCCGGCCCCCCCCCCCCCGGAAAAACCCCCCCCCCCAAAAAACCCCCCCCGGCCCCCGCGGCCCCTTTTGGGGCCCTGGGGGAAACCCCCCCCCGGGCCCGCCCAAACCCCCCCCCGGCCCCCCCCCTGCCCCCCATTTCCCCCCCCCCGAAACCCCCCCCCCCCCCAAAAGGGGCCCCCCGGGGGCCCCCCCCCCGGCCCCCGGGGGCCCCCCCCCCCCCCCGGGGTTGGGGGGCCCCCCGGGGGACCCCCCTTTTTTCCCCCGGGGGGAATTTTTCCCCCCGGGCCCCCCCGGGGCCTTCCCCCGGGGCCCCCAAAACCCCCCGGGGTGGGGCCCCGGGCCCGCCCCTGCCCCCTTTGGGCCGCCCCCCGGGGGGCCCCCCCGGTTCCGGCCCCCCCCCGGGGGGCCCCCCTTTTGGGGCCCCCCCGGGGGGTTCCCCACCTGGGAAAAACCCCCCCCCGGGGGGCCCCCCCGGGGGCCCCGGGCCCCCCCCCCAAACCCCCCCCAAAAAAACCCCCCGGGGGCCCCCCCCCCGGCCCCCCCCCCCCAAAACTGCCCCCCAAAAAGGGGTAAAGGGGGTTTCCCGGGGGCCCCCCCCCCCCCCTTTTGCCCTTCCCCCGGGGGGGCCCCCCCGGAATTTTCCCCGGGCCGGGGCCCCGCGCCCCCCCGGGGGGGATCCCCCCCCGGGGGGCCCCCACACTCGGGCCCCCCCCCCCCCCCCGGGGGGCCCCCCCCCCCGGCCCCACCGGGGAAAACCCCCCCCCCCCCGGGGGAAAAATGCCCCCGGGCCCCCACCCCCAAAACCCCCCCCCCCGGCCGGACCACCCTGAACCCCCCCCCCCATCCCCCCCCCCCAAAAAACCCCCCCCCCCGGGGGGGGCCCAACCCGGGGGTCCTAAAGGGGGGGAAAAAGGGGAAAAAGGGGCCCCCCACCCTGGGGGGCCCCCCCCCGGGGGGAAAATTTCCCGCCGGGGGGGGGGCCCCCCCCCGTTTTGGGCCGGCCCCCCCCCTGGGGGCCCCCCCCCCCCCCCCCTTTCCCCCCCCCAAAAAAAAAACCCCCCCAAAAACCCCCCCCCCCCCCCGGGGGCCCCCCCTCAGGGGCCCCCCCCGGATCGCCCCCTTTCCCCCCCCCCCCCGGGCCCCCCCAAACCCCCCCCGGGGCCCCCCCCGGGGAAAAAGCCCCCAAGGGGCCCCCTTTTTTGGCCCCCCCCCCAAAACCTTTTTAAAATCTTTCGCCCTTTCCCATCGCCCCGGCCCCCTTGGGCCCCCGGTTCCCCAAAACCCCCCCCTTTGGGCCCCCGGGGGACCCCGGGGGGCCCCGCCTGCCCCCCCCCGGGCCGGGGGCCCCCCCCCTGCCCCTGCATGCAATTTTTTTCCCCCCCCCCCCGGGCCCCCCGGGGCCCCCCCACCCAAAAACCCCCCCCCCCCCCGGGGGACCCCCCCCCCGGGCCCGGGCCCCCCCGGGGGGGGCATTTTCCCCGGGGCCCCCCCCCCGGGGCCCCCCAAAAACCCCCCCCCTTTTCCCCCCCCTTCCCCCCTTTCCCCCGGCCCCGGGGGGCCCCCCCCGGGGCCCCCCCCCCTGGCCCTGGGGGCCCCCCCCCTTTGGGAAAAAACCCCCCCCCCCCGAAACCCCCCCCCCCCAAAAAACCTTTCCCCCCCCCCATCGACCCACCCCAAAAACCCCCCCCAAAAAGCGGCCCCCTTACCTGCCCCGGAAACCCGGCCCCCCCGGGGGCCCCCCCCCACCCCCCCTGCGGGACACTGCCCCCCCAAACCGGGCCCCCCCCCTTTTCCCCCCTGGGGGCCCCCCCGGCCCCGCAATTCCCGCCCCCCCGGGGGGCCCCCCAATGCCCCCTGCTCCCGCCCCCCCGGGGGGAAAAAACCCGCGGTACACTGCCCCCGGGGGGGGCCCCCCCCCCCCCCCCCCCCCCCCCCCCGGGGCCCCCCCCCCCCCCCCCCCCCCCCTTTTCCCCCCCCCCCGGGGGGGCCCCCCCCCCCCCCCCCCCCCCGGCCCCCCCCGGGCCCCCCCGGGGGGGCCCTTCCCCGGCCCCGGGGGCCCCCCCCGGGGGGCCCGCCCCCCCCCCCCCCAAAAACCCCCCCCCCAAACCCCCCCCCCCCCCCCCCCCCTTTTTTTCCCCCCCCCCCCCCCCCCCGGCCCCCCGGGAAATCCCTGGCCCCCCCCCCCCAACCCCCCCTGGCCCCAAGGGATCACCCCCAAAAACCCCCCCCGGGCCGCCCCCGGGCCCCCCCCCAAAAAACACCCGGCCCCCGGGGGCCCCCGGGGCACCCCAAAAGGGGGTGAAACCCCGGGCCCGCGCCCGGGGGGGGTTTTTTTTTCCCCCCCCCCCCGGGGCCCGCCCCAAACCCCGTCACTGGGCCCCGGGCCCCCCCGGGGGGGGGGCCCCCCCCCCCCCCCCGGCCCCAACCCCCCGGGGGCCCCGGCCCCCCGGGCCCCCGGCCCCCCCTTTTTTTTCCCCCAAAGGCCCCCCCAACCCTGCAGGGCCCCCCCCCCCAAAAAACCCCCCCCCCCCCAAAACCCCGCCCCGGACCCCCCCCCCCCGAAAAAACCCCCCCCCCCCCCCGCCCCCCCCCGGGGGCCCCCCGCCCCCCCCCCGGGGCCCCCGCCCGGGCCCGGGCCCCGCGGGGCCCCCCCCGGGGGGGGGGGGGGGGGCCCGCCCCCCGGGGGGGACACTGCCCCCAAAACCCCGGGAAAAACCCCCCCCCCCGGGGTTTTTTTGGGGGGCCCCCCCCTTTTTAAAAGGGGTTGGGGGCCCCCCCCCCCCCAAAACCCCCCCCCCCTTTCCTCCCCCCGGGGGCCCCCCCCTGCCCCCCCAACCCGGGGCCCCCGGCCCCCGGGGGGACCCCGCCCGGGCCCTTTCCCCAAATTTCCCCAAAAAACCCCCCAAACCTTCCCCCCTGACCCCGGGGGCCCCCCCCGGGGGCCCCCCCCCTTTTTGGGGGGGGCCCCCCCCCCCGCCCCCCCCCCCCGGGGGGGGGGTTTCCTCCGGGCCCCAATCCCCCCCTTTTTCCCCCCCAAAACCCGCGGCCCCCCCCCCCCCGGGGGGAAAAACCCCCTTTTTTTTTCCCCGCGGGCCCCCCCCCCCCTTTCCCTGGCCCCCGGGCCCCCCCCCCCGGGGGGGGGGCCCCCCCCCCCCTTTCCCCCCCCCCCAAACCCCCCCCCCCCATCCCCCCCCGGAAAACCGCCCCCCCCCCCCGAAACCCCCCCCGGGGCCCCCCCCCCTTTTTTCCCCCCAAAACCCCCCGCCCCAACCCCGGGCCCCCCCGGGCCCGCCCCCCTTTCCCCCCCTCATCCCCCATCCCCCCCCCCCCCAAAACCCCGCCCCCCCTTTTTTCCCCCCAACCCAAAATTTGGGCACTGCACCTGACACTGCAGTACACTGCGCCCTGACACTGCAGTACACTGCACCCTGACACTGCAGTACACTGCACCCTGACACTGCAGTACACTGCACCCTGACACTGCAGTACACTGCCCTGACACTGCAGTACACTGCAGTGCAGTACACTGCACCCTGACACTGCAGTACACTGCACCCTGACACTGCAGTACACTGCACCCCAGACACTGCACCCAGCAGTACACTGCACCCTGACCCTGACACTGCAGTACACTGCACCCTGACACTGCAGTACACTGCACCCTGACACTGCAGTACACTGCACCCTGACACTGCAGTACACTGCACCCCTGACACTGCAGTACACTGCACCTGACACTGCAGTACACTGCACCCCTGACACTGCAGTACACTGCACCCTGACACTGCAGTACACTGCACCCTGACACTGCAGTACACTGCACCCTGACACTGCAGGACACTGCACCCTGACACTGCAGTACACTGCACCCTGACACTGCAGTACACTGCACCCTGACACTGCAGTACACTGCACCCTGACACTGCAGTACACTGCACCCTGACACTGCAGTACACTGCACCCTGAAACTGCAGTACACTGCAGTACACTGCAGTTCACTGCGCCTTGTTACTGCAGTACACTGCACCCTGACACTGCAGTACACTGCACCCTGACACTGCAGTACACTGCACCCTGACACTGCAGTACACTGCACCCTGACACTGCGCCCTGACACTGCAGTACACTGCACCCTGACACTGCAGTACACTGCGCCCTGACACTGCACCCTGACACTGCAGTCAGTGGTGCAAATCCCGGGGGGGATGGGGGGGATTTATCCCCCCCAAAAATTGAAGCCCATCCCCCCCAAAAATTTCAAATTTCATCCCCTTCAAAATTTCACAAAATATTTTCAATAGCCGAAATCCCTCATCATGTTATTTTCAAGATCAGAAAGTTATTATTGATGTAATTCCCACTACACTGCGGTCTTTAACGCAATTTCTCGGGTGTTTATGTAAGTTCTTCATAGCATTACATGAAATGATATTATGTTCTAATTGAGCTCACACAACCTCCGTTACAAAATACAAACCCACATCAGTGATCAAAGGCAACCATTGCAGATCATTATCCCTCGATGTTCCTTGATATTGTTTATGTATGGCGGTGATTGATTTGCTGGTATAATAATGTCAATCAGATATATTGAGTGACGATCCCATCTTGTTAATTCATCAATTTAACATGTCGTCTCAGACGTTTCAAGTTGCAAGGTGCCTAATTATCTACAGTAGTAGAGTTTATAGGTGCTGGGTGTCGGGTGAAAGTGGCTTGAATAGGGTAAAACGGGGTGGAGTGGGACAGGAGGTAAAGAGGGACAAATTGGGGTGAAATGGAACACCTGGGGGGAAAGTGGGACACTTAACGAAATTTCAAAAAACCTTCACCTATGCAAAGCTATGGTGAAGACTACACTTTGGGTAAAGTGGAACACTGTCAAAATGATGCATAAGACCGATGTGGGGTAAAGTGGGACAAATTTTCGAAAATTTTCCAAAGCAACACCCCAACAGTATTTCATGCAATAGAAGCCACTGGGTAAAGTGGGACAGTCATATTTTGTATATTTTACCCATTGTGGGGTAAAGTGGTACAGCAATAACAATTGAACTTTATAATGATCTAGACATTTATTTGTTATAATTTAGATGGAATTCTATTGCCAACAAGACTTTACAGGTGAGTGGGGAAAGTGGAACAGGAATTTAATCTTGATTATTGGATAATGGGGTAATGTGGGACAATTGATGAAAAGTATGGAACTAATCGAAAATCGCCCTGTTTTTGTGACTTATGTATGCTTGTATGTGAGAATATCAATAATGCCTATTAAAACTTTTAATACAGCATCACGAATTAAAATTATTGATTTTTATTGAATTTTTGACAATTTTTGCGCAACTGTCCCACTTTCCCCCCAAAATTATTATACCATATCATTAAGTGCTATTTTCAAGAAAAATAAAGTATACTACAACCAAAGTGAAAAATCTTGATGAAAAACAACCTGCACAGCATAACTGTTTCCTTAGGAATACATGATTTCATTTGATCTGACTTGACTGTCCCACTTTCCCCATTAACATGATTTTAAATGAAAATAAAATTTCATGCCTGAGAAACTTATAACTTTATAAGGGATGTTTTAGTAAACAAATTATGAATTGCAAATGCTTTTATTGCTTATATTGTGATAATTATCCTTGTTAACTATCAGTGTCCCTCTTTCCCCCACAACGTGTTAATTATAGGTAATTACATTTTCTCATTAAATTTCGTCATTTTGGGCTTCACTCAGATGGCAACTGAACCGTTGGAATGGAGAAAAATCGATAAATGGTTCCCATACAACAAATTTACAAAGTTTTTAGGTGAGTGCGGGTAAAGTGGGACATTTTTAAAAAGGCTGTAAAATGACCAAAAACCAAAATTCTTGCCAAAGAGGTACTTATTTTCCATGTTTGGCCATATACTCTTCAGTCTCAAATAGACGGGGGGGGGGACGATTGCAGTTTTTTGGATTTTTACTACGGTGGGGGACAGTTATTTAACACCCTCCCCGTTTAGACATTTTGAAAATTTTGAAAAAATACATACATAAATCAAAGAAAAATTCGTATTTTTTGTTAGAATTGAGCTAAATCAAGCACTACCGAAAGCTTCGCCAACTGTTATCTCAGCATTACCATCTTTTTCTTGATCAGAGTCCATTTCTTTGATCAAAATAACAACTTGATGAATGATGGGTATTTCAAACCATTCGATTGGAATTTACCTCCCACCTCCCTCTTATTTGCAACCCCCCCTTTTTACGACAATTTTGAAAAACCTACACAGGGGGACAGTTATTACAGCCCCCCCGTCTATTTGAGACTGAAGAGTATGAACCTCTTTATGAAATTTGAAAGTTTAAATCTAAAAGAATAATTTTTGGGGTAAAGTGGACCAATTCATTCAATTCTCCAATATGCCCAATTAGACTCAATCTTTCTCTGTTCCAAAGTGGTTTATTCGACTTATTCTAAAGAACTGTACCTGTCCAATGAAGAATAAACTTCTCAAATGGTTATCTCAGGGCTACAGAGACTGTCCCTCTTTACCTCCACAAGAGGGGTGAAGTGGGACATGCTGCGGGGAAAGATGGACAGCTTTTTTCTATATGAAAACCATTGGTTGAGATTTTTTCGGCCAATTCTATGGAAAGAGGAAGGGTTCATTGCTAAAATCATCAACCAAAAATTAATTTTTCGTTAAAAGTGTGACTGTGGCACCTGAATATGTCTCAAATTGTCCCACTTCACCCCGCTTTACCCTAAACAATCAAATTCACTCAGACTACAGCTATTCTGTACTGTAGTTCGTAGATAAAAATACTGTTTTGCTAAACATCTTAACTTGAAACAGAATAACATCTTTGCGACATTTTGATGTTAATTATCTACTACAACTTTTTTAGTTTTTGCTACCGTTTGTCATTGTGCTTATTGCATGTGTATTGTACCTACTCTTGTCGGACAGTAAATTCCGTGGCCCATGGCCCATGGGCCTTGGGGTCTGCACCACTTTCTTAAATTTCATAGGCATGCCCACTGAATGCTGATTTTGACTAATTAGGTACTCAACATTACTTTTTATAACAGTACAGGTAGCTGGTAGGGCAGTCTACTTTCTGACCTTTATTCACAACTCTACCAAATAATATTGAGATATTGTGCCCAAGGGAAACCTATGTAGCGACTCAATGAGAATTGAGACATTTAAGTGTGTACACTGTCATTTGTGACTGTAAATTAAGCAATAATTAGGAGTCGATTCACATCATCAATGTAGCAATGTCAACTGCCTATCTTTTGTGGTTTATAGTGATTACGTAATACTTAGCTCCTACCTAGCCCCATTCTTCCAATTATTTTACCTTTGGTCCTTTGGTCTGAGTTAATTGAAGTAATCATCCTTGACACATTAGAATCTGAAAATAGGGACCTGACATAATAGCCGATTCATAACTTTCCCCAGTATTTCTTAGAGCTAAGATCAATTATCGTATGATTGTTCAATTTTAATTTGGGACAGTGTGATTTGCAACTGTACCGTTTGCGTTTTGGTGACTTTGATGATAATTCATGTAAGTACATTTGAAATTAGCACTGCTAATTTCAAATGCCCTTGCCCCTTGGTGCCTGCAGCCTGTGTTTTTAAGAGTAACCTTCAATTTTTAATTTCTAGATCTTCTCATCAAACATAATTCAGCCGGACATTATACAGGGACTGGGGTTAGAAATTATTATGGAATAATTTTGGATGCTTGGAAGAAATTGAAATTAGGATAATTTTTGGTGATTTTCATATAAGATCTCTCGTTGATTCTGCTAATGAGTTAAATTACAAGATAAGCTTGTAATTGTAATGCAAGAAGTACTTCTTTGAGTATAATGTGCGTCAGACCGCAAATATAGGCCAAAAATTTGATGAAATGGTCGCAGACATGAGCCAGAAACGATTTTTTTTTCTTTAATTAAGTAATCTAATTAAGTAATTAGCGACAATTTTGATCATCCCCTCCAATTTTCAAAAATACCAAAAATTAGCCTTAAAAGTCGAATCATCCCCTCCAATGAAAAATACGGATTTGCACCACTGACTGCAGTACACTGCTCCCTGACACTGCAGTACACTGCACCCTGACACTGCAGTACTCTGCACCCTGACACTGCAGTACACTGCACCCTGACACTGCAGTACACTGCAGTACTGACACTGCAGTACACTGCAGTACACTGCACCCTGACACTGCACCCTGACACTGCAGTACACTGCACCCTGACACTGCAGTACACTGCGCCCTGACACTGCAGTACACTGCAGCCCTGACACTGCAGTACACTGCACCCTGACACTGCAGTACACTGCGCCCTGACACTGCAGTACACTGCACCCTGACACTGCAGTACACTGCACCTGACACTGCAGTACACTGCACCCTGACACTGCAGTACACTGCACCCTGACACTGCAGTACACTGCACCCTGACACTGCAGTACACTGCACCCTGACACTGCAGTACACTGCAGTACACTGCAGTACTGACACTGCAGTACACTGCAGTACACTGCACCCTGACACTGCAGTACACTGCACCCTGACACTGCAGTACACTGCACCCTGACACTGCAGTACACTGCACCCTGACACTGCAGTACACTGCACCCTGACACTGCAGTACACTGCACCCTGACACTGCAGTACACTGCACCTGACACGTCAGAAGAAGACAGTAACATGATGATATTGACAAAATGATCCAGTTCTACTCCTTTACAAAATAAATCGGTCAAATACTAAATTAAAATACAGATGTAACTCGCTCGCTTATGCTAGAGCACTTTGTGAAATTGAATTTCAACACACTGAAATCTTATTCATATACATATTTAATAAAACTGCTGTCTTTCATTGAAAGTAACAATTATGATTCAAGCCAAATAACTACTCCACAATATCAACTGACATTTTTGAATCATAACTTTAAGATTGACTTTATGAAAAGCTGTGAATCATCTTCAGGATCTCTGAGAAGCAGCCTCAACCTGTCCTCAGTTAGTTAATTTAATATGTGTTGTGTCCTCTACTTCTCTTCACTAAGTGTTTTGCTTAATTTCTTGATGCTTGGAGTACAAACGAAGACCAAAGAGCCAGTTTCAGTTTCATTCAGGCAGGTGGTCACTGCACTTGACGTGCTATACCCACAAATTCACCCAGGGGTGACTGCTGGGGGCCTACCTCATAAAAGCTCTCATATTTAAACTTCCCAAAAGCTGAGGTAGGTATTGGACTGAAGATGCCTGCACACCCACTCTGTCTTGGTGTGACTCACTTTGACAGGCGTGCCGTGGAGGGTCTAGTCAGCATATTTGGGGTGTACGGTGCCGACTGACTCAGGGGTTTGGGGGGGCCCCTAACTGCCGAGGAGCTATCGCCGCAGGCGAGCCTCTGGAAAATAGCTGAAAGAAGCACTCAAAAGTGCCTAAAACAAGTCTCTTTTACAAATTATATTATGTTTCAAAAGTTGTATTTTTTGCAAAATTTTAAATGCTCATATCATGTTGATGTACGAAATTCATTATTCAAAGATCGCGAATACAAGGGCGTAGGTATAACACTTCTACACGAGATCATTGGACACATTTACATCGGATCACTGGATCGAGAACATGACTGGAACGTCACAACACAAGATTATGGGACACAGGTACATCGGATCATTAGATCGAGAACACTCGAACATCGGATCATTACATCATGGAACACAGGTACGTCGGATCATTAGATCGAGAACACTGAAACATTAGAGCACTACATCTTGGGTCACAGATACATCGGATCATTAGATCAAGAACACTTGAACATCAGAACACAGGTACGTCGAATGTCGGATCATTAGATCGAGAAAACGGGAAAAATCAACAATTAATACGTTAACTAAAAGTTATTTGTCACTTATTTGTCCGTCTTGAATCTTAGAAATCCGTCACAAGAAACAAAAAATCAGTCGCAAAACATTCGAGACGAGTTAAAAGTGACCGCGAAATCTAAAAGACAATGTTGGAAATGGTACGTGTGAACTGCAAACTGAATGCGCGAAACTGAAAATCGGGGTGTCACGGGCACCCCCGGCGCGAATAAAATACAGTAGGCACCCGATTTCACGGCACGCCTAGGGAGATTGCAATTTTACAGTAGTACGGGGTGTATGAGAGTTTTACGACGGCATGGCGCGCGCAACAATTGCGCCCGCTAGTTTTGCGGAGGAGAATTCAGTAAGATAAATGACAGAATGCGCGGCGACAACGTTGACTAAACGGGCATTCAGCGATGGACGCTAGGGCAATGATCGCGCGTGCGATCACGGAAATGATAAAAATAAAATTTGATTTTCTTAATTTTAGCGGGGTGTACATGGACACCCCAACACCCCCACGGCACGCCTCTGCACTTTGATCCTGCTGCTCTCCACATTGGATTACCTAAAGGGATCATGTTGGTGTTCAAGTACAGAGTTGGAAAAAGTCTTGCAGATTGATGTCTTGAAGAAAGATTTCTTTTTAATTCAAAAATGTTGTGTTGTAAGTTTCCTATACAGATTTGAATAATAAATATCAAGGAATTAAGTGTGAGGGATATCATCTTTAAATATAATTTGGTAAGTGTGTATGGATTTTGTGTCGGCGTGTGTGTGGATTATTGTGTCGGCATCATAGATTAGAATGGGAAAACCGTGTGTATGGACACTGTGTCGGCGTGTGTGTGGATTTTGTGTCGGCGTGTGTATGGGTCATTGTGTCGGCATCATAGATTAGAATGGGAAAACCGTGTGTATGGGCACTGTGTCGATGTGTGTATGGGTTTGTGTCGGCATGCACGTGCAGATAGGGGAATGTGCTTGCGTTGCTATGGTAGTATGAGAAGTGTGTGAATTTCATTTCTTGCTTTGTCGATTATGTTACACTATTTCCCTGAATAAGTTTGGTTCTGATTCGAATTTTTCGATGCGGTAAAAAGTTTTTCCATTAATTTGAACTGCATAGGTCCGAAATTTGCGATCGTGATGCTGGTATCAACGCCGAACGGGCCTGCTAGTCTTCAATAATTCCCCTAACCAGGATCCTGGTTAGAAAAAGTTCAATAACTGGAAGTAGTTTTTTGATGTGAGGAAGGCTTTGAAAGGATGGCAAAATGCAGTCAGAACGTGACTCATACTATTACTGATCTAACTATTTGTTTATGTTGAACTTGATTGCTTTTAGCATTGACTGAGGGGGACCCCATAGTAAAACACTAAGAATGCAAAAATGGATTCAAATCAGATCTACTTAACACCGCTGATTTACTGCCAGTTTCGAGAATACAACATTGAAAATGATTATATTATTTCTCGTCTTCAGAAAACTCCATTTGGTGATAAGCACCTTCCTGAGGTCATGAATTAGTTAAATTAGATTTAAAAAATTGTTCAAATTGTTCAAACAAACAAAAACTATTTGTTTACTGAGGAAATGGACTGACTGGAGATACAACAATGGCTGCTAGTGAGGTTTGTCTCAATGTAGTTAACATGTATTAATTCAATAACTATTCATTGAAATTATTCCTTCAAAGCAAACTTATCAAAATAAAAAGTATTATGGCTTATTCTTCTTCTAATGTGGTCACCAAATGCTTGCCAGATGCATCTATGTGGAATGTGGATCCTGGATAGCTCTCTTGTAACTGCCAATGGTTATCCATACCAAATAATGGTTCTGACTACACATATTTAAAACACCAATTTGTCACCCACATTGATTTGCCATTCAATGTTATTGATATAACATGTGTCCTTTCTTCATGTATGCAACAGATGGCTAATTTGAGTGAGAGCCTGACATTTCACCAAAAAAATCACCTCATAGCACTTTATCTCTCAGCTCTGGCCCCAACCATAACCCTTATCTCACCCAAAGCCTTTACCTTTCTCTCTAATTCTAAAGTTGATTCACCTAAAGTTGATTATTTAACAATCAAATGAGTTGTCTTTATCACATTCATGAAGTAATAACACATGTTTTATCAATTAAACTTTGAGTTAAAAGCCAGTATGGGTGAAAATACAGTGTCCAACAACATGATATTAAATTATCTAAGTTGATATTGAATATACCTATTATTCAAGAAATCAATCTTAAAGCCACTAACATCATAATCATTAATATATGATGTAATGGTGTAAAAAGTTGTACAGGGCTATTGCTTATTAGGGTCTCAAATCAATTTATAGCTTTATCCATTGAATATATTTTCCTACATAGGAACCTCATGAACCATTTTCAGCCAAGTGGAGATCTCCCTGCAGTTGCTTCTGCAGCTCCTAAAAAGGTTTTCATCCAACGTGACTACACACATGGCACTGAGTGTCAGTTTGAGGTGGAATTCCCACAACAATTGGATGGAGTGGTAAGTTCAACTTCAATACCTCACTATGTTGAGTTTGCTTATATACTAAGAATCAGTGTGAAGAGCATTGTTGATTAGTAAAACACAGTTTTTGGTTATAAAGTAATCTCTAAAAGCTGATAATGACAATAGAATTGGGCTTTTTGTAGCCTCAGAGTGCGAGGGATTCACACAACATCAGCTCATGCCGCCAAGGGGTGTCAACTGTCATGTGACCTGGGAGCTGTGGAAGCTTTCCGTTTCCCACTTCCCAGGCCTGGAATGTGTGTAAAGCTAATGATCTGCAGTTCTGATGATCTGATATTTAAGTCTACTACTATTAAATCAGTTGTGAAATATTAGTAAATTTTCCATGCATACTGGATTGGGACAGGGACAATTGGGACGGATTGGACAAGGAAAATGGGACTCAAAAAAGTGAATTTGGACTGGGACAATTGGGACAAATGAGGCAGAGAAAACTGGGACTGAAAATTGAAATGGTGCAATTTGGACAAAAGGGACAGAGACAACTGGGGCTCAAATGATTGAGTTTTTGAGCGGCATTTTAGTGTTGTTGTCTCACAGCCTGTTACATTGTGACGTTTGCGGCTTTGCAAAAACCACTGTTTTTTCCTATCATAGGTTTTGGGATAGGGAAGTGGGAACACTTAACCACTGCAAACAAACAGAACCAAAAATATAGTTAGTATAGTAGTATAATTAATATAACTTTCATTTCAATGATAGAAAAACTTAGATCAATAAAAAATGATAAATGACTGATTTTTTCAACTTTTTGTTTCTCCCAATTGTCCCAAAAATCAGTCCCAGACTCAAAAAAGTAAATTGGGACTGGGTCA
Source organism: Beroe forskalii (assembly GCA_011033025.1). NCBI lineage: Eukaryota > Metazoa > Ctenophora > Nuda > Beroida > Beroidae > Beroe > Beroe forskalii. The sequence continues at coordinate 338,781 of WFMF01000013.1, forward strand.
ATTAGGACAATTGGAACAGTGACACTCCCCTCACTATGGTCAATACCATTGACCAAACCCCATGCATATACAGTTTAATATGCATTTCAATGCTCATGTAGCATATTAAGTTCATTTACACTAGAAACTAGAGGGCATCCAGGTACTTCAGCAGTTTGAGGCTGCTCTTTGCCTCTCCCAGTTGCTAGAGGAGGGGTCAGTTGGAGCTGAAGGGAGCCCGGTACATGTGTACATGCAACCGAGCTTCATGACCTCCTCTCGGAACCTGTCTAGAATCTCCAGCAGGGGCATGATGACCTGGTTAAACTTGCCGCGGAGGTACTCCCCCTCCATGTCCTTGGGGTCCTCCATGACCACATTCCCACATAACGCTTCATCTGAACCCGGTGGTGATTAAGGAACTCCCTTATCCGCCTCTCCGTGGTTCCTCAGCTGCCCTGGGTCCATTCGTGTCTCGACAGACCGGATGGCCGCTGGAGATGGTGAAGACGCTTCACGAACTCACCTCATGAACAGTAACACTGTAAACGGTCCGTATCGGCTGTTCCTCGTCTGTCTCTCTAATCGCTTCAATTGCTGGAGGAGTGATGTCTGAAAAGTATCGCCAGCGTCTAAAGGATACTCGGCAGTGCAGCGCCCCACCCCTCTCACCAACCCGGTTCCCACTCCCTCATCCTGTCCTGGTAATCAATTTCAAAGCATCCTTGATTTGGGGTAAAATCTAGGCCGATTAAACAGTCTAGCAAATTATTCCTCGAGTCTTGACAAATCATGAAAGTTGTGAGAGCTGAGGACAGTATTGCTGTTTACTGGCGCTACGTTTTGTTCATAACGCATTGCGATTTGATAAATTTGACTTTGCGATAATTCGGGTCGAAGTTCAACAGTTTAATTTTCTAAAGCTTTCAGGCGTCCCATGAACGATTTGAATTCAACTTTTTCGTTAGAATTAATTGGCTACCTAAATTTTGTATTGCAATCACATACATTAGATGAAAATAAAGTGAAGTTTGCAATCTGTTATCGAACACGTCTACAGATTGCACTGCGATTTAATTATGATTTACAGTTTTTATTAATCAACACAAATGGCCGCGATTTTAATTTTTGATAATACGCGAACCACTTTCACAAAAATTGAAATAAGCTTTTTTATGGTGATAAAACATGTTTCTTTTTGAAAGTCTTATTCATGATCATGACATAGGTAGCTTCTGTTAACTTTTAAAGCACAGCGTACTATGATCTTTTGATTGCAAAATAACGTTCTGGTGTCAGATCAACCCATTCCTCCTGTTATTTAACTCTTGATTTAATCAAGATGGGTTCCATGAAACGTGGTTAATATCAACACAGCAGCTTTTACGAGTTATATAGTCATTAAAATCTGAGCTTTAAATCCCGCGCACGTAGTCATTAGAACCAGAAACCTGTGCTTTTAAGCACGCCCACGTGGAGTAGGGGCATTAGCATCGTTAATTTAATGCATGATGTTGTTGGTAGTGAGATCTACTTGAGTTTTCAAGCAACAAAAACTTATTATTATAAGTTCACCGTTATTTCACCGTTATTTCCCGTGTGCACATGTTAAATATGGACCTCACTGCCATGATGACTACTTAACGTTTGTTAATATGTGCTCATGAGTTAATTTAGCAAAAACGCATTCAAGGGGGGAACGCCGGAAATTGATTTTAGCAAGTATCGCATCGTACCTTTTTAACTTGGTAACCCGTGGTAACTTGGTTGAGTTTTCGTTGAGTGGTAGGGTCATCAGAGTTCTGACCACCGCGCTGGTGAGTAGTCTACCAGAGAGTTAGACCAGTTGCAGCAGTACCCGGCGACCGGAGGGGTGTCCGGTGTCAAAGCAATGTAGTTCGACAAGTTAGTTTTAAACGTGTCAAAATTATCGACTGCTTTAATAGTGCTCGGTACTTTTTCTACAGTTTTGGACCTAAGACTGCAAAGGATCTGTCATAGGGTGTCTGATTGGCCATTGAGCTTGACCTCGAGGAATAATTGCCACTGCACCATACCTAGGTGTCATGTTGAATTTGATGTTGCAGCAGTTAGGAACAACCTATGGAGAATCTTCCACATCATCAGAATGATGTACCTTTCCCGTCTGCGTTGCAGTGATTTCAATTTTTAAAGCTTCGTCAGTCTCTCCCAGTAGTTCAGATGACGTAGGCCAACTACCCGACTAGTGAATGTCCTTTGGATATCAGACACCTTGCTTGGGTTCCACCTACCTACAAACAGGTGTGACCAAGCAATCATTAACTTGATCCGAGGTTTTCTTGTGAAACAATTAAAAAGTTAAAAGGAATAAGTTCAGAGTTCGTGTTCAAACGTTTGATGAATACTACGTAGTTGTATGTAACAAACTCGTATGCCATGATAGTATTGATGTTTTGCTGCTAATAATCGTGAATTTCCTGACTTGTCTCCATTATAGTTCACAGCTTTGAATGTTTACCTTAATGACAATCAATCATTGGTAGTTGTGTCTGGCTATTTCGCTCAATTGGTCGATACAGCAATTAGCACTATATTTCTATCATTTGATTGTCGTGTGGTGCTTGTTCGACACTACAAGTACATCACTTTGTAATTAGCACTATATTTCTATCATTTGATTGTCGTGCGGTGCTTGTACGACACTACAAACATCGCACCCCTCCGACAAGTGTGTTACGAACAAAGTGGAGGTCTGGGACAGTTCACATTTAAATCATGTTGCAATCGTGTGCACTCAGGTACTTGACTAACTTACTAAGCAGTTAAGTACGCATTTCAACGCTTACATACGTGATTGTGCTAAATCGTCAAAGGATGAATTGTAACTTAAAATTTAATGTTAAATATGGATAACGCTGATTTGCCAATTTACTCATGCCTATTTGTCATTGCATTTTCTGCTTCTTTGAAATACTTTCCCCGGCTCTGAGCTGACACCATTGACCATGGGTCCACGACGCTTATAACATCCAATAGGTTAATTTTCGTCGCAATTCATACCTATCTGAATTTGAACTCTCCCTTTTTGTAGCTTGCGCAACTCACTAATACTGTTATTATATAGACATGAACGTTTTAGTGATTGATGTTAATCTTAATAATGGCTACCCGATTAAGTATTTTATGCTAAAAATAACCATCAAAACCCCATTATACCTCAGTGAATTACATACTCATTTTGATTTTTGTAAGTACCTTATCATATCATTAACAATTTGAAGGAACCGTTCTTCCTCATACCATCGTGCCTCAGCAGTCAGAAATGGAGAATTCAACCATCCCGTCGGGCATCATCAACAGCAACCTGTCCTCTTTCTTGCCGAGCAACCACTCCTTTTCCTCGCCAAGCAACCTTTCCTCTACTTTGCCAAGCAACTTGTCCTTGTCCAGTAGCTTTTCCCCACCTCTACTAGGAGATGTGACGTATTATCTGTCCGACACAGCTCGTTACGGTGTCATTTTGTGGCTGGTCTTAACGGCTGCCTTCTCAATTCTCGGTAACAGCTGTGTTCTGATAGCGTCAATCAAACACAATGTGTTGACTATAGAGTATAGACAGGGTGTCTGCTACCTTAGTGAACTACATTGCTGCTACAGACTGCTGCTACGCAGTCTACATAATCCTGTGTTTGGGGTACGTGGCAGGTCGGAGGAATGTGTACGGCAACGTGCTCTGCTACGTCATCTCCACATTCCACTACCTGGTAATAGGGGCTGAGACCCTGCTCATTGCTGCTCTCAATGTCTCCAAGCTGCACTACATGAGATACCCACTACGGCTTGCTACGGGGGCCTCCCACAGGAAGGGGCATGTCCTGGGGATCTGTATTTGGGTGGTGGTGGGTTCCATTGTCGGCATTACTCTGTACCTCAAGTGGGACACCCCAGACACCACCGTGTTCTTCATGCCCCATGTCAACAGGTGCAGGACCTTCCAGGTCTCCAATCAGCTGGCGGTCCAGGTTCTCTCCATGTTCTTTTCCACTTTCATGACAGTTCTTCCTTTCTTTGTTATCCTCATTACAGTAATCTGGATTTCCTGGTTGGTGAAGAGGTCCCAGGGACGGATTAACAATCAGACCAGCATTGCTCTCATCTTCGTATCAGCTGTTTTCTTTTTCTCCTACATTCCTTCCACGGTGGTCGCCATATTGCGGAAACTTCCCCAGTTTGCCGGGGAGCCTTGGGTCGAGAATTTGTACACAGTGTCCCATTACCTGATCCACACTAACTTTGCAGCGAATCCCCTCATCTACTTCATTACAATCAGGAGCTTCGGAGTTTTTGTCAGGCACAGATGGACAAACTTCCGCTTGATTTTCAATCGCCTTCAAAGGATTCGACCAGTAGTCCCGGGATTGCCAAACCAAAACGATGAATCCAGCAGTCTCAAACGTTCCTCAGCAGTTAAGAGGAAGAATAACCTTGAAGTCAAACGAATTGCAAAACCCAGTGCAGGTCAAAGACGAGCCAAAAAAGAAACTGATGGAGTAACAATAAACATCCCAAGCCCAAGTGGTCTGTGTGAAGGGCTTGTTGGGGCAAGGGACTCGGGTATTGAGATGGCGAGAAGTCGGACTATCACTGTCAGTGAAGAGGATGTTTACATCGTGGAAAACACCGTAAATGAAGGCAAATATTATTTACAGAAAATATTAACAAAATGGTAACGGATTAGGTTGGTATCTGAAGTTTTTAAGTGATCATAGTTAATTGATCTCATATTGGTATGATATAGTGCCATGTATTGAAACTTCAATACCCTCTGACCCTGTTCATATGGGGAGAGACTGGGGTAGGCATTTTTCTCTTTGATTACGACCAGGCGGGGGTGAGCTCCATAAGCACTCGACTTATTCAATAATTGTCATTTGTCTACACTCAGTTTCTTGTAAAATATCTAAAATACTGGCACCGTCGGCTGGTCCAGTCGTTAACTGATCCCTGTTTATTCCATTATATAAAGCAATCCTTATATCAGTGCATCATCATAATAACGCACCTCAAACACACCCATGACCCAGAAGAATATACAAACCTTAATGATGCTATCCTATTATTAACTTACCAACTCCACGAATGTACAGATTTTTCAATCCACTCTGTATTTCAGATCGCTAAGGAAACGTTCACGGACACGGTTAACAAGATAAATGAGCTGTTTGCGCGGGCTGAGGAGCTGGGGTGTCCTACGTACCTTGAAGGGTGTCTGTCTTGCATGACCGGGTACCTGCTCTACTTCTGTATTGACACCAAGTACACCAAGGTACGTGGATAGGGGAGGAATTAGAATAAGCTGAATTCATCCAATCAGACGTATTAAAAGGGGGTTACCTACCTCCCTCCTCCCTCTAACTGTTTCATTTTCATACAACAACAAATAAAAGCTTGATTTATTGATTTGACACAGCTGATGAATTGATCCCTTCCACCTCAGGAAATGAAGCAGATCTCCCTGTTCATCCAGCGTCAGAACGACGAGATCTACCATCCGCACGGGGTCCACATTGTGGAGCCCATGTTACGAGGCCTCAGATGCATCGAGCTCGTCATCTACCCCAGCCCCAACAGTGCTGTGTAACCGGACACTGCGATTACTGTATTACGTTATCTTTATTTCTATATATGAATCAATTGTAAAATACCTGATCAATCTGTAATGAGTGTAACTATTTACTTTAAAAAGCGTAGCTGTTGATTACAAAGCCGTGTCCCTGGCTTTATTACCTGTGAAACTATGCACGTGTGTTTACTTGATGTGAAATACACTCTGGCTTCCTTCTTTTAGTGTCATCTAGGAGTTGCTCAGTGCGTATCTTTCTTTTAATTCCATATTCGTGTAAAAGCAGCAATACAAATTTTATTAGATGATTATTTGAACTCAACATTATCTTTATTTGTTTACACTTTTTATCTAATGAAATTGAAATGTTAGTGTATTTGCAGATAAAAGCATCCTTTACATTAGGATATTTTTGATATATCATCCTGTTCAAACTATTAAGAAATTCAAGAATAAATTTCCTATCTATTTCGGTATTTCAACTTGCTCATACTATATGGTATGTTATCAAACTAAACTTTAGCACTGATTGGCATGATTAAAATGCTTCGAGTTGTGTGAATGATAATTTCAATTTTAAATGCCAGACCTTATTACATTGTTGTTATTTACGCTTCCTAACCTGTAATTGATACTTCTCACGAAAAGATATATTGAATTTCATTTTGATGTTATAGAAAATGAGAAAATGCTTTTGTTACACTAAACTCAAAATCCATGTTTCTTCCTTTTGAAATGAAACCAGATCTTTTGGTTTAATAATTTCGGAATTTCCCACAATTAGTGGCATTCCAAATTGTCCCATTTTAAAATTGTACACTTGGCACCTGATTTACAGTCGTGTGTATTTTCTTTAATTTGTGATTATTTACAGTTGAAGCCATTATACGAGCTTATGCACGAGCTAATTGTTGTTGTTTGATCATTATCCTCCTTTGCCATTTTGTGACATTCGGCGAGTCGGACCTAAGTGTACCAACTGTACCAAATGCAATATCTTGGTACAACGGTCATATCTCCGAATTCCTACGTCATAATTTCATGAAACTTTCCAATCTATTCGAGAGTGATCCTAAGAATGAAAAAACGTCAAAAAATCGAAAGTCCACGTGCTAATTTTTTCGCTACAGTCAAACACAAGGATTTATTTTGATTTTACTAAGGTCGATTTGATACAGCGGTCATATCTCCGAATTCCTACGTCATAATTTCATGAAACTTTCCAATCTATTCGAGAGTGATCCTAAGAAGGGAAAAACGTCAAAAAATCGAAAGTCCACGTGCTAATTTTTTCGCTACAGTCAAACGCAAGGATTTATTTTGATTTTACTAAGGTCGATTTGGTACAACGGTCATATCTCCGAATTCCTACGTCATAATTTCATGAAACTTTCCAATCTATTCGAGAGTGATCCTAAGAATGGAAAAACGTCAAAAAATCAAAAGTCCACGTGCTAATTTTTTCGCTACAGTCAAACGCAAGGATTTATTTTGATTTTATTAAGGTCGATTTGGTACTGCGGTCATATCTCCGAATTCATACGTCATTAATTTCATGAAACTTTCCAATCTATTCGACAGTGATCCTAAGAATGAAAAAACGTCAAAAAATCGAAAGTCCACGTGCTAATTTTTTCGCTACAGTCAAACACAAGGATTTAATTTGATTTTACTAAGGTCGATTTGGTACAACGGTCATATCTCCGAATTCCTACGTCATAATTTCATGAAACTTTCCAATCTATTCGAGAGTGATCCTAAGAATGGAAAAACGTCAAAAAATCGAAAGTCCACGTGCTAATTTTTTCGCTACAGTCAAACGCAAGGATTTATTTTGATTTTACTAAGGTCGATTTGGTACAGCGGTCATATCTCCGAATTCCTACGTCATAATTTCATGAAACTTTCCAATCTATTCGAGAGTGATCCTAAGAAGGGAAAAACGTCAAAAAATCGAAAGTCCACGTGCTAATTTTTTCGCTACAGTCAAACGCAAGGATTTATTTTGATTTTACTAAGGTCGATTTGGTACAACGGTCATATCTCCGAATTCCTACGTCATAATTTCATGAAACTTTCCAATCTATTCGAGAGTGATCCTAAGAATGGAAAAACGTCAAAAAATCAAAAGTCCGCGTGCTAGTTTTTTCGCTACAGTCAAACACAAGGATTTATTTTGATTTTACTAAGGTCGATTTGGTACAGCGGTCATATCTCCGAATTCCTACGTCATAATTTCATGAAACTTTCCAATCTATTCGAGAGTGATCCTAAGAAGGAAAAACGTCAAAAAATCGAAAGTCCACGTGCTAATTTTTTCGCTACAGTCAAACGCAAGGATTTATTTTGATTTTACTAAGGTCGATTTGGTACAACGGTCATATCTCCGAATTCCTACGTCATAATTTCATGAAACTTTCCAATCTATTCGAGAGTGATCCTAAGAATGAAAAAACGTCAAAAAATCGAAAGTCCACGTGCTAATTTTTTCGCTACAGTCAAACGCAAGGATTTATTTTGATTTTACTAAGGTCGATTTGGTACAGCGGTCATATCTCCGAATTCCTACGTCATAATTTCATGAAACTTTCCAATCTATTCGAGAGTGATCCTAAGAAGGGAAAAACGTCAAAAAATCGAAAGTCCACGTGCTAATTTTTCGCTACAGTCAAACGCAAGGATTTATTTTGATGTTACTAAGGTCGATTTGGTACAACGGTCATATCTCCGAATTCCTACGTCATAATTTCATGAAACTTTCCAATCTATTCGAGAGTGATTCTAAGAATGGAAAAACGTCAAAAATCAAAAGTCCACGTGCTAATTTTTTCGCTACAGTCAAACACAAGGATTTATTTTGATTTTACTAAGGTCGATTTGGTACAGCGGTCATATCTCCGAATTCCTACGTCATAATTTCATGAAACTTTCCAATCTATTCGAGAGTGATCCTAAGAATGAAAAAACGTCAAAAATCGAAAGTCCACGTGCTAATTTTTCGCTACAGTCAAACACAAGGATTTATTTTGATTTTACTAAGGTCGATTTGGTACAACGGTCATATCTCCGAATTCCTACGTCATAATTTCATGAAACTTTCCAATCTATTCGAGAGTGATCCTAAGAATGGAAAAACGTCAAAAAATCGAAAGTCCACGTGCTAATTTTTTCGCTACAGTCAAACACAAGGATTTATTTTGATTTTACTAAGGTCGATTTGGTACAGCGGTCATATCTCCGAATTCCTACGTCATAATTTCATGAAACTTTCCAATCTATTCGAGTGATCCTAAGAAGGAAAAACGTCAAAAATCGAAAGTCCACGTGCTAATTTTTCGCTACAGTCAAACGCAAGGATTTATTTTGATTTTACTAAGATCGATTTGGTACAACGGTCATATCTCCGAATTCCTACGTCATTATTTCATGAAACTTTCCAATCTTTTCGAGAGTAGAATAAAATAAAAAAATATACATTAGTAAAATCAAAATAAATCCTTGTGTTTGACCTCAGAAAAAATTTGGTAAATTATGGACTTTCGATTTTTCGACCTTTTTCTTTTTTTTATTGGATGATCTCGAATAGATCAAAAAAAAAAGTTTCACTGAAATTATAACGTCGAATTTGGAGATATGACCGCTGTACCAAATCAACCTTAGTAAAATCAAAATAAATCCTTGTGTTTGACTGTAGCGAAAATATTAGCACGTGGACTTTCGATTTTTTGACGTTTTTTCATTCTTAGGATCACTCTCGAATAGATTGGAAAGTTTCATGAAATTATGACGAAGGAATTCGGAGATATGACCGCTGTACCAAATCGACGTTAGTAAAATCAAAATAAATCCTTGCGTTTGACTGTAGCGAAGAAATTAGCACGTGGACTTTCGATTTTTTGACGTTTTTCCCTTCTTAGGATCACTCTCGAATAGATTGGAAAGTTTCATGAAATTATGACGTAGGAATTCGGAGATATGACCGCTGTACCAAATCGACCTTAGTAAAATCAAAATAAATCCTTGTGTTTGACTGTAGCGAAAAAATTAGCGCGTGGACTTTCGATTTTTCGACGTTTTTCCCTTCTTAGGATCACTCTCGAATAGATTGGAAAGTTACATGAAATTATGACGAATGAATTCGGAGGTATGACTGTTGAACTATTGGTTGATCTTGGTAAGATCGAATTAAATCCTTGTGTTTGATAATAGAGAATAAATGAGCTCATAGACTTCTGATTTTTTGCCGTTATTGGCTTTTAAGGATCATCCTCGAATTGAATACAAATTTTCATTGATATTTGACGAAGGGATTTGGAGATATTTACAAATTACCAGGCGAACATAGAATTTTCCAAAATCTCGGCTTGGTACAATTTAAGTTTCGGTCCTACTGCATTCGGCCAATTTTAATAACATATACGTAAGGCGCCAAGATGTAATGTTATGACGCCAACATTTAGTTCACGAGCGTACTCAGTGCGCGCCCTGTGGATTTATCAATCCGATTAAATTTCAGCTAGCTAGCTAGTCATGCATGATCGGTCGTTCATGATTCGGCAGTCTTGACCTATTCTGACACAACCAGCTCACAGCTAGCCGACTGGACAACCGTGAACTGGATAGCCGACCGGAAAACCAGCTTTTCAAGATTGCCCATGATCGACTAATAACAATGAATCATGGGCGATCTTGAAATACTCGGACAACCGCTAGCCAGTGGTCCGATCGGCTATCCAATTGCGTTTCGAAACCGGCTGGCTATCCGATTGTCTTGAAAAAGGGTATACCAGACACGCTGATGCTGCCGCGAGAAGTCTATTGCTCGGAAGGGCCCATCATCGATAGACAACTCATACCCCTTTTTCAATTTCAGCGGAGAGATTTTTGAAATGCACCGTGACCAACCCGAAATTCATGAAACTTGTTAGACGTTCAACCTGCACGACGGACGTTGTTCGACCTGCTGAATTTTGATTCAAGCCTCAAGTAGTTAGATATATTTTGCAGGGATGAGGGAGGGCGTGACAGCGCGCAGATATGCTTTTTATGTTTTGCCTAGAGTACATTTGCGCGCTGTCACACGGCGCCGCAGATAAGTGCTCAAGCGCGTCATAATGCGCCGCACCTCATTCGAAAGGATGTAGATGGATTTCACCCATCCCTAGCGCGCAACACTCGGAAATTTGGAGGGTCGTGTTGTCCCCGCGGAAAAAAATGGCGCGCGGCGGAGGGTAGGGTAAAATCCTACTAAAAGGATGCAACATCCCAGTAACCGCAGTGTCTCGACCTTTAGAGGCGTGCCTGGGTGCTTTTTTGCTGCGCGTGACAGCGTACAAAGAACTTTCAATGCAACGCGCCTTAAAAAAAGTATCCAAGCGCGGCGAAATACGCAGCACCTCTAAAGGTCGAGATTATTATAGACACCAAGGTAATCCTCACGAGTCACGACAGACATAAATGAAAACATTTGTTAAAATGCCCTGCACCCCGTGGCGAACTTCAAATTTCAACGTTATTCCCAATTTTATTCACACGTATTTGTGCTAAACGTGCTCATGGTCTTGTAGGACTGAGCTTTTTCCCAGAGCTCCTGTATTTTTCTGACAGTTCTCTCCCTCCACTCCAGTGAATTTGAAGATTGCTACGCGACTATGCCCGGGTGCAATAATGATGCTGTGGAAATCTTTGATGACCACGGTCTACCTGCCCTTTTCACCTACTTTTTAACATTTTGCTTCCTACCTATGAGCCCAGTTACTGCAGTTGAGGCAAAAACATACAACCATCATGCGGTGGTATCTCGAAAAACCAAAAAAAACCCCGACGAAATGAATTACTGTCCTCAGATGGGTATAAGTAAAAATCTGTTTTGTTATAAACAGATAAAGACAAAAATCCAATATTCTACTGTATTAAAACAGACCATAATTTTATACAATACAATAGTATACAAGAATAGAAGGGCCAGGTCATTCATCAGTTGAATTCTTACTCAGCAACATAAAATGACTATTAGTATTATTGATCCAATGAACCTGTTTTTTTGATAGGTTAATGAACATAGATGAACACGATGTCCATTGGTGCTTTTTACAATTTACATGAATTTAAACCTGCCCTGTAATCTTCATTAAAATGTCAAAAACCTTCTTGCAGTGTTATCAATATCTATGCGGGTGTTATTAAGAATTAAATAAACATAAACTATATAATTATAAGATCATAAATTTTTAAACAATTTATTTTCCGGTGTTAATTGTTCAACTTAAATCTTATTCTTTACAATAATATGCCAATATCATTAACTCAAAGTCAAATAGATCCTTCAATAAACAATACTTTACAATTCCTAAGGTAAAATATCATTGTTCCTAATTATTTCACGTCGTCAAAGGTCAAAATACTGCCTAAAATATGGCGTATTTCTGTCATGGCCGACAGAAATTCATATTTTTCGTATAGTCCATAGAATAATTTTTAAAGGAAACTAAATATACTATCATTTCATAGCAGTATAATTGATCGAGAATTGTCTCATCAAAACTTAAAGATTTTATAAACGAAAGCAGATCGCATGCAATATTATTATAATTATGGCCCGATATTTCATAAAAACGGACAAAAGAAACATTTGTTTTCATAGTTTTCAACGTTAAGCATATAAATAGAATGAAAGTGTACAGTGATGATCAGTGATCTCAGAAGAATAAGAAGGTGCTCAGATGAGATGAATCATGGTCTAGATTCCAGGCTAAAATATTGTTCTATTGTTGAATGATGTTGTTGATTTCAGCTTGAAATCCCAGTCTAAAGTTTAATAATGTTGTTGATTTCTAGTTGAAATCTTGGTCCAAAGCTGGATGATATCAGGATAACAGTTGAAGCTCAGAAGACAGTTCAAATCTTCGTGTAGAGTGCAGGTAACAGTTCGTTGTACCAAATTGTTAGAGCGAGGAGTGCTCGCCTCGTTTATATTCAAATCAAGTACGCCTGGCTATTTCATTTTCAAAATCTCGTCAGTATTATGTCCGTTTTTCTTGTCATTTTCCAACGACACAATTCCTCTCCCAGTATATGTTTGCGTACGTTTCCTCATCAAATGATACAAAATAAATTTAATGGTTTCGTTTAAAAACTAAAAATACTTTCTTCACGGTTGTTACACTCCTTGTTATAACCTCGTGCCAGAACACACACACCCACACCCAATTCCTTTCATTCTCTCCAAGCTGCTGGAACACTAACAGGACACCGTGTCAGAGAAATTATCACTTCAAAACAACAACCACGTGAGTCAAACCATGTGTCACGTGACCCTCTCACGTGCGTGTCACGTGGTACGCTGCGCGTGTCATAAAAATAACGGGATGTTGCGGGAGCGAGGCAGTGCAGTTGCTGATACAGCAAATATTGAACTCATCTTTTCTTAGAAATCGGCATCCCATCCTGACATTTCGTCGGGCGCTTCCTCGATGTCTTTCGGATAGGAATCAAAGTTAGAGGAATCAACGGCGTTCTTGACACGAGGCGTTAATCGGGGGAGACACTCTCTTGTTGACGAGACCCTCCCAGTCGAAGCCTTGGTACCACCTGAAATCACCATCAGGTCAATCTCGGTTAAATAATATGCGATTGTATAATGTATAGTCGTAGTCTGCAGTTTGGTGGTCTTTTGGATAGACTCTTGTCTGGGTCATTAGAGAATGAAAGGGATACAGATTGAGCTTTTTGAAGCAAATGTTCATTAAGGAAGCGTTTAAGTTGAATGATGTTTAATAGTAGGAGAGTGATAAGAAAATTTTAAATATCAGCGCTTTTACTTAATTACTTTAAACGCTGAGTAAAATCGTTCTAAATACATCTGCGCTGAAGCATTTAAAGTATTTACTTTTCTATTTTCGCAGCGAATCACACCATCTTATAGCAAGTTGATTTGCGTCATTCAGAAGTTTAACTTTCTTTTGACGTTGATAGAAAGTAAAATATGGTTGGTTAAATACCGGTATTCAAACATCATTATTTTACGGAAGATTTCAGGATATAACCAAGAACCAAACCCTCGAATAAGGAAAAAAACCACTTCCAACAATCCGAAGTTACACGCAGAGATTGGAGGAACTAACTTGTGTTTCTTGATGTCTCTGAGGCCGTCTCTCTGGTAACCGATCCTTTCGGCCGGGTTATCTCTGCACAGTTTCTTTACCAAGTGCTGGGCGGACTTGTTGATCTTCCTGGGGAACTCGACCATGTCCATGCCCCGGAGAATGAGGTTGTAGGTCTGCATGGGGTCCGCTCCAGAGAAGGGAGGCGAGCCAGTCAGCAGCTCGAACATGAGGATACCCAGCGACCAGTAGTCAGCGGACAGGTCGTGACCCTGAGGGAAAGAGGGGTTAGAGAGTTAGAGGTTGGGTTAGTCTGAGAGGGTTGGAGGTGGGGTTTAGTCTGGGAGGGTTAGAGGTGGGGTTACTCTGGGAGGGTTAGAGGTAGGGTTACTTTGGGAGGGGTTAGTCTGGGAGGGTAAGAGGTGGGGTTACTCAGCGAGTGGTTATAGAAGTCGTTACTTTGGGAGGATTAGAGGTGGGGTAACTTTGGGAGGGTAAGAGGTGGGGTTACTTTGGGAGGGGTTAGAGGTGGGGTTAGTCTGGCAGGGTAAAAGGTGGGGTTAGTCTGGGAGGGTAAGAGGTGGGGTTACTTTGGGAGGGTAAGAGGTGGGGTTACTTTGGGAGGAATTGCAGATGGTTCATTTTGGGAAGGTGCATTATATATCGGCGGAATTAAATTTTTGCTGTGGTGTGGCCACTAGCAAAAATGCAGTTCAGTATGTCATCCTTCCATAAAAAGAGTCGTGTGGTTGGTCAAATACCCATTTTAACTTTTTAAGGAAATATGTTGGCTCCCATTATCCAAAGGCTGATCCTCAAGCGGAAGATACGGTTACACCCATGTCTCTTAATAATTGCCTGAGACTCTCTTTCCTCACGTTTATCGTAGAGGTAGAAAAGCTCCCCGTATATTACTGCCATTTAAGGCGTAAGTGTGTAATAACTGCCAGCTCTGAGCAGCAGTGACAGTAAGACAGATAATGATCTTCCCGTTGATGAGTCACATACTACCACATCCCAGTAATGATGATAATCGGACCGCACACTGTATGCTTTACAACGGACAGGCCATGTCGAGACGACTTAACTACAAATTGCATAAGCTTAGCATGTAAAATAGTCCATCCAAACACCACCCCAGCTCTAGCAGTATTTTCAATCCGACTGGTTTGTTCGAAGCAATGATTTCCGTCAGCTGTAACCGTGGCATAATTGCGTTTCCGTGTGATAGTTTATGTGGTTAAATGACAATTAGTCGATCTGAAAGTCAATACATTCCCGATGAATATTGATTGTTCTTTAACCAAATGTCTACCACCAATAAAGGATTCTTTTAAGGATTGATATAATATGGAAACCATTTTTCTTTCAGTTCCCCAGAATGAAGCAGATATAATTGCAAGATGCAAAAATTATCTATTTTAGGTATAAGTTACTCGCAATCAATCACCCGAACAACCCCCTGTCAGATACAAAACCCCTCCCAGGTTCGTCCAAGTTGCAGTAAACGGTCACAGAGTAAAATAGCATAAATGCAAATTTGATTTTATGAAGGATCACTCAAAAAAACTATTAAGGCGTTGATTTCAAATGACTGTCGTCAGGCTCGAGTAGAAAGAAAAACTATTTTCTTATAATCAGAGTAAAGTCATTTCTCGCTCTTCCAATATCTAAAGCCTCTGGGCTCTGTTTCACCTCGACCATGTAAGTCGCGGTATACGGTCACCACTTCGATGTGAAGTGATATTAACGCCCATATAGCCATGTAAACTACACATAGTAAGAACAATAGAGCTTTGTTTCTACTTTATTTCTAATCTGAAGTAGTATAAATCTTCACTCTTCAGCGTAATAAGCAAGAAAAAGCTAAGATATGTCGTAAACTGCTTGAATTCACACTGTAAAGTTGCCTTGTATACCCGGCTGTATAGTGTTTATAGAATATATGGTTTATCCGTATATTGTATACACAATACATTGTACATTGTACAATGTACAATATACACTGTAAAGCTACCGTTCATACCAAACAATGCATAGTGCCTACCCCTGTATAAATTTATACGGTATATAGTGTATAGTATACATTGTATACATTGGAAAGTTACCTTAATATCGCACGACGTATACCCCTGTATAAATGTATAATGTAGGGTGTATACTGTATACATTGTAAAGTTACCTTATTGAGCATGATTAATACCCTTGTATAGTGTATAGCTTATACTTTATACATTGAAAAGTTACCTTGTTGAGGATGATGTATACCCCTGTATAACGTGTACTGTATACATTGTAAATTACCTTGTTGAGGATGATCTCGGGAGCCACGTACTCCGGAGTACCACAGAAGGTCCACGTTTTCTTTCCGTGTCCGATCTTCTTTCCGAAGCCGAAGTCACAGAGCTTCACGTAGCCTTCGGAGTCGAGCAGGAGGTTCTCTGGCTTGAGATCACGGTACACAATGCCTTTCCTGGGTGAAGGGGCAGTGAGGGGGAGGGAAAGTAGGGGTAGAAAACCAGGGAATTAGTCAGGACGCATTGGCCTACGTGCATATCAAAGATTGTACCAAAATTAATTACAATAAGAGATGCACCATTTCTTACTCAATCACTCAATCGCACATAATTAAGGCTTAAGCACTTTCCCATACTTCACTCTCAGCTGACAATGATAATCACACGATTTTAAAAAGCTTCTGATGATAACGCTCTCTCCAATCAGTAAGATCGTTTAAACTTCAACCTTTTAAGAGAGGTATACGCCTCTTGATAATTACATTAAATATTAAAACAGCACTCACAAAATGAATATATCTGCGTATTTAGCATACCTGTGAAGGTAGTCGAAGGCCTCTACGACGCAAGCCACAAAGAACTTGGTGGTGTTGTTGTCGAAGCAGCCCCTGTCTCGCATGATGGTCCACAGCTCACCTCCCAGACACACCTCCATCAGCATGTACACGTACTTACGGTCCTTGAACGTCTTGTACAGCCTGGCAGAAGGGAACGTGAGGAGTTAGGAAGAGTGGGGAGTCTCAGAAAGGGAGGGGGTGTGAGGAGTGGGGAGTGGTCAGATGTAGAACGAGGGGGTGTGAGGAAGTGATGTACCACCACTTCACTCCCACTGGCGGGGAAGTGCAGGGGGATGCTACCAAGAGGTGTGTAAGGTAATGGTAAGAGGTGGTATTAAATAGAATGGACAAGTAGTTATGAAGTAACAAAGAGGGATTTAAGGCAAGGAAGTAAGAAAATTTAATAGAGGAGTCGAAGAAAAGAAACAGAGAGGAGTAGGTATCCCACCCCCAAATTATTCTGTTACATAAGAAAAGGCTGGTTACGAAGAGGGATTTACCTGGTTACGAAGAGGGATTTACCTGGTTACGAAGAGGGATTTACCTAAATAAGAAGAGGGAATTACCTGGTTACGAAGAGGGAATTACCTAGTAACAAACTTACGAAGAGGGATTTACCTGGTTACAAAGAGGGATTTACCTGGTTACAAAGAGGGATTTACCTAGTTACGAAGAGGGAATTACATGGTTACGAAGAGGGATTTACCTAGTTACGAAGAGGGATTTACCTGGTTACGAAGAGGGATTTACCTAGTTACGAAGAGGGATTTACCTGGTTACGAAGAGGGATTTACCTAGTTACGAAGAGGGATTTACCTGGTTACGAAGAGGGATTTACCTGGTTACGAAGAGGGATTTACCTGGTTACAAAGAGGGATTTACCTGGTTACGAAGAGGGATTTACCTGGTTACGAAGAGGGATTTACCTGGTTACAAAGAGGGATTTACCTGGTTACAAAGAGGGATTTACCTGGTTACGAAGAGGGATTTGCACTCGATGAGCAGGTTTTTCTCTGAGATGATATGGTCCTGCTGCTTCGTGTCCACAATATGCTTCTTCTTAAGACACTTCAGAGCAAAGGACTTGGCTTTGTCGTGTCGCAAACACACCTGTGCAGGGATAACTTTACATCTTTCCATAATATCAGGTTTGTATGGTAAAGCATAGAGAATTTTAGTCTGCTGTCGAAGGAATTTATCGCAGAAGACGGGAATTGCCCATCCTCTACAATAGATTTTGTCAAAGAAAAATTCTGCTGTTCCTTCAGAATTACTATTAAAGTGGGGAATCATTTATCAAAATACTTTCACTTCCAATTGGAATACTACGTAAATTGCCCATTGGAATTGAAAGTGTCTTTTGATGAATGATTCCCACTTAAATAATAATTCTGGAGGAACAGCAGAATTTTCTTTCGGAAAAATGAATGATAATCATGTTTCATATGAATAATACAATATAATCTTTAGCTGATCTGCGGAAGTAATTCAAAGTTGTTAAATACACACCGCGCCCGGGTAAAAGCCAGCGTGACATGACGGCTTTTACACAATTTCCTGATAACTTGGTAAACCAAAGTTAAACAGTATCCGGTTGAACTAAATGCTTCCATAAAACCATAGTACATTTTAACCATAATACATAATAATATAGCCAAATTAGACAGGGGTGAAATTTGCTTCAGCCTCCCCTGCAGTAAAGAATATGATCCTGAAGTTCTGAACAATCGGATCTGTGAACTTCATCACCTCTTACACAGGAAGTGGGCACTATAAAGCTCTATCAAAGTGCATGACGCTGTAGCAGGCATTTAATTTCCCATTTAATGAAGCAATTGGGGTGTCACACTTGACGTGTCACACTTCAATTCTATAGGAATCTATAAGACAAATATAAAAGCGGTCAACGGAATGTTCCATTGAGCTTTCAACATACGATAATATACCTCACGAATTTTAACCAGACTCTGGGGAAAATTCATATGTGTTCGCATCACCAGCCATTTCACCTGAGTGTACACTACAAAAGCTTTTAATTTCCGCGCACGAGAAATAGGCGGTTAAACGTCATCAACTCACTACATCATGATATGATAATGACGTCATCTCAACCGCCTATTTCTCGCGCGCGGCGTATAAATGAAGTTCTCTTCTACTCACCAGTTCGACGCGTCCGAAGCCTCCCATACCGAGGGTGGCAATGAACTTGAGGTCCTCGTACTTGAGTTTGGCGAACTCCTCATTGGCAGCAACTGGTTCAGGAGAGCTGGATCTCATGGAGCCGCCACTGGGAGGACAACATGGGTCAGATAATAATACCAAATATTGTGTGATGTCGGGTGATTATTTCTATAAATGGGCTTGTTCGATTTTATTGAGATTCATGATATGTTGAAGATAAAGATTCCCTGTAATTATTCATTTTCATAATACTGATCAATCATCATTCACAATACCCTGATTTATTTAAAAGACATCAATCAATTCTATCATAGTATCATAATTAGCTCCACTCTTACGTTACAGACATGAACTTTCGACCATATTTACGTTTAACGAGTAAAATGGGACTGGTTTATCTTTATATTGATTCATGTTTTGCAATTGAAGGAGGTATTATAAGACCCCAGGAACGGTTTTTTTAATCATAAAGAGATTTGTCGCTTGAAAAGTTAAAATGGTTGGAGATTAGGATTAAGAATTCATGATTCGTATCGAAATTTGAAGTGTCACAGATTCTTGAATTCACACTTTAACGCATAATCCACGCCAAAACCCAACTGTGCTTTGTATTTAACTAAAAATAAATGCTTGCATATTTTTCAGTAAAAACTGAGGAGGTTATCAATTACAAATCTAAACTGATTTGAAAACATAAGTGGGGCTGTAACAACACTTCGCATAATGTTTAAAGCATTCTCGTGAAGACAATATCTTCCAAAAAATCCAAATACAACAAAGAAAGCAGGGGGCTGAACCATAATGTATTTTTCCTAAAATTACACAACCATACACACAATTACACTGAGATGTATATCTAGGTTACACACGTGTATAAATCTTCACTCACTCCGAGATGATAAGGGGAGTTTCTACTTTTCTGCTGTGATGAGGAAGGGATCTCAGTATTATTAGAAAGATATATACTACAACTCCTATAAGGGGCACGTGAACCATAGGCGGTTAAGAGAGATAGCCACCGCAGTGGACAGTAATTAATGAAGGGTTTTTAACCGCCTATTTTCCGTGCAGTGGTGGCGAACGTTATCATCAGCATTAGGGGAAATGATTTCGAACCAGGTTGTGGTTCACAGAAAACAGATGTTAATTAATTAAAAAAGCTTCATTCCTTAAATGATAAATGATGTAATGATAAGCGTAACCAAAGCAAAGTTATATTTCTATTTCCAAACACCATAATATAGAATCCAAAGTGCTATCGACCATTGAAGGAACAAATATTTAATGTAAATTGCAACATAGTTGGTAAGCTCTAAGTAAACATTGTAACCTAGTAAACAAATAGTCAACAAAATATTGCAAGAACCATGGAACAGACTGCTTCTTAGGGAAGATGTTTGAGTAAGAAAAAGGCTATGTATGAGAATACGATCATCGAGGTCATTTGATGAACGAATTGAGGAACAAATCGACATCTAAAAAACATCTTAGATACTATTCCTGGTTCTACATTATCTGGAATTTACCTGGAAATGCTTTCCCTGAGGTTGTCAGCCATCTTCTTCTCACTCTCTTTGTACTTTTCATCCTGGTGCTTGAACTCTTCCAAGGATCCGATCAGCTGCTTGAACGACCTTCAAAGGTGACCGTTATTAAGGGTGAAAAATCAAATGATTTAATTTATAAACTTTCGCATAATGGAGTTCTGCATGAATAACTCATGAAAGAAACGCCTAAACTTGTAGTGGAGATTACGAAGTATGGAAACCAAGAATAGCAATATAAAACAAGATGGGAAACTTACGCTCGGTCCACAACAAGACACACGACTTTTTCTGACTTGGCGATGATGTTGGCTGTCCTCTTGTCATCTCTGAGGTCAGGTGAGAGGTTAGAGTAAAATCAAGATCTGCAGTTTGCAGCGAGGATGGGTAAGCTAGTATGCCGCCGATAATAGAGACAGTTACAAGAAAAAGTAGCACTATAAGAAAACTAAGTGAGGGAAGGTCTGTAGACACCCAAAGCGTCCACGTACCCAAGCAAAGCCCTCTCTCCGAAGTAAGCCCCAGCTTGTAACGTCCTGATCTCGGAGGCTTCGGTGTCGTTCTGGAGTTTGGCAGTTACCAGAACCTCACCTTCCACCATGATGTAGAAAGTCTCCCCATGGGACCCCTGTCTGATGATGTAGTCGTTCTGCGAAAACACTTCCTGGGGAGGGTGGGTGTAAGTGGGGGGGTGGTGTTAGTGAGGAGGGTGGGTGTTAGTGGGGAGGGGAGTTAGTGGAAAGGGGGAGTTAGTGGGAGGGGTGGGTGTTAGTGGAGAGAGGTGGGTGTTAGTGGGGGGGTGAAGGAAGTGGGAGGGGTGGGAGTTAGTGGGGAGGGGTGGAAGTTAGTGGGGAGGGGTGGGTGTTAGTGGGGGGGTGAAGGAAGTGGGGAGGGGTGGGAGTTAGTGGGAGGGGTGGGAGTTAGGGGTGAATGTTAGTGGGAGGGGTGGGAGTTAGTGGGGAGGGGGGAGTTAGTGGGGAGGGGTGGGTGTTAGTGGAGAGGGGTGGGTGTTAGTGGGGAGGGGTGGATGCTGGTGGGGAGGAGGGAGCTAGTTGGAGGAGTGGCCCGGGCTAGTGGAGAGGGGGGCTACTAGGGAGGGGGGAGTTAATGGGAGGGTTGGAGTTAGTGGGGAGGGGTGAGAACCCTGTCTGATTGATTCCGACATTCTGCGAAAATACTTAACTTTCAAGTTAACAAAGTCATCGTGGTTGCCGTCATAGTTAATTTGGTCGATAGTTAGTGAATCAAAACTGGGGATTACACGTTCACTTTCGCATATGTGACGATAAACTTTTGCATATTACAATACATGGTGCTCACTGCTCATCCACTGGATTGTGCTTCACAATACAGTATGTATGATTCCAAAAATAGAAACAATGTGCAATTCTAAAGAATAGGAGAATAATGGAGTTCAAAGTCAACTGATATAGCTTTAAATGGACATATTGGACAGTATCCAGAATCAACAATACGCCTGTTTCAAAAGAAAGTCAAGGCAGTTTCTTTTGTTTCATATACCACAAATAAGTGGAAACTGTGCCAAGCAACAGGTTTTAGTTAATGTAATGAGTATAATTAAGAATAAAAAAATCCAATAAATCTGTCGGGTTACCTCCTCAAGAGCATCGGCAATCTTGACGAGTTTGTTTTCCGGGACATCCTGCAACAGCTTGACACTCTTCAGGAAGTCGAGATGCTGCTTCTGCTTGGCTTGTCCGGTCTTCATCATGATGGCCTGGAAGAGCGCTCGATCCAAGGCCCACATCTTGCAGTCCGTCAGAGCTAGAAGTGGTTGTGGGGAGATTTAGCCTCCATGAAGTTACAAATGTATGAAAATGATAACGTTATTTCTTATATATTTCACGGGATGGATGGGGAAAGAGAATGGGACAAAGGATTTTCTATTTTAGTTTCCAGGTGTACCTTTGATGCTGGCAGTTCGAGTACAGTTGTAGAGGATGGCCAGTTCACCGAACACTCGTCCAGGTCCCATGACCGTGAGGACCTTTCCGTTCTTTATCACCTCCAGCTGACCCTCTGAGAGACACTTGTGTAAATTGCCATTTACTACTCCAAAATATGATTGATTATAAAAACTTCCAAGAATTCCCAAATAAGGCATGTTTAAGTGAAGCTGATGTCGGTGAGTTCGCACGGGAACCAAGTGTCCGTGATTAACCATGAACAGGATGTGAAGATAGTTCCTACACAAAACTTCTATAACTCCAAACCAATGTAATTCATAGAAACTCACCCTGGAGAGCGAAGAGTGTGCTGCCTGGATCGCCCTCCTTGATGATCCACTCCCCGGCCTTCCGGTTGTCCGGCTTCATGCACGCTACGATCTCTCTGATCTGTGCGTGCTCCAGGTTCTTCATGAAGTCGTTCTTCAGAATACCCGCCTTGATGATAGCTTTGATGCTGAGAGGGGAGTGGACGGAGTGGTTAAAAGTTACAAACATGTCATGGTACTTATCTCGGGACTCGAGGGATTGAAGTTTAAACGATATAACTGATATGAGAGTGTTGTAATCAGAAGCTTTCGAAAAATAATGGGTTTTAGCCTGATGTGTGAAGCGTTGTTATAAGCTTAGTGCTGTGCGTATCAGGATGTAGTATTAGCAGGTTGCATCTGCTAAAAGCACCTGATCGTGAAATATAAAAGTCTTTTCCAGTAAACTCACTCTGCATCCTTGGGGTACTCAGTGAAGTCGTTCTCAGTGACGGCGCTCTCCTTGACGGATTCGCCGGAGATAGCCACTTGCCGCTGCCGTTTGGCGGCTTGTGGAGGTGGCTTAGTCTCCGTCACGACATCTTCCGACTTGGTCAGCATCTGGGTCCTCTGCAGAGGGTTCAGAGTTAGTTATATGCACTGCAAATAGATCCGAAGTTCTAATATTCGGGGGCTATCACCGGATGATCTATCCTATGAGAATTGGTAATTGTGTACTAAACATTTTCGTGTATTATGAAGCTTACAATAGATCCCAGACTGACGGACAATATGCCACCAACTGGCAAGTCGTTGACACATCCATCATTGACTATTTGTAAGAAAACCACCTGCTGGTATATTCCTTTAACCAGTCACGTCCAGCATCTCCAGGACTATGTAATAATGGAGGGGGTACAATAACCTTGTAAGGTAGGAATACCCTAGGAATAACCTGCTCCAAGGGGTATACCTATAACAATGCACAGTACAGTTATTGTTACTGCAGGTATATAATAGATAGCTAGTGTACACATTATCCACCTCGTATGATAGCCATATCCTTGAGGGAGAGCAGGTAACTGTTCCTGTTTAGGAACAGATCGGTGTTCTCTGATGCCATGGTCCGAGCACGGGTTACACTGGTTACTGGTATCACTGGTTACTGGTATCACTGGTTACTGGTAACACTGGTAACACTGAGTACCAGTACTACTCGTCACAAAACTCGTTGAGATCCCGTCAATCCAAAACCAGCTAGCAGTAGTCACTCAAATTCTATTGTACTTCGTATGGCTAGGTGCCAGCAATTATTTGCTTAGACAGCGTCTCTTAGCAACCAGCGAACTGATCCTTTAGCAACCTTTTAGCAATCAGTCTCACAGCAAAAAGTGTTTCAAAGAGCAACAAGATAATCGTTGAATAACAAGTTGCCCTTAATTGTTGTCTCTCAACAAGTGTATACGGTTTTTAGACAGGAAAGCAGCAGCAGTAAGAAGCTGCAAGGCAAAGTATGACAACGAACAAGAGCGTGGTACACATGACAGGAAATATCATCAGGCAGGAGAAGAAGAGCTGCAGCACAGGTCACTATACTACTGCGTGTGTGTGTGTGTGTGGGTGTACTCTACAACTAGCTCTATAACACTCTCTCCCCCCGACACTAGATTAAAATTTCACCCACCACTCACTCAGGCAAATCGTATTATAACCCGGTAATCACACTATTATATGCTGATTACTTAATGTAGTGTAGGGACGACATGTATCACACATAGTGCAAAATACCCGGAACCGTAGCTCCCGTAATTTGGTTAGACAGTTTAATATTGAATTAAAGTAAACCCGAAACCTCTACACAGATTATTACGAGTACGCTCAACGGAAGGGGAGTTCGATGTGAGAGAAAAGAAGCAAATACTTAATACACGCGTAGTACTGTAGCTCTCTCTCTCTCACTCACTCCACATTTCGCTAAATTATTCATTACCTTTGATGCTATCCAGGAGTTCCTGCTGTTTTCGGGGTGATTTGTTGAGGATTCCCAGGACATCCCGTAACTTGTTGATTTCCTCTTTTAACCTCGTGATTTCCTCCCCTTTATTCGAACTCTCTGCGATCAGGTATTTGTACATTGTGTGGTGGTGGAATGAAAAGAGATGGACTATAAATAGACCGCTGTAATGAGATTAAACTCTATAATTTAGTAAGGGTAATCGAAACCGACAAATTCTACCACAATAGAAAAGTGAACTAGAAATATGCGTGAATTGGATTAATGTGATGTTATTGTATAACCACAAAAATGCAAAATGGTTAACCTGCCACGATAGCTTCAGAGTGCTTGAGAAATGCATTCAATAAGCAATAAATAAATGTACAGTGCAAAGAAATTATGTGTATTTTGTTGATGCAACAAAATACTATTGACAAAAAGGTTATTGAAAATATTTGAGGATACCTCAGAATGTATTCCTCAGAAAAATAAGAAAAACACTAAATAAATATAACTTCAGCCCCCTGAGAGCAATTACCTGATTTATATTTGTTAGCTCTGTTTCCAGGTCCTTGATTTTCTGATCCTTCGCTTTGATCTTGACGTAGCAGTCCTTGATTTCCGTCCTCAGCTCGGGGATGAGGACCTTGGCCCGGACGGAGTCCACATCGTCACCGCCTTGGTTCTGTCCCGCCCCGTTACCCATCCGCCCAGCATCTGAAGAGAGGGTGGTGAGCTCTGGTGTTATGTGCAATTTAAATAGGACAAATAACACGAGGAGTAACCACTAACCACCCCTTCATTCATTTATGGGGCACGTTTGCATAATGCAAGCATGTCCTATATTATGAAGAAAGCGGTGGTCACTCCTGGTGTTTTAATGTACAATTGATGTCGTAAACCTAAATTATTTATATTTTTTGCTTTTCTTTCATTGAGTTCTTCCGTTGAGTTCTTTCAGAGAAAACTATATAATACCTAGAGTTTTCATCAGTTCACTTGGAGAAACAATCTCAAGATATCATGGCCGGAATTAAAATAAACAATTTGTAAATTTGTTGCCTCGACAAATATTTTGATTTTACAAATTATCTTTTGCCTTGCCTTACTTCCGGCTTGTTGCATCAATTTCAGTAGCTAAACTTTGTTACATTTACAGTTCTGAATACCAGGTGAAATACTTCACTATTCTCCGACAACAATACGGACCTTGTTCGCAAACAGAACCAAAAATATTACACTTTTTGTCGTGCTTTGTAGGGTTTCCATTATCTACTTGAAATCTTTTATCTAGATAAATAGATAATTTTTTCGCCATTATCTAGATTATCTAGATAAACTAGATAATTTTTGACTCCGAAATTTATCCAAATTTGACACAATTTTCAACGTTAGAAATGCACGACTGTTGCAGTGGAAATCATACTATAACCAGCTGTCGGTTATTGAAATGGATGATATTAATGGCCACCAAAAGTTCATGAGGATATTAGGATTTTGAATAGAGTTAAGGACATTCATTGCTTCATTTTGATTGAGTTGAAATCAGTTATCGCCCATAAATTCTCCCATCATAAAGTAACAACATTATCTACCAATTAGTTGCTATATTAAATACTTGCATTATTCATCGGAAAAGAGTCAATGAATGTGGAAATAAAGTAAATTTAATGATGATGGCCTCGGAGTTGCTGGAATGTTGGTAAAATTGAGAATAACTGAGTAAAAAATAAGGAATCAAATTCCCTCGTATTAAATAATCATAACAAACCAAAGTTGACAGTTCCTTGACTTTTGAGCTGAATGCATTAATATTGACCGTTTTGTAGGTTACTTTCAAATAAGCAATCACTTTGCCATAGCTGGAGGCTACTTTCTATATTTACAGCCTACTTTTTGTCAAAGGGCGTCAATAATTTGACATAAATTGGAAGCAGAATAGCGAGTGTTACGAGTAGGTATTTAACTTCTGTTAAAGTGGCAAATGACGATTTGTAAGATGTGATAAGATACTTTGAACAACGCCTTCTAATTCTGTAGCTATTCATATCAGTCAAATCATCAGTTGAACAGATAGTACTTGAAGCCAAACAGCCTGCCCATGAACCTGAGGGCCCTAAACATTGAACAATGTCCATATAGAATCATGAAATGAGTTGCCCAAGTCCTATGCATAGCCATAAATTGTCTTACTACCTAAGATCTCCGAAACAGGTATGAAAATGAACAGATCAGAAATTTTGAAAATTTGAAGTCCTAAAATTATTGAAGAAATTCAGGAAAAATGGCGATTTTAGCTGAAATTTCACGGCAAAAGGGATATGAAATTTATCTAGATATCTAGTACAAATTATCTAGATAAATAGATAACGATTTTTTGCAAATTGTCTAGATAATCTTATCTAGATAATATCTAGATGGAAACCCTAGTGCTTTGTCAACACATTCTCGCTGATGAAATGCAGTTGTATTCATGTCAATGCAAAATATAAAATCTGTCTAAAAATAAAACCTCTCAGAGAAGTTCCTACACACGTACACTTCCCGTTTAAGGAATACATGAAGTGGTCGGGGAGAAGAGAATTGAGATTGAGTTTCTCCGAAAGTAATGCTCATGCGGTATATGTGGTGTGTGGACTGTTCGCAGATTTTGATTAATCAATGTCTGGGGTACTGCAAAACCAGCTCCCTGAACACGTTTACAGTTTCGAGATTTTGATCGAATTTTGAGGTGGGAAGTAATTTGCAAAGATCCCTCATTGAGAAACAGCTCGTGAATGATCATGAAAATCTTACATTAAATTGAGGACAGACTTTTAGGATTGGCTAGGAAGCAAAAACGCTGGTCTTTGTGGGTCTGAAATAGATTGCCATCGTAAATACCCACTGGTCTTTGTGGGTCTGAAATAGATTGCCATTGCAAATGCCCAACAAATTCTGCCTGTTTCTTTGAGCTTTGTCACTTAAGCTTTATCCCAATTTTTGAGACGCTGACATATTGCTATATAATGTAAAACAACAACCCCAGCGAATTTAATCAATATGAAATTATATCAGATCAATTTCATGGGCCACTACTTTAATCTGCCAGTTAGTGACCTTAAAAACTATTTTACGTCATGATAATGACGTCATAATGACGTCACAAAACTAAGAATTTCAAATGTCGATTTTCCCAAAAATAGGCGTTTTTCAACGCAATTTTTCGGTATGAAGCTTTCGAGATAGGAAAAAATGCTCCTCCTAGCGTAGAAAGGAAATTTACTGTACTTTTCAAAAATGTGGTGGAAAAGTCCTGGGCTCCCCGACATCATTGAGATATATGCGATTGTTTGAAACACTTTGACACGAAAAAAATACCAAAAAATTGCAAAACTTGTGAAGCTAGTGGAGAGAGAACGGGACCACCCCAGAACTTCATCTTTGGATATGTTGTCGGTCATAGTCCCAATTGTGTTAATGAATGGGTCTCAGATAGTTCATCAAGTTTTATGACGTAATTGTGACGTCATCAGTAATGCTAGGTAACGCGAATTTTTACGCGCGATTTGACGCCAAATTTCAATATCTCGGCACAGAAAAGGGTGATATTTTTCCCAAAACAAAAAGGATTTGGTTGTGATGGTTTTAAGGCGTTCTTTACTGTAAAACCCATGATATGAGAAAGAACGACGGTTAAAACTGCCGCAACGGCACTTTTTGATGCATTTAAGTTACGTGAATGCTGTATATTTTATAAGTGACGTTGCAGCAGTTTTAACCGTCGCGTTCTTTCTCATATCATGGGTTTTACAGTAAAGAACGCCTTAAAACCGCCGCGGACCATCACAACCAAATCCTTTTTGGTTTTGGGAAAAATCACTAAATAAGTATTAGGCTTCTCATTACTGTGTTTACCCTGTTTTCAAACAGATAATAACTCAAAAAATACGAGGGAATGGGTCATAGATTTTGGTGACTAACGCGCTACATTTCAAAAATCAACTCTCTGGTGCCAGGTTCTGGCCAAGGATTGGATCACAGTCATTGATCAGTAGAACGTTTATAATTTTCTCGTGTGATCTTTTAGCTGAGATCATGAGTACAAATGACAGTAATTGAGCATACTATAAGTATTATTGAGAATGCTAGGCATTTATTTCTACAGCCCAAGGCCAAAGTAACGGCCGGAATGTTCAGAAACAGGTATTCGGAGGGACGGCCAAATTACACCTGATTTAGAAAGCTAAATTTGGAATAAATTCTCCAACTATATTACATACAAGAGAAAAATTTGGTCATTGTCCTCATCTGCTGCTGCTATAGTGGTTGAGTACAAAGATGTGCGTTTTCACTGTAAATATTTCAAAATAAAGAGGTAGAACTTACCATTCTTCGGAATCCTAAACGACCGGCTTTTCATGAGAGTTACTGGCTTACGGTGCACCAATTTTAGTTGCACTAACTGACCCGGACAGAGCAATATAATATGACGTTGTCAAGCTACCGCTATAACTGTCCGGTATATTGGTTGTATCAATTAGCAGAATGATAATATCATCGAACAGTTAATAAGATTTAAATTTTTGGGAAAATATGATGCATCTATAATTGATTCAGATCACTAAAACTTCAACAATATATAGTCGCGTGCTCCGTTAAAATGCAGTGAAAGGAAGAAAGCATTCCTCATTATAGTTTTAGTCTATTTGAGGGGGCGGGGCACGTAACATAATGCTTTGTGAGCGACGTGAATGACCAAACTTAGTATCGACTTCTGTGCAGCCCTACCCAAAAACGAGCTGCAACATATTGGGAAAGCCCTTATTGTAAGATTACAATACAATATATTTTGAGCATTGTCACGAGCATTGAGATAGCTAAAAAGCTAAAATACTCAATCTGCAATTCGATGGAAATATTGCACAATGCTCATCCCATCAATCCACAATCCTTGATACCGACTATGCTGGTACTGCAGCTGAAAAAGAATTATAGTCGGCTCTCATGAATCGGTTTCAATGAACTATCTAGAACGAAGATAGAAGATAAATTTGATAAAGTTCGTACAACTGATATCAAGCGAAGCGGTATTATATCCCCAAAAGAAAACTCTGCTTGGCAGGCCCCGATCTCGCGCATGACGAAAGAGAGGCATACTGTGAAAGTCGTTAGTTACATTACTCGTAATGGTCACAAGCAAGTCAGGTAGTCTGAGTAGGATGAGAGGAGATGAAAGATCTCCAATGAGAGGGAGGAGGAGGGGGTGCGTACCTTGCCATGTCAGGATACGTCATGTACACAGAGCACCCCTCTACTTATTCTAATTAATGAAAACACAATACAGTTAACGACTGTGTAAGTGTCATTAGGACCCTTCTCAGTAATATAGAGGTGTATGTAAACAGTAAGAGAGAGAGCTGGCTAGGTACAGTAATTGGTGGCAGTCAAAGAAGCTCCTCCAGGTACAAGGTCTGAATATTGTATATGGTAGGTGTGTGAGGAGCAGATTCTAGAAGATTAGAGAGGTTTACTATATTCTATAGCCTAAGATCTGTTCTGCATAATATGTAGAGATCTCACACGTCCCATCTTCCCAGATCCTCCTCAATATTCAAGGAGCTTTTCCAGCACCCAACCTGTACCTACGCAGTACTTTATACTGAGAAGGCAGTACTTATTTTGTTGGGTGCAATAGCATCTACATTATGTTTCGAAAATTTCGGAATTTTCACAATAACAAAAATCTTTAACTTACCCCCTTCATTAGATTTCCGTTTGAATATTCCAAGAAGCTTCATGCTTGTTACATCACATTTATCCTTCTTCTAAATTCATCATATTTGATCGTGGGATGCTTCAAGAAAAATAAATGGTTACTATCTCGATCTACTACTGGCCGTCAATATAAAATAGATTGTATGCAATTATAAAGGAATAAAACGTAGGAACTGAAAAAGGAGTAGAAGTATGAAGTCTAAATGAAACGAAGGAAATTAGAAAATTATTAAATTTATGCCTTGAAAAACTAAATAAGCTTGATATCTAGATCAGTAAAAAGTAAGGAAATGAGAATGATGGAGCAGTTTATACGAACTATAAAATCATGAGATAAAAGAACGAGTTCTTCAAAGCAAATATACTCTATATACGGTGGTACTTCAAAGCATCTCCTCAACGAAATATATCTAATATCTATAAGCTGAATGTATTTTTAAGTAACTAATAAAGTACCGATCAGTTTATACGATATATACCTCATATAGACGTCACTTCATGGCTAGTGTCTAATTACTCGTTAACTGGTCACTCTCCTATACTCTCTTCTTCTCTCTTATCTAAGTACTGAGATCAGTTCTATACTGAGATCAGTTCTAGAGAATGTAAAAACGAGAGGAGGGAGAGACACGACCCAGGATGATGAGGGTTATATATTATATACATGGTATATATCATACTGTAGACATCGTAGGATGATTACCTTACGTATTATATAACGGAGGAGGAGGATGCGGTGATTGACGGTCCTTAGCTCTCCGAGCTGCTTCTATCAATTAACAATATAATATGTGGTACGTTACACGACAGGTAAAACTAGAATTCAGGACTGTTGGTGGTATTACTCGTCATGGATAATTGATGAAGTCTTAAAATTAAGAAGAAATAAAACAAAATGAATAAATGAAACAACATTTTGATGATATTTCAATCAAAAATTTAGCTCATAAATATAGCGGTCTTAGGCATTGTAAGGTAGTAATCATAAGAGAATGAAAAAATCAAGTTTCAGATGCGAACTGAAAGAACTATAATGAGGATCTGGTCTCACTCATTTGGCCGATTGGCCATCACTAACGTGTCAAAATAGCTGTTATTATCATTTGATTATCGTGTTATTACCCCAAACAGTCGCCAAAATACGAGGCTGCACACGCTCGTGGCCACAACACAGACACACGACCCGTGAATAAAGTGTAGGAGATGGAAAAAAGAGCAAAATATCCAAAATCCAAGTTAGAATTTGAGAAGTGCAGTTTTTCCTTATATGGTCTCAACAACAGTACCCAGTCAGAACTTGCCGCGTTCAAACAACGCTTGCGGGTAGTGTCTGATGGAAAGAGCAAAATGTGGAGAGATATGAAATGATTGGTACTCCAAGATCGGATTAATGACGCTGTAACAGCAATAGGAGAGGTTATATTGTTCATGAGAATGAGAAACCGCATAAATAGATTGTAGCCGCAAAGCAATTTATTATTAAGAAGATATTCATCAATGCACTTCGCATATGGTCAAAGTGTCTCCGTATATTATATCGGCTCAGGAGTAACTGTAGTGAAAGTTCTAACACACGATCATATTGATATAGGATATAACTTCAAATCGTTGATACAGATACTGAAATACGCTGCTGTAAAAAGGCGAGAGGTTTCATTAATTATACAAGATGTTCATCGGATAGGTAAACGGATATTTCGCTTCAACCACGCGAAGCTGATTTCTCCCACATTTCCTTGAATCAAAAATAATGTTACCTGTCAAAAAACAAATCATTTCCGATGACTGCTCAAAGTACTTAACTAAGGAAATGTCAAAAGAAAATCGCCATCGATTCGTTTAAGCACTGTAGAGTATAGCAGCTGATTTTTGTTTCTACGGGTTTCTGAGAATTTTCAAAAATCGAACGAAGCAATATTTATAAAGTGCGAAGTGTATGAACCTAAGGAAGGAAATGTGTTAAATGTGTCTGGCAAATACAAGACGGACGATGGAAATAAATATAGACGCTAAAATAACCGTACAGAATGCCACGAGTCATGAAGGAATGCGAGTACTTGGTCGAACAACAAACCATCAACACACTCAAATAAGATTATACACGCAGTGTAAATAAAACGTGCTGCTCAAAGTAAGAGTTCGTGTGAGGTATATATGTTGTAGCAGGAAAGGATGGTGGTTGGCTCAGCTCAAAACAATCAACCTAAAGACACAGGGAGGCATTCCACTTACAGAAGTAGGGAAGAAATAGCAGCGTGCCCTGGAACTGGAAGCTCTCATGGTAATTGTCTGATTACAATTCATATCCCTCGAATAATACCGCTCGGAAACACGGAATATAGCGTCACAGCAAGGGCAGATCGTCTGTTATCGTACCTAATCGCCATATACATCTAAGCGGTTTGACGTCATCTGTTGGGCGTTTATGTAATGGTAAATGCGTCATCCTCAACCGATTAAGATTTTGGGCATCCTATAATCGGTTTAAGGTCTTGTGACGTTATTAAGACAGTCCACGGTAGCCGGGAAGTATCTCTTCTGGGCGTTACTTACAGCGTGAAACAAGCTCCTGCAGAGTACATCACCAGTGTAATGTATGTATACCACACCATTACACTCTACAGAGTACATCATAATGTATTATGTACATCACACCACAGCACTCTTCAGAGTACATCATGTGTGATGTATGTATTTTACCACAAAACTATGCACTCGTATACACTGTACCATAAAACTACACTCTTGCACACTGTATATACCGCAAAATTACACTCGTGTACAATATACATACCGCAACACTACACTTGTTTTCAATGTAAATACCACAACACTACACTCTTGTACAGTGTACAGTGTGCAGTGTACATACCACAACACTACACTCTAATGTGATAATATCATGTACAGTGTACATACCACAACACTACACCCGTGTATAGTGTAAATACCAGCTCTTCATCAAAGTGCAGCTGAGAGCTGCGAGCTCCATGAAATATAATACAAACTTTTATGTGCACTTATTAGGCTATTAAAATAACCTCATACAGCCATAATTCAGAGGAACCACTTATAATTAAAATGTTTTTGTTGAATGTAGCTAGCTAGAATTAAGGGGGGAGATGGGCATTGTTCTCCGCACACTTTGAATTATTATATTAGTTAACAAAAGTAAACACCTCTACACACATAGTGTGTACATATATAACTGTAGCAAGGGAGGGTGAAGCATCTGCTGCTTATATTCCTGGTATACAGTGTTTATATACTGAAAGGAAGAGCTTCCTGACTATATGCGAATTAGGCGGAACCCAATGACTCAATGAGACAAGGATATATATTCCAGTAAAAATACTGAACCAGTTTATGTTCCTGTGTACAAAACCGAGCGAGAAAACTCAGCTCATCATTGCAGACTTTTAATAAACTCCCTGGAAAACGGCCAATGGGAAGGTTAAAAGCTTCTTCGTTAACGAACACTTAATGCCGTAAACTGGTCATTAAAATATGAAATATCGAAAATTGAGCGATAATATAGAAAATACTTCAGACAATCCTTTTGGCGAGACAAAACATCATGACATAAAGATTTTCAAGAATAATCAAGATGATAATTTAAAGGTAGTTCTAATACATAATTCAACATAATTGCGCCATAAAACATTCACCGCATTATTAGAAATTAGAAATTATTGACAAATCAGTAATCGAAAGAGTAATTTCGATGACAAGAGAATCGGAATTAAGGACACTACTTCACTTCCTAAGAAACCATGAACCAAACCCCAGAGACGCAGGAAGTGCCGAGGGGGAGAAGATAGCTATTAGCGTGCACAGACAGTTGCTGCAAACGCGTCAGAAGATTGTCAGTTCCCGCATAACTCAGTGAGACAAATGGCGGAGCTCTAATCAACTTCTTACGTGCTAACTAGGTACCTTCTTTATGGTATTGTTAATGTATGTGCGCTAGACTCAGCTTAATTATTGCAATATACGGGCAACGTCAAATATGATAAATGTCTGACCGGGCCTGAATTTTATTGTTATAATCTCCGATTTTAGTATTATTGTTAATCTCCGATATTTTATATCTGATTGAACACCCTGAATCAGATATGATGCATGTTGATACGCACAACTTTTCACTTCACGACATTTGACATAACCAATCTTTACGTTTGACTCCTCTACCTAACAATAACCCAAAAACTATAGTGAGTCCAAACACCCAAATAAAAAGAAAATGCAGTGGTTTTCTTACATTCCTCTCTTGTCGGGCAAAAATACGGCGTAAAAAGAACAAATTTGTCAGGACATGTCGTACAAAACATTATCTTGCAAGGAATTTGAGGATCAATGCTATATTTGATAGCATTGACAAGGATTCTATGCTTTCAACATACAAACTAGGCGCGATTCACTAGTCACTGTTTTACTAGAACATTTTCAATTTAAGAGAATATAATGGCAAAAAGTGGAATATAATGTGCAACAGGAAAATGCAGTTAGGAAAATGAGCTCAGTTTGAGCCAGGAAAAAGCGGAGTAAGCGGAAGTGGACGCCGTTTAATTTGACCAAAGAGCAGGAATGGAGGATGGGGAATATAAAAATCGATTAAAATATTATCATCGTTCCAGAATATTTTCAAGAATATTCACAGAGCACGTGGTATGGTAAAACACAGCCGCACAAACCTCAGAATAATCATTGGGAGGGAGCGTGATCACCGGTCAATCGACAATAAACCTAACTGGGCGGCCACTCCACATACCGTAAACGCAGTTTAAAAAGGGAAGGCTTCTTTACACAACGCACTAAGCTAGCTGCTGGTCTTATTATATATTAGTTCGATGTAATTTTCACTGACCGACAACATTCATGTTTTGACACGGAGATATAATTACTAGTCCTTTGTTGAGGCGAGGAGTAGGATAGTTAGGAAAGGAGTGTTGATGAACAGTGCTATATCACAGTAGGAATTTGTGCTGGACCAGCCGGACACTTCTAATAATATGGGCTCAGTTTACAGTAACAGGGTGCAGTGTACTGCAGTGTCAGGCTACAGTGTACTGCAGTGTCAGGGTGCAGTGTACTGCAGTGTCAGGGTGCAGTGTACTGCAGTGTCAGGGTGCAGTGTACTGCAGTGTCAGGTGCAGTGTACTGCAGTGTCAGGGTGCAGTGTACTGCAGTGTCAGGGTGCAGTGTACTGCAGTGTCAGGGTGCAGTGTACTGCAGTGTCAGGGTGCAGTGTACTGCAGTGTCAGGGTGCAGTGTACTGCAGTGTCAGGGCGCAGTGTACTGCAGTGTCAGGGTGCAGTGTACTGCAGTGTCAGGGCGCAGTGTACTGCAGTGTCAGGGTGCAGTGTACTGCAGTGTCAGGGTGCAGTGTACTGCAGTGTCAGGGTGCAGTGTACTGCAGTGTCAGGGGTGCAGTGTACTGCAGTGTCAGGGGTGCAGTGTACTGCAGTGTCAGGGTGCAGGTGTACTGCAGTGTCAGGGTGCAGTGTACTGCAGTGTCAGGTGCAGTGTACTGCAGTGTCAGGGTGCAGTGTACTGCAGTGTCAGGGTGCAGTGTACTGCAGTGTCAGGGTGCAGTGTACTGCAGTGTCAGGGTGCAGTGTACTGCAGTGTCAGGGTGCAGTGTACTGCAGTGTCAGGGTGCAGTGTACTGCAGTGTCAGGGTGCAGTGTACTGCAGTGTCAGGGTTCAGTGTACTGCAGTGTCAGTGCGCAGTGTACTGCAGTGTCAGGGTGCAGTGTACTGCAGTGTCAGGGTTCAGTGTACTGCAGTGTCAGGGTTCAGTGTACTGCAGTGTCAGGGTGCAGTGTACTGCAGTGTCAGGGTGCAGTGTCTCGTAGTGTTCTGCAGTGAGCAGTGAGTACGGGAGTTGTCACTGCGCATGTTGACAGTTGAATGGAGTGGTATCAGGAAACGCTTGACACTAATTGTGTCAACAAGGGACACTTTCAAGCAGGAAAAAAGCTACTACTATCATTATCGGTAGTATACACTAAATTGAGAACCAAAATAACACCCGAGGAAAAAAGAGGTTGCAAGTGTTGAAATGCCAAGTGACAGCACACAATTAAACAATGAAGAAGAAACTGAAGGAAAAATATTGTAAGGATAGAACTCTGTAGAATATACGGCTACCAAAAACCCAAAAAACAGAATTAGACCTAAGAATTTTGCCAGTTAACATTTTGGCACGGGAGATTTGTTTGGCTGTAACTGTATTTTGGAAGGCTGCGATAATTTACTTTCCCTAAAAAGGCAGCATCACATACTACAACGAAAATTTTAGATCTCAAGAATTCCTTTTTACGCTTGAAGCCTTCTGAGGAAAACAGAATCCCTCACTCCTTTAGTGACTTACGTAGTTGGCACACGCGGCACTGGATTTTACACCACTCCAACTCTAAACGGTTTCTTTACTATTCCCTTAATAATACAGGACGAAATCAAATAAAATGGAGAGTAATGGGTCGCACACATAACAGTTGAGTTTAATATCACAAATCCGAGACAACATTATTCACAATGATCGTTGAGCTATTGTTGTTTGTACGCCACACACAGGTATATGGTAAACTCAGCCAAATCTCGTGAGAAGTAGCATGAGACTGTAACTCAATACAATTCTACGCACAATAGAAAAAGTAACAATATAAACTGTCTACTACTATTATTACTATTATTGAGCTGGTGCTGGGACAGCATGAGGAATAAACACAGTGTGACAGTGTGTATGGTAAGAGCTGGTATTTTATAAACCGAGACACTATCGTATAACTATAACATGCAATGTTCTATTAGGGATAAACTGAAACTTCCCCGGGGACCGGGAGGGTGGTGGCACACGAATCATGGAACACGGCTCGTCATGTGCTCTATGTATACATGCATACATGCATAATGTATATAATCATACCATGTACATTATATAGTACACACGATGATACACACGCAAAACAGGGTTTAATACAAGCTTACCAGCTATACACACAATAGAGGTTCCATACGCTAGCGAGATGCGAATTAGAGCACCTATTTGGCGCAATCCGTAACTCTCATAATGATCGTTGCTTTAATAGAAGGTAAAGCTGTATGAGATGCTTGTATTTAGCGTGTTACGGATGTACTGCAGTGTACACACACACAAACTTGGAGCTTTTCTCACAGGGCAGTTATAACTCGTAGCGATTACTTATCTCACGAGAGATATACGAGAGATAATATATTTCGAGGGTAATTATTAAAGGGGAGACAGAGTGCAAAACCAGCGAATATATTTGAGACAAATCTTGAAAATCAGCTAAAAACCCATCCGCAACCAAAGACACAATACACCAACGGACAAACACTCAGAAGCACGACTTGTGAGCTATGTGCGTATGCGCAGCTAACAAGTTACGTCAACCAAATAAATAGATCTATACGCTGGACACACAGTACACGCAAACGCAGCAACAGATCCAACTCGGTTATAATACTCAGCGAGATGAGCAGGCGGTAGCACGACATCAAGTTACCTTGCTAAAGCAGGGACGTGACGTCACACAACAACTGCCTGGTTTGTTGAGCAACGCTCAACCCACAGTTAACAGTAGATCAGTGCAGCAATGGCATCGTGACGTGAGGCACGTTAGGAATTTCAGGGAATCATCCACATAAGTGGAGCGGAAACGCAGCGATATGAACACAAAGAGAAATAAGAGATCTACGGCAAGATACAGAGATCAAGGTAAACTACAGCGGAACACGGGCGCTGGTGGTATATGAGGGATATGTATGAGTGTACAAGAAACGAGGTAGAACTTGCAGGCCTTCCCCCACACGACTCTAACAGAACACCCCATTCACCCATAGCAGCTGCTGAGGCAGTGAGAATTGGGGGTGTAAAGTGTTAATAATGCGTGGAATGTGGGGGGTGTTGCTGCTGGTTTATCACACCTCCCCACAACACATAGTTAGTGTAGCACTAAGTGGCATTATGTGGTGGCTGTATCTGGAGAAGCAGTAGGTAGTAGTAGTAGTAGCCGCACACGAAGCACCCAATACTCACACACACACACACACACACACAATAATTGCTTTATATAATGCTCCCAACTCCCCTAATAAGGCATAATTCGGAGACACAACCAAGACCTGCCTAGCACTATACTTTCTGTTCTATTCTGTGTTTTGCCACGTGATCAGTTCAATCTGTTTAGTGTTTTATATGCGCCGCGGGATAAGACGGTATTGTTACAGGGTTCTCGGTTGGCTAAAGGAGGGAGTCCGAGGGCTAGAGGAGCAATGATTGAAAGAGACAAGAGCACTATTATGTAGGGCACATAGACACAGAACAAAGCACATAACATTATGTACAGACGATGGCATGAAAGTGCGCAATATGCATCGTTACGCTGTCCCAAATGGTTATATATTACGAGGTTCACCCGCTTTTCACATGCACATTATGCATGTTTATGCAGTGCGAAACTTGCGCTCGAACCTGATAATATACCAATAGGCCATATATTTTAATTTCAAATTGTGCAATATGCGTACGTAACTCGGCTGCGCCTCATCCAATAAGTACCAATGCACCATCAAGGGGAGCTGTAATAACACGCATACAAATGAGGAGCACGTTTGTCTCAGAAGAGCTGCAATCATGAGAGAGAGAATAATAATGCTCTCCTCTCTCCCTAGACATCCACACACACACACACACACACGTACACCCTGACAACTTGACACCTCATAATTATTATAGGGGACGAGGCGACAATGTGTCCACACGTACGGAAATGTATGTTATGTCGTAAGATTACTATCGGAAATGTTCTAGAAACTATAGGAAGTTCTTCGAGAGCCGAAGAAGATATTCTAGAGCCATTGAAGCTTTGATAGAAGCTAGGAGACGTTCCATTTAAATCTAGAGACCTTTATGAGATGGCTGTTCTATAGTACGGGGCACTGTTCTAGGGAAAAGGAAGCTTTCTACAGAAAAGCTGGATGGAAACTAATAAGAAGCTTTTCGAGAAAATTCAGAAACTCAGAAATTAGGAACCCGTTGTAAAATATTGAAAAGCTGCTTCAGAGAAGCTGCTTCAGATCGTTGCAATCTCACGAAAGGTGATCGACACACTAGGAAGTCATCCTGAGGACGAGCAAATGACTCGAGGTACTCCGACAGCACACAATGCCTGTATCTGGCAGCCAACCAATAAGCAAATAATGACCTGAGCAGGAGAAACTCCAATAAATTTACAGCTATCAGAGGTTTCACGTTTTTCAGAAGACAATGGCAAATTACTTCAGTAACCTCCAATTAGGCGCACTAATGGCTCATGCTCTGTTGTAGCTAAATGTCTGAATGGCTTGAAATTGAAGCAGTATATGGCTTGAAGAATGCCCAAATTGTTAAATAAGTGGCAAAATGGGGACTTTTTGCATTGTATATAATAACTGTTTAAATGATAAACAAAAACATGTATTTACTCAGTAACTCACAGTTAACACAAACACACAAAGTTACAATCGGTGTAACAACTATAGCAGCAAATCTATACAATAGCTAACAAAGTAACAAATCAATGGAGCAAACAAGGAGCTTCCTTGGAGCTTCCCCCTTGTAAAGCTATACTACAGTACTGTAGTGATGTAACTTCCTGATGTAGAGGGATGTGTCAAGTAGAGTTCGTATTTCGTCAGCATGTGGTTAAGATTTAGCACTTAGCAGATATATTTGGTAACACTTCAATGATGTTTGTGATGCTGTGGTGATGTTTGTGATGTATATTATGGAACTCATGAATGTTAAAGTTTGTGAATAGTTCCGTGAGGATGGTACTTTGAGCAATACTCAAAACTTCATGACATCAAAGGCATCACTAAATTTTACAACAGTCTATCCATCTCAGAGGACTAGCGACTGAGTCAGTGAGTCGGTGGTCGGCACGAATTTCCTTTCCTACACTAGTTATATTCGACTATCTGAGACCAAATGTTTGGAAGTTGATATATAGGAAAGTATATAAGCTACTAGGAAACGCGTCATGCGTGAAATAATTAATAACTGCTTTAATGAAGTAAATAAAAGCAATTTCAGTTCAAAATGGTGGGCAGGTGTTGTGAAGTACTCGGCCAATATGCAGTAAATCATCGAGTTATTACAGTCGAGATTTATATTGGTAACGCCAACAAACTTGGTGTGAATTTAATTAATAAACAGGCATTTTAGAGTAGAAAATCCCAGCATTAAGTTCAGCAATACATCAGCAACTAGTAAGTTAAACAGCATAGGAAGGGAGGGTACTTTAAGCAATTATAGTGCTGAGTACTCTAGAGAAAGCAGTGGTTGTCTTGACGTCACGGGGAACTAATGCTAGTCGGCTATGTCGTCACTTCACCAAATGGTGACGTCAGGAAACTCATTAGAAGCAAGTTCACTTTGTAGTGCCGGAGTAGTGGTAAGTGCCCGGGGATGTAGCAGGTGTAGATGAATCTTCATATAGAACAAAAGGATTAGCTGAAGCGCTGGGCAAGAAAAGATGATGTAAATGGCCGCTATGAAAAGGTCATTGTTAGGGAATGGGCTTAAAAGAACGTAAAAATGGTCGTGAAATTGGTCGTAGAAAGTAGACTCGTATCAACTCAGTCATCAGCTGGTAGAGTTGTCCGTGACCGCTGTAACATATGAGCTGGTATTTCATCCTGATTTATGCAGCTATATAAGAATCACGTGACAAAAGTTGATACATTTGCTAAATTACAAATCCGGGGAAGAATTTTGGGAATTCCTGAATTTTACTTGTCAACAACTTAATCGCTCGAGACTTATTTGGAAACCGTGAAAGACGAAAGAATTCGATGAATTGTAGTATTGGCTGTTGTCAGGACGAAGAAAATGCCATTTTGATGACTATTTATTATTGGATTATGATTATTGGACGAGAGATAAAAGAAGAAACGAGTACCTCTAATCTCGTAATGGGTGTCTAAGATGATGAGAAGGCAAACACGAATAATCAAGAAAAAAAAACATAATTATGTTAATTATCATCACTATCCATTTAGAACGGGTGATGTTCACTGTTGTTCACTGTTGTTCATTACATCAAATCAATGTCAAGAGGTTGACAGCACTATATTTTATCCAACCAGTATTCAAAATCAAGGGAGTTCAACTAGAACAACTGACCTATGATCACAAAAAACACTGGATTACAGACAACCTTTTCTGATCATGACCGTGAGACATTATTCAGTTTTGTAGTGATAATAGTGATCATAGCTGAGCCTGCCTAATGCAGTTCAGGATTGGTTTGCATAGAGCAAGATTGCTACACCAAGACTTAATATGATTGGCATGTAACATGGTTCGTGATAAACGATCACAAGATCTATAAATCTGATTTTATCATGTAATGATTCATCAGGTGTGAAAACTTTCATCCAGAAATGATCGATCATGCCAAGAGTTGCTCAAAACGATTGATCA
The DNA here is from genome assembly GCA_011033025.1 of Beroe forskalii. NCBI lineage: Eukaryota > Metazoa > Ctenophora > Nuda > Beroida > Beroidae > Beroe > Beroe forskalii. The sequence goes on from WFMF01000013.1 coordinate 380,508, forward strand.
AACTATCAGCCCCGACTCGTGTGTAATATAGTCCCAAAATCTGCTTCGTATTTTAACGAAATACGAAGTAGCGGTCATTAATGCTAGTACATGAAATGCTAGATTTGAACTTTGAGATCTGACCTTCATTGTCAACCGAGGAGGAGTTGGTTGATCGGATGGAGATGAAAGCCTTTGCTGCCAGACCGTTTCTTCAGTAAGCTCATCAAGGACATTGCGAGGTTCTTGTATGGAAGCGGAATACGGATACTGGATGTCCTCAAGGAAAGCGCGTCTCTACCATGAAACAAGCACGGCTAACATACAACAAAACGACAAAGTGGTTTTCCTTTACTTCCCATGCTACTGACCTGCTCTTCACTTTCATATGTTATGATGAATATCTCCCGTAGATATACGTGAGCCTAACGATATAATAATTCGAGTTGGATGCATACGTAATTGTGTACCGATGGAAGTGCGGAGAAACAGCCTGAGCGGCCTGTATAAATGCTGTGAGGAGAGGTGGTTTGACGGTTTCAAGCCCGTTTTCTCAACTCTTCAAACGAACAGCTGCGAATAAGGGCTCAATAAATCAGTAATGATCTGAGTTTTACATTCCACAGAAAGGCAATAGCTCGAACAGAATTCGAAGGGACCTAGACTTCCGTGATTCTATATTCCAACTAAAAAAGGAAAAAAAAAACTTACGCAGTTCAGGTACATCCATTGCAGGGAAACATAGATATTAGATTTGTGCGCGGCAGAGACAACTCTGTAGATTAAAATTCCAGCGAAGGTCCGTCTAGACCGGTATATAGCTGGATACTGAGTTACTCAATAGATTAATATTACTATATTGGGCGTTCACCTGTCAAGCAAACGCCCACTTTTAATCACGAGTTAGATTATTGAATGAAGAAGAATTTGTCCAGTGGATTTCTAGCCTGAGTCAAGACCTATAAAACATTTCGCAGCAGCTGAAGATTGAAGCGCATTGCAGTCCAGCTTCCAGCTGGTCAACCAGTAATTACTATCGCTTGAATTCAGTCAGAAATTAAATGGAATCTCTGAGTCTCTAATAAATGAAGATTAAGTATAATCAGAATTGCCTGAGTTGAATGTATTTCTGCCTGTCATTCATTAAATCAAGGTTTCGAGTTTCGAGGAAATCCTCACTCATAAAAACAGTAAACGTGCCTAGCTAACCTTGGTTGTAGCTTGCTAATGACTCTAACTTAATAATTAGAATTTTATTTTTAATAAAACAAATCAAATTGGTCAATCAAATCATGATTATATATGACTGCATAAGGGAGTATTGAGAAGCATCTCAGTGTCGTTAAGCGCCTATTAATCTATTAGACCAAAAAGCTGATTTTCAAATGAAATATGGAAATGCACAAGATGTATAGAAATGGTGGCATAAGCATGCATTTCATGCATAAACCAGTGAGGAAATCTAATAATGTGACCTCGAAAAAACTCTGATTTTAATAGAAATAAGATTTAAGGATTCTATAAAATATTACATATTTTACAGTTTACATCTCAGGTAAAATACACAATCAACATCATAGCTTAGAACTAAATAATCTTCACATAATCGACAGAGTAAAAGCTTACCCAGATACCCACAGGTCCATTTGACATCGAACAATCAACGCCTGATTTGACAGTAAAGATAAACTCGTGCGCATATTGGCCACAATGGTCATTGTACTGATGTAATGAAAATTTCGGTTAAAAGCTACTACACACCGATATAGCCATATTACTACTACAGCGTTAATAAAAAAAAATCGAATGAGTGCCTTTTTTTTAAATAAATTGAATCCCACCAACGACGAGCAGCGTAAAGGACAGAAAGGACACCCAAGGCGATCTGATAAACATCTTATATTTTTAGGACACCCCCGAAGTGTTCTTGCTATTTCTAGAAACACATATGTCATGAAAATATTTATTACGAATAATTCGATAAAATAGCCGATTACAGCTGTCCCAAATAGTTGCTATTTATGAAAACTCGATTAATCTAAAAAATGTAATGATCCGAAATTTATGATATAAAGTTTAATCTTTAAATTTTTGTCAAGTAGCAACAATATGTTCTCATTAGGTAATACCTGAGGCAATTCGCTAGTTTTGCTTCATGGTACGTTAGACGAGACATGAGATTAGAGCCATTCAATGTGGTATTCTTATTCGTCAGATGTCTTATTATTTCGATCCTGAAAGTTCAGAAAAGCTGGTATCATCCATTCACATCCCTTTTTCACTGAGTTAATTATGGTACTTGGTAATGAGTTCTCGGATGTCAAATTCAGTTGAAGATTGGCGACTACTTGACCGACTTCCTATAAGTACTTAATTGGGTGGCAAAAAAACTAGATTAACCACTTAAATCGGAAAAGGCCGAACCATCCCCTCTCTTTCCACCGTGAATGTCTAGATTCAGCACCAACTGAATGAAACTCCTTTCTTTTGCTGTTTGCGTAATTGCCCAAATAAACATTAATATGTTTATTTCTCTTAAAATTATTGCTGTTACCTAAATCAAGCACTTTATGAGGTTAAATAGATATAAATGCGACACAAATGAATTCCATTTTTTAAACGAAATTTGTCCAAATAAAGAATTTCCCATTGATTAGTTGATTAAGCAATTTTCTATGAGTCCATCTGAACACCATTTGAGCACTTTTTCCCCACTTCAAAACCTTTCAGTTACCTCAGTTTAACCAATGGGAAATTATGATAAAATAGTTCCTTGCGTTTTGTAACAATACATTACGTACACCTCAAAGTAATCGGCTAAAGCAGCTCCACTATACTCACACAAGAGCAAACAAGGAAAGTACAGTGCACTGCATTGGAAGGTATATAGTATACTGTTCCTCACAAGGTGCATACAGCACTTATCATGGAAGTGTCATGGTAATGAGACGAAGAGAGGAGACTCTGTGTGTGTGTGTGTGTGTGTGTGTGGTAAAACACCTGGTCATATAACCAGGTCCAATCTATACATGTACCAGGAAGTGTGTGAATATACTCATCATCACACATTGCAGCATTAAAACAGCTGGTGGAGGAGATAAGCTGGGGCAGCACATGCTGTGCTTATCAGTACTAGAGCTGGTGCAATCACCGGCATGACAGACAGCAGATATATTGTTGTCAAGCAATCATAGGACACCTGTTGTGTGCCAATATGTGATATGATGAACGAGTACTAAGTAGTCAGGCAAGGCTCATCTAGAGAGGTCCTGTCAGTGACACTGTACCAGCAGTCATGACTCATAGACACCATGCTGCCAAAATCTACAGTTACATACGATTATTATAGTATTATACTGCACAAACGCTCGTTCAGAAACACAATCCGAGGGCAAAATCTGCGATCAAAGTCAGCAAATTCCAGTAAAGACATTGCATTCGGAAAGAACAGTGAACACACCTCTAGACATGACAGCAATGGCAGTGTAGTAATAAATGAAAGAATAGAAGTGGTGTGCATGTGTTAGGGCTCACACGTACAGTTCACACTTCACACATACACACCACTAGGACAGTAAGACATGGTGGTGGTGTGCTGCGCAAGTAATAAGATGATGGGCATGTGAAAAAGGTAACCCACACGCACACAACTCTCTCCACTGCTATACGAGCTGCAGTGCTCTGGTGAAATTAATTGCAGCAAAAGTGCACTAGTTATCCTATACTTGGCATTGTTAGTGGTCGAGTCAGATGTCCAATAAAATATCCATTACTAAATAATATAATATGTGTGGTGGAGATGCATTTTCACAAAAATGGTTTCCTCCATGATTGTTTTTGACACTAAACGCAGTTGGAAAGCATCGATGATTTTAATTTCCAACAATTTAACCGGCAGGAGAGAGTTCACGAATGGCATTTAACTTTCGAATTTCCCAAAAAGTCGCGATAGCAATTACACTGGTCAAAACGTAGAATGCACATGGACAGTGAAAACGTGGGCACACTGGACAAACATTGAAATATAACTTTTGGAAACATCTTGCCGAGTGATTCACCGTGTCAGTGTCAGGACAATGTTTACATGTTTAGTGTTAGGTTTAGATCTGTACGTTTCAACGAGTTGTATGTCAGTGTTCTTCCAGTCTGCTGGAATAATTTTCGTGCCTTGAAAGTATGGGTGTAACACAAGCTTGCTTGACTATACCTCAGAATGAAATGATACAGTTATAAGAATTCACAATTAACATCCCCAGTAGCTTGAACAACAAAATATGTTAGGAATATCAGAGACCACTAGTTCCCGAAGAAGACGTATTGAAGCATTGAGCAAGCTTTAAATACTTTCACGATCCTTGATTAAAATGGGCGTTGGGCAATTGTTTAACAGGATATTAAACGTGAAGTGTCGCAAAGTCGCAAGACACACGAAGTGACCACCGATACACCCCCCTGCTTCTCCTGCTCCTGACGAGGTCACTGTCAGCGAGTATATAACTAGCCTCCCACGAAGCCAAAACACGCTGCTCCCTCCGTATAAGTAAAATAATTAATCTCAGGAGATTCCGACAGGAGCCGATGTGTTGCGACTGCCGCTGCCCCGCAACGTAAAAATTACCAATTTCCGGCACAACATCACAACATATTTTCATGAGGAAGTCCAAAAACTACTCGAACGGGCCCGTCAAAATTTAGATAAATAGTTATACCTTTGTATAGATAGGTTCATGAATTTCTAAGGTGCATTATACTATACTTTCCCGGATCCTATACTTCCCCATCCAGCCATAATATTACCAATAAAATAATACAGAATATTACTACTAAGACATAAGCTCTACTATCTAAGCTATTGTAATGTTTTAAATCAAAAACATTTTCCTGTTGCCAGTTAGATATCTGTTGAACCCTAAATGCTTCCCTTCGGAGTTCAAATCAATCATATATCCGAGGAAGCTGCTTTTAAATTGCTGGGGCTTCAGCGCTCGCTTATGCCTGTCCTTTCAATCATAATATTTGATATTATCAAGGATGATATGCAGGTCACAGAAAGGGAGCTCGTTTTTAACTTCTAATTTCCTTTGATCCGCTTCATTATAACATAACGTCTTTCGCTTCGGAGGGAGTTATGCCCGGTTTCACAAGGTAACTGGTTGAGGGTCATAACAGTGACAGCTTGTCAGATGATGAAATGATGTTAATTTCTAATTTCTAATTTCTATCGCCTAGTTGAGAACACATTTTGATGAAAATTCGTGTGCGGTGACACTAAAAATTTTAACCATTCCAACGATTACGGGATTATGTGAAAATTTAATGGTTACCGGAAGAATTTTAATGAAATATCACAAATATAAGGCGGGATGGGGTGTGGTAATGACAGTAGCTGGTGTATTTGAAGAAGTTAATTTTCCTCATCGAATTTTAGTAGTTCGGAGATTCACGATTGAAAACTTTGAAGTGAGAATATGCTAATCAGTGCTGAAATATTTATCGGACAGAGTATCACAGGAAGTACAAAATCTAATGCTTTCTTCCCCCATTCTCCATGTCATCGAAATGATACATAATTTAATGTGAATCAGAAAAATTCCTTAAAAATTAGAAATTTGTTTCAAACGCCAAAAATTCCTTTAACAAAAAAGCTCGCAAAAAACTGCCGTTGGTTGCAGCAAATAAGACTACATTTCAACTAGAACTACATAGCTGTCGCATCAACGTATTTCACAAAACGGCGAGTGGTAAGCGGAAGGGGATGATTAACGGATTGAACAGTTACATGTTTGGATTTACCACTGCATGTTATATAACAGGGTGCCGGATGTCCACGGAGAGATGTTAACAAAGTTCACCCTAAACTGCATCATGAGCACATTAACTATTACCCTGCGTCACGATCAAAATATGATTATGATTTGGGGGACCGGCGATGCAAAGTGCACAACCATGCACACGTATTATAAGACTGCAGATTATTGCGTCAAGAAGTCGTAACATCTCAAGGTGCTGCACGATGCAACGCCCCGGCCCCCGATGGATGCACGTATGTGCCTCAACGAGAGTTGAGGAACATATAGTAGTAATTAGGATTATAACGACTAAAAACTCCAACTTTCCCAGCCACAAGAATGCCAGTCGCCACCCAACCACTTTAATTTCAAATGTTGAGGCAAGCTGTTATATCAAATGCTGAATTGAGGGACAAAGAGGAACTAAATTCGCGGAAATTGCTATATCGAGATAGAGTGGCCTCTGGAGTTCGAAATAACGAAGTAGGATCATGAAACATTGGCAAAGGAAATTTGATTAAACGTTTCTAAACTTCAAAAGGGCGGGATCCCTCATATACCCTGTAACTTCCATAAAAGGTTATCTGTGCGTTCGGACACCACCTTGTGATCTATGCAAGGTGTAGTTCCTCATAATGCAGCCTCTATTTGCGATATCAATGAAGATTAAGAAGAGTGGATGTTGGTGTTTAAAAGACGCCAACTTGAAGGGAACAACAATCTTTGAAATGGTAAAATTGGTGTTCTTTGCCCCTAGACACAGGATACAAGGTAATGGTGATATTAAATTACCATCCTCTCAGATCATGGTTTATATATTGATTGGTCATTTCATAACTTCTTCCGAAGATATATCATGGGACATGATTTGATGATCGTCATGTTTGACTCACGACTTGTCACCAACCTCAACCTCACACCAGGGATCCTGCTCTCTAATGCCAAGGTTCATGAAATCGTGCAAAAATATCATGAAAGAAAATGAATTTAGTGATCATAAGGATATGATCAAGATATCATACAGATACCTTTGAGGTATATTTATGTGGAGTAAAATTTTGGTGTTTACAAATTTGGGAGGTTGTAATTTGGGGATCTTTCTCAAAGTATTACTCTAGTTAACATAATATGATAATGACGTAATTTTGAACTGTCATGATGGTTAAAAATATGGGGATTTTCTCGAAAAATCCCCAAATTACAACCTTTATAAATACATCTCCTAAGGTACTCAGATTTAGCCGAGGAATCTTTAATTTCACGAATCACGTGACGCAAATATACATCTAAACTGGTTTACCATTCATTAGTATTGAAATAATTGGTATTGAAATGATGACAAAATTAGTACTCACAACAAGTTAATAAGTAAAATAATGATCTAGGAATGCACAATAAAATTGAGCACTTATCACATAGACACAGTATGTCCTCTTAAAGTCGGTAGATGAGGGATGACTCCTGAAATTTACATGAAAATGCAAGTACTTAGACGTTAGACTGCATAGTCAAGGCACAGCAATTATTAAGGGCACTTAGAACGGTGTCAATTATGTGGACTTATGTATATTATATAACGTGCTGAATAACCGTATAACCTGATCTGAATTTCAAGGTCATGATGACAGGGAAATATAATCAGAGCACGAGATTACAGGAACACAGCTCAACAGAAATAGACAGGTTAATTACAGCGAGATTCATGGATCTAAATTCTAAAATTCGTAGATTTAAACAGTTATTGTTCTCTTCTTGAATAAGAGTACAGTGTATGTAGATGGAGTTTACATTGTGCATCTTGAATAGCTCAATCATGTTCGATGTGCAGGCGCCACACTCCAAATAATATGCCAGCTGAACTCATGGAAATTTTCTCTCCGTCATATCCCATCTTGTTATCATGGTTAAAAAGTGGACGTATAGTCAAGAGGACCAATTTTTGATAATTTTCAATGGCTTTAAAAATACTTTATATTTGTTGGTTAATTTTCGGTAAATTTTGGTCGGTTTTTAGCTAGGGTAACAAAATTTGATAATTGGATGATATCAGAAGGAATGATACTGAAGTCTTCTGACATTATTCACAGACATTCATCAGAATCCCCCATGATGACAAAGATTAGGGTGACAGCTGAAATTAACCGGAAGTTCCTTTGATCTTCCCAGGATCATGTTGCGTGGTATGTTCTTCAAACACAGGGTTGACATGACGTATAGTCTGGTTCATAAATCCTCAATATAACAGTCTTATTATACAGATCAGATGTGATTAGACATCTATAGGGTTCTGGTTCTTGCTTTGTGGCACTTATCAACGATTATACAATACACATACCTACCTTACCCCCTACTAAATACAATCTATCTTGAAATGCTTAACGTTCAAGCAACAGACAACTCAAAACCCTCTGTGATGGCAAAGCATGAATATGAATCCTTCATACAGAAAAATATTAAATTATTGTCCCTTTAAAACGAGTAGTACCTTCCGATACAAGAACTAACAAAGGAAAAATGGAACATCTTTCACGAACACCAAAGGGAAGATTTGAAATGACAAAAATAATTTTCTGTAAAATATAATTTTTGCTTGAAAAGATGTTATGCATTGCTCTGTAGCCAATAGTCAATAGAAGGAATGTGGAAATAGTGTTGATTATTTAATTTTGATATTAAAAATGTTACATGTGCCAACACGATCTGTTTTTACAAGCACTTTAGTCAGTTACTCGATTACGAAAATCTAAAATTATTGCGGATCTCTGCTATAAAAGTATCAAGCTATATTCACAGTATACTAAGCAAATGCAATGGTGCTTCAACCGTAACAAGAGAAACCTCAATATGAAAAGTAGCCGGCACCGTTCTTCCAATTCCTGGAATAAGTTACAACTGTTCTCTTAGGTACAAGCAGTAAGGATGAACATTACAAAGGCTTACAGTGCAAGGTTATAGTTCAGTGTGTAGTACAGTCGCTGGACGGACAATATAAGAGAATAAAATCTAATATTATAACTATTATTACAAATTGTAATTATACCGAGAATGATGCATATATAATATGAGGCCGAAGTGTGGTGGCTATGTCAGCTATTGTTCGTTTTGTTAACTCAACTCATTCCAATATTCAAGGACGATACAGACCTAACACCCATGAATAGCGCGATGGCTTTTTTTAAACCATTTTTCCTGTTTGAAGCCATGCTTCAAAATAAAAATAATTATTTATTTCATCATAATCACATAAAAATAATTTCACAGATTAATCATCCGCTTTATTATTCGATCCAGATCTGGATCATGGCACTATGATCCATGGCTATGATATTGTATAGTGTATACTGTACCTCTGTCCCGAGCCATTTGATGATCTGAGTCTATGAAGCGGCACATAAGCCGCTTGAATGCCATTATATCTTCGTTCTGAAACTCGGACAAAAGGTCCAATCCACTTCTCGGATGAAACAATATCCACAGTTAGAACTCCGAGTTGGCAACAGGAGTCAACTAGACATCACATTTAAAGGAAAAGCGAGTTCGCAATAAATTCACAAATGGCAAACTTATCGATCAAATAATATTTAGTGTAAACTGTAATTCGAGCCAATAAGTTATCCAGAACATTTTAGCGCCATGACAATAAGAAAGTGGGTATAAGTGCCTCCCCTACAGTGAGTGCCACTGCAGCCATGCACTCCACCTTGATCCTCTCATATTACATAACACCGCCATTCATTGGCACTTCCACCTTAGCGCGTTGCGTCAGAATCAGCTTAAAACTTACCCGATTTAAACGATTCGAGGCGATCCCAGCGTAGGATCAACTACAAAGTCTGATAAAATCTATTTAAATTCTCTAAAGATTTGGGAGATGTTACAAAGAAATGACTCACCTTTGTTCTTCTTGAACATTTCAAAGGGTCTGATTGCAAGACTTCTTTATCATTCACCAGTCTCCCCGCTACATCCAATGTAAGCCTACAAGTATTATAGTTCACACATAACACAAGAATTTAACAATCAATTAAATAGTTAATTGCGAGAAATTGATACAAGTGCGCTTTCAACGAAAAAATAATCAAAAGTTGCAAATGAATCGAAAGTTGCACTGAATCAAACTCGATCGAAGTGAATACTGATTACTGAAAACGTTCGATTCGTAGTGGATAAAAACAAGAGTTACAAAGAAAAAAGCGAGACAAATTTATAAGGTACGAGATTTTTCGAAAAAATCCCCATATTTTCGTTTCCCAAAGGTAGTTAATGATAAAAAATATCGACGAAAGTAGTTTAAAAGTATTTGCTTGAAAAATGAGAGAGGGCAAAATATTGAATGATTTGACTAGAACATTATTTCGAGGAAGTAATTATGTATCGATGTATACTTTCTGGTGCCCACACGTCAACATGAAATGATGCATGAAAGAGTTCTATAAAAATGAGGAAGAATTAAAATTTTAGGAGCAAACACACAACTATGATTAATTAAACCCTCATGAAATGTAAAATTCTGCAGTTCGCAGTTCACAAGCCCGTTATGATAAATAGGACATTTTGCTTTCTAACCGGTGAAAGCTGCTAATTGTTCACATACCAGGGTCACGAACAGCTATGAGGTGTAGACTGTAGCTATTGTGTTTATTGTATCGTGTATGAAAACTTTATTCGTACATTCTTTTCATTGTCATCAGGTGCTGTGAAGATTGAAACTTGAAATGATTTCAAGTGAAGCAAGTTGCATAATAAACTGTCATTACTGTAATGACCGAATGCAAAAATGTGATTTTGCAAAACAACTAGAAAAGTATGTACCAGAAATAAAGTTTACTCTTATAGCTTTATTGACACCTTTCAGCTTTCTATAGTTGATGAACTCAAAATAACAAAAAAGAAAACTATTTAGCTATCTGATTGTGATGTGACTGAGAAAATTAAAACGGACATCTACCATGCAACATACCAGGAAACCTTATGACAAAATGACGGCGAGCAACTTAGAATATGCTATCATCTCCAATTACTGATGTCACTATTAACGGAGGACCTGTTCCGCCAGTAATTCCTTCCTTAATTAATAAATTAAATAAGACGTACTTCCAATGCCAGGGTTATACAGCCGAACTACACAATAATTTTCATGTGCCATTTAAACTGGAGGAATTACTTAAACAGGAAACACGTCTTGATGTTTATTGATACTTGAACAACACTATTCGAACAATAACTTGCAAATGGTCCAGAGAGCAATTGTTACAACTTGGAGATTCCCAGCCCTAAAATTACACCAAGACTACGTGCCTACAACGTGTGCTACAGGGCAACAGTAAGGCTTTGGAACACCAATAGCAACTCCAATCGAAACGTTTTGGAGAGGCATATTGTGAAGCATGTAGCATAATAAAACAACCCACTTGAATAAAAACTGTAAGTTACAACTACAGGGCTTCTCAAAACCTTGCAAAGAAGAATCTGTATAATTACTTCAAGTATAGCTCATACTATGGCTGATTTGTGTTCTTTGCGTATGAGCGTTCCAATAACCCGTGCAAAGCACTGCTCGTCATTGCAGGTACAGGGTCGCTATTGTGATTCGTTACATCCAGTGAAGAGGGAAGGAAGGAGGAGAGAAGTAATAACTCGAGGTGGGAAGAGCTGTAAAAAGCGCCAGGCGGGGAGTGCCTCCTGGAATTGGGTATATCCCGAACAGAGAGAACAGTTATTGAGGATGACAGGACACAAAATACCCGCATGTGCGTAGAACAGCCAGTGTCCTCCTGAATGCCACTAGTATAATGGCAGCACATTCCTCGTAACATGGCCAGTATAATAGCGAGAGAGTGCCACCAACTTCAGACTACGGCTCATTAAAATACCAATACCCGACACCATGCGCTGCTTTGTATGTATTCAGTATTTCAGTAACCCACACCAAAGCAATAACAGCCCGTATTAACCTCCTACATTTGGAGATTTTCTTAAGCAGTTACGCTTTCAGACAGTAATTCCCAGTTACGGTAGACAACTACTCCGGAGATTGGAACTGATCGAGGCCAGATGCCAATGGCCACGAATTTATCGCTTCCGATCATTACATGCCAGTTACTGTACTGCCAAGTACTGTACAGAGATATTGACAATCTAGATAGACCGAAATGTCAACAAGACCTCAACAAGAACCAGTCTTACTATTAACTTATTAATATTCCCATCTCTACAATATGCTGTAGCAACATATTATAATGAATGCTAAACATTACTCTATTATAATCGTCAGACTATTGTAGATGGGAATAACTGAATATAAGGTAGTTCAACCGATAGTAAAACAAAACGGGCATGCAAATTAGGATCGGTTAGAGCAGGTATAAAGGGTGCGCGTGTAGGTGCCTGACAATAGTATAATAGCTGGATAATAGGTCTAGGTATAATATATCATTGCCAGTAAACAGCCAGAGGATCAACTATACTAAGGTGCAGAGAGCGGGGGGAGGGAGGGGGCGGGGAGAGAGGGTGTCAGGCGCGAGAACAGGTGGCAGAGGTCTCGTAACACGAGTAGGCGGCTCAAGATGACCTGTCATTGTCAGAGCTTAGAATGGGGAATTCCTGACATTGAAGAGCCTAGGTTTTGGGCATTTAGAGAGGGGTGGACTCGGCAGTGGGCTAACACGTCATACACAGGCCAAGCGAAGGGGAGAGTGACAGAGAGCGTGTGTAAAGGGGGAGACACCTGACACGCCGCCCTTGTCAACAGTCAACAAACTATACAAACCACCGCTCACAAAAGCAGTCAAATACGAGTCATAAAAACTCCTGAGCAAGCCTTGACGATGATGCAAACTATGTAGGGCCTATCATCCTGCCACGAACAACTAACACTAAGTACTGTACACAACTCGTTGCACGAACTGTAACACGGCCCTATATTACATATCATGCCACCTTTATAATAGTGGGGCTATGCATTGGCAGCCGGGATCAGTATGTTATACAAGTGAAATTTGAACCGTATTATTAGCACCTGCATATTACATAGTGACAGAATGACAGGGGTTGTGTGTATTTGGGTCCTAACTACCGTATTGTGTTCCGGTATTTCCACCTGCGATTCGCCATCTGATGTGCCATCTCATAGCCCATCTGCTGACACAAGATGTGTCATCCATCTGAAAGAAGATGTGCCATCTGAAAGAAGATGTGCCACCTGAAAGATGTGCCATCTGATACAAGATGCGCGGTATTCTGATAGAAGATGCGCCATCTGACACAAGATGTGCCATCTGAAAGAAGATGTGCAACCTGATGCAAGAAGCGCCATCTAATAAAAGATGCGCCATCTGATACAAGATGCGCCATCTGATACAAGATGAACTATCTGATACAATCTCCGGGGGTTTAAAAATCAGGATTAGGGGTTTGGAATAGGGCTAGGGTCTGGTTTAGGGGGCAATAATCTCAGTATGATCATAGGCCCTTTCCAACCAATGCTACAATATGACAGGCGATTTAAATCACCGGAATAAAAGACAGCAGGATAATGAAGGATTTCAACCAATTCAGCAATTTTTCATATGTCGCAGGCTTCACTTTTGACATTCAATTATCATAAATAGCGTGCAAATGTCAAAAAGCAGCGGAGTCACGGAAAAACCAGGGCCGAATATTTCTCCATTTAAGCATTTAAGATCAATTTAAGTAGAAATGATGGAAACATCAAACGCTCACAAAACATTAGTGAGGTGCCCTCACTAGATCTTCACTTCCAAAACAATTCGGACTTATCACAGATTTTAAAAACTCCAAAATTAAGAAGGCACAATATTAGGCATAACCAGATTACCTTTAACATTATTTAGCATTTTTGCGGCCTGATAGCTTAATTATCTGCTTACATTCTTTTTTGTTGTCCTGTTTTAAAAAAGGTGTTATCAAATACCAATCAGTGTTGTGGCCTCAGAGAAAAAAAGACGGTCAAACATAGAAAGCTTCAAAAAGCAGGATAGGATTGGAAGCCTCAGAAAAGTAAATACTGCAGAGTCGTTCATTCCACAACAGCACAACAACAAATAAGAACACGGAACGTGCAGTAATCTTCTTCCTAGTTCTCAGGGGTACATAGAGGGACTCAGTGGCGGGAACAGGGAAGAGATATCCTCTTAATCTCATCAAATGCCTCCTCATCTCATTACTCAAACAACGGCCAATTTGTTTTTCAATTTATTGTATTTATTGTATTTCCGACTTTTGAGACACGGTTGATTTCTGATCATGATTAGCACTTCCGTACTGTAGTATGTAGATGAAAATAGGAAAATAGACTGGTATATTATTAAACGGGTATGCATATGAAATTAGCATGGAGCAGAATGGTTAATGGAGTCAGGAGAAATAAAATTGGATCAGGAATAGAATATGATTCAAAAACATCAACGAAATTCAAATGAATGGGCTTCACATAATTATGAAAATACTAGCAGGCCCGGTGAATGTTGATTTCAAAGGAGCAAACGACGAAAGTTACGACGCGCTCGTGGTTAGGTGAATGTTGATTTCAAAGGAGCAAACGACGAAAGTTGCGACGCGTGCGTGGTTAGGCATTAAGAAACACTAACGCATTGTTTGACTGGTCTTACCGTGAATTATGATTTTTTTCTTTCATTCGTATACTGGTTAAAGCTGCGTTAGAAATGGAAATAAATTAAAAATTAATTTTAGGCCTTGCCTGGTGCGCGCTCAGACTAAGTGCAAAATCAAATTCATAATTTTACGCCGCGCATTTCGTCTTGTAAGTTCGTAATTATATCTTAAATAACTTTGCGACGCGCGCGAAGTTTCTGCGTTGCGCGCAAGATTAAAATGCGCGCGCTCGTCGTGTTTTGTTAAAATTTGTTTTCCCTTACGTTAACGTGAAGTGTTCTGAAATTCGTGAAATTCTCATTAATTTTGAAACACGCCGAGACGTAGGAACATCGTTCGATGCGAATTTATTTCATCGGTTGAACTCTACTGCTTAGATATTTTTTGTAATAACTTCCTACTTTCCTAAGCGTCCGATAACTGCCGTCCAAAATTCCTACATGCCTCATGAACTACGGATTTAAAAACATCAACATTGAATATCAACATCTCGACAGCTTAAATTACTAACGTAATAGTAACATTACTTTACGAACTACTATATGTTGCACGTGCGCAAATATCCAACTCCATAGCAACGGCACCTCATTTCTTCCGTTTGCATTCGTTTCCCTTGATATTCTCTTGGCAAGCTCAAATTTAAACTGTGCGCCCGCACAGACATTATTCACGTGCTCTTACGAAATTATATATAAGACTAGCAGGCCCGTTGGGCCTGCAGACACACAGCTCACTCGGCGCTGCTACGCAGCACCTCGTTTGCAAATATTGAACACTACCATTCAAATTGATTGGATAATTTTTACCGCATCAAAAAATTGCAATCAGATCAATAGTTATACGCAACGAATTTTATGAAGGAGCAGGGTGAAAAAATAGTTCGACGATTAGTCTCAGTAATTGTGCTAAATCATGTGACTTTTGTTCCGTTTTTGTTCCGCAGGATGATGTTAAATCTGACAACTGATTCCCATACTGATTACTGACATTGGACAATTTTTTCCCTCCCCATTGGCCTTTTTGTGTATACAAAAAGGCAAATGAGAGGGTTGGTAATGGACAAGTTCAGAAAGTGCCCGGGAAATTTGTACATACTACCTCAACTGTGGTAACCATGCTAACAACCAATCAGAGGCCAGTATTCACGTTGCACGTGCGCGCGCCACGGCCGGCGTCCGTGCCAAATTATGTCCAACTAGAAAAGCCCGTTGGGCCTGCTAGATAATAGAGGACCAAATAATAAGCTCTCAAAAAGTTTATAAAGGAGCAAATTTGCCATTATTCTTTGATTACTTTTAGTAATGCTGGACCGGGCAAGTTTTGATTATTATAACTTGCTATTGTATGAATGTATGATCTTAAAATTAAAACCGAGTATCGTATTCAAACTGACCGTTGAATTAAAGCATTGATTTACGCCTAGAGCTGTCTGCTAAAATCGCAATGTGCTATGCCCAAATTAGATTCAATTTGATTTTGCTTCTGTTCAATCTTAAATTGCTCTAAATTCACATTTTTCCGTTACCATCAACTCAGCATTAATTTAAATCGACCGACGTCTGCCAAAGATTTATGAAGAGATGCTATCGGAAATAGTCTCCACGATGCCAGTCATACCCGTCCTCTATCTTCGGATCTTGAATTTGAAATGAAAAACAGCAAACAGGCCGTTCTTTCAAACGCTACAATGCAGCAGTCAACAACGTATCAGAAAGCACTCGCATAGAAATGATCATAATCTGCACGTGCAGAATTTTTTTTTTGAAAAACCCATGAAGGGTACCGCAGAGGGCTTCTAAATACAATATAATATACAGTAAATAATCATAAAAAATCGACCCGAAAGTTGGATGCTGCACGCCAATCAAGGAGACTTATAACAATAGGGGTGTCACATAAAAAACGAACTTCAACGAATCCCCACAAAAATGGTACCAAAATGATCAGCACGATGAGTACTTTCAAATGAACTAAGTTTTAAAGGTATTTTCAATAATTAGAGGCTGCACGTGGGCAAGGAGCCGCGCTCATTTTGAGCAACGCCAAAATTTCGCTTCAAATTACGCATATCAATCATCACCACAAAAAACGCGATAAAAAGGGAAATCATCGCTCAAACTGCAAAATAAAACATGGAAATTAAAGCTTAATCCTTCCTCTAACGTTTCTTGAAAGTTTCAGAGAAATACATTTTATGGAATTTGAGTAATCAATCTACAAAGTCAAGTGGTCAAAATTCGAACGTATTTCGTTCATAACTCGGCTCAGGATAGACGTAGAACAAATCTGAAAAGACTGTTTAATAGCGCGCAAGCGCCCCCGTGCATTCCCACGGCGCGCGCAATTCTAAACGTTGAAACGTAGCACGTGCGCGCTGATTAGTTTCGCTGTTTGGGTACATTTTGTCAGTTTCGCGTGTCGCTGTGAAAAACTGAATTCTATTAAAGTTCTACAGTCCACATTTTTCATCGAATCATCATGAAACTCACAGAATCGTCAGAAAACAATATTTTTAGAGTTATGAAGCGGAAAGAATTTTTCAAATCGATCCAAGTGATGAGATATAGGTAATTCAGTGGAAATTTACAAAATTTAGTGTCAATTTTGACCATAACTTCCGTTTTGAGTAAAATTTTTCAAAATCCCCTCAGCTTTAAATATGCTACATTGTGTTTTGTAGCACATATCCAAATTTCAGACTGATCCGACAAAGTAGATTTGGAAAGTTATGTCCATTTGAATGCAGAAATTTGTGTTTCACTTTTCTTCGTAAATTCGTGCTAGTACTTTGTGCGCAACTACGCGTTGTGACACCCCTAATAACAAGTGTAAAAGCGCTGCTTAAAAACACCAGAAAGGGTTGAAATGATTGGGGAAAACAATTAAGTTTTGTGTCCGCACACTTGAACGCCAAATTACTCCAGCTGTCCACACAAAAACACATGTCATAGTCCAAGATTCAAAATCAAGTTCAAAACACATTATCAAAATCACCCATACGCGCCGCTGTCAAGTTGCACTCCGGGCAACACTGCACACCTTCCCATTTCTGATGAAATGACGCTTGTCCTTATCAACGTCTGTTAGCCGCTTGACCTCTTTCACCAGCTCCCTGCGTTGCTCCCTCTGCTCCAGTGAACGGTCCGGATTAACGTAGACCCTCTTGTACTTTTCCAGATGACTGAGTCTCCTCCCCTTCTGCATCAGCTGATCTGCTACGGTGGAGGATGTAGTCACTACCTTCACCGGTCTCGGTGAGCCACCGGGAACATGTTTCCCCACTCTGCAGACGTCGATTCGTGGTTTCTCCCCCAACGCCTCGAACAGCTCGCTGACCTTGGCACTCGTATCCTCATTTGCCTCGTCACTCAGACCGAAAATCATGACGTTCTTGCTGCGGTCTTCAGTCTTAACAACGTCCTGGACGACTTTCTTCAGTACCGACTGGCTCAATGGCTTCTGTGAGCCTCCTGTACCACTCTGGACAACTGCACTGAAGGATTTGATCTCTTCCTTCACGGTCTCTACACTGATGATTGTACTACAGTCTTGACTGGTCCAACTTCTCCCTGCTTGCACTCCAGCAGCTCTGACTGGAGCGAGATGATCTTCTTCTGAGCTTCCAGAAGCTCTGCAGTCACACCACGGGGTGCGTACGAGCTGTCCACAACACTACACGTCAGGTTATCCAGCATACAGAGTGTATCAAGCAGTAACATGAAAATTCTGTCCTTCTTCAGCTTGCTGATTGCGAAGGGGCTGAGTTCCCCCGTCCTCTCAACACCGAGCTCCTGCAGTGCCTCCTGGATGTGATCCACACTGCTCTTCTTCAATTTCTCAAATTCCTCAGGGTCCGACTGCGATGTACTTGTACGCATTTCAATGCTACACAAGGTTGCAGCAGTTACAAATCTTTAACTGATAAGCGTTGCGATAAGAGAGCAAGAAAATAGCTGCGTATATGAAAGTGATAATACTGTACTGTATCCATAGCAACGGCGCGACTTAGCCCAGCTTAGCCTTCGTTTCTCTTGATAATTCCTTGGCAAGCTCAAATTTAATTCGGTGCGGAAGCACAAACATTATTCACGTGCTCTTACGAAATTATTATTAAGATTTCTTCCTTTGTCAGAAATGTATCATATATGCGAGGCTGAATTCGGCCCAAGTCATTCCTGACTTGGGCAGCAATCAGCTGCCTGAAGAGCGATTATCAGAATATCAGTCATTGACTCCTGCAGCTATCACAACTTCGCAACATAAGGCCGAGGAGTGAACTTAATAATAATTTAGTTAAAAACTCATTTCAAACTTTATTACTGACATTTTCAACAACAAAAGTAGGTAGGCAACAACTATTTCAGGAAAAAATGATGCTGCAACATGAAAACAATTGAGGTCATTTGACAGAGTTGGCTACTGGATCGTCTAAGTTCTGTTCGAAGAAATATGTTGAACCAATTCCAATGAAAATTGAAAAGTATTAATCATTAAATCATAAGGATCATCTCGGAGTAAAAACCATTATAATCATATCAAAGAAGCAGCGTAATCATAAGTAGGCAAATGCGTACGCAGGAGTCTACTAAGTTCTAACGTAACAAAACTTACATAAAATGAAATAAAGGCTTTGCGCGAAATCTCAAATTACAACGAACCTACGAAACATGCGCCGCGCAGCGTTCGTGAAGCGATGATCACACGTGAAACCTACGCGCCGCCACAAAGTTATGCGTATACGGTGCGAGGAACTTTAATAATTAATTAACTGTTATTCATCCTCGTGATTTATAATTTTCGTATGTTGGGGAGGGAAATTAAGCGCCTGCATACGGGAACGATGGATAACAAGAATTGTGCTGGCAGGCGCAATTCTTGTTTTCATATTGACCCGGGCCAGGATCAATTCTTGGTAATCTGCTTCACCTATATTCAACTCGAATAAATTGTACACTTTTGTAAACCTTAGATTGCTCTAAGCGTTCAATTTCAAAATTACAGTTACTACTGTTATCACCGACTAAGCATTGATTATAGACCGAACTCTGCCACAGTTTTATGATAACAATCCATCTGAAATATCCTCCGTTATTCAAGTTATGTCCATCTTGAGATCTTGAACTTGAAGTAAAGAAAACGTCAAATTTCCAAAATCTACAGTACAGCATTTAACAGTAGAAGCGTGTTAGAAATCACTCGCATAGAACTGATCATTATCTGCACGTGCACTAAAATTGGTTTCCATAGCAACAGCACCTCTTTTCGCCCGTTTGCATTCGTTTCTCTTGATATTTTCTTGGCAAGGTCAAATTTAATTGTGTACGGAAGCACAAACATTATTCACGTGCTCTTACGAAATTATATATTAAACTAGCAGGCCCGTTGGGCCCGCAAATACACAGCTCACTCGGCGCTGCTACGCAGCACCTCGTTCGCAAATTTCAAATTCACCAAATACTTCTTACCGCATCAAAAAACTCCGATCCGTTCAAAGGTTATATTAGAGATCGCCGATCGCAACGTAATCAAAAAACCATTAACAGAAATGAGCACGCGCGCAATTCTCCGTGCACGTGTCACCATGGTTACCCGCACAAATCGTAATGCGCGCGCGTTCCGAAGATGTTTCCGCCGTTACGTACAAACAACAGAGGTTGCGAAATTATATTAGAGACTAGAAGGCCCGTTGGGCCTTCTAGGTCTACAGGAAAAGGCATAGCATAAGCATTAAGCAATGGAGCAAAGTGTAATGATTTGTGGTCATGTCACTGAATCACGGAACATGAATCAAATCGAATTCAGAAATCATCAATATCCAATGGCAAATTGAATGAGTTGAGTATAAAGTAATTCAGTGTTAAACAATCAATTCAACTTCACAATGTGATTCCATGGCCAAAAGTTGAATTCAATGCCGTTCAATGCTCTACGTGCAAAATCTTCCATTAGGTATTGCTAATTCTTTGGAGTACATCGCCGCGATGGCCGAGTGGTCTAAGGTATCTAGTTCAAGCGAGGTTATTGTGGGTTCCGAATCGGTGCCGGGAAGACTTTTTTTACTAGTGACAAATTTTACAATTTTGGCTCTGCTTCATGAAAAAGTCATTCTGACTCGAAATGACATCATAAAAGTCCGTCTGATGCTGCTTAAAGCCTTTTACAAATACATCAGTAGAAATTCTAATCTGGTGACCAAAAAACTAAGACAAAATACGACGCAAATAACGGACATCTTAACATTAGACTTAAACCAGCCACTTTTTGAAATAAAATTCAGTCGGCTACCCACTAAAAATTTTAATGCCACTGGATCAGCAAGCCTCTGAAAACACAATAATTTGTGAAAAAATCACAGATTGTCTGCTTCAAAGCTCACTCAGCGCTGCTACGCAGCACCTCGTTCACAGTTCAAAAAACCACAATTCAAATCGACCAAGTACATGAAAAAACTTTACCGCATCAAAAACCCACGATCCGTTCAAAAGTTATTAGAGATCGCGCAACGTAATCAAAACACCATAAACAGAAATGAGCGCGCGCGCAATTCTCCGTGCACGTGTCACCATGGTTACCCGCACAAATCGTAAAGCGCGCACGTTCCGAAGATGTTTCCGCCGTTACGCACAAACAGAAAAACAGAGAATGCGAAATTATATTTGAGATCCCAACCCACGTTTATATTGGTTGATGCCTTATCACTATTAGTTGATGCCTCATTCCTGTTGTTTGATGCCTGATGTTCCGGGATTGAAAAGTTTAATGGAGGATGCTGACCTCGAAGAGACAAGAGGACAAGAAAATGAATCTGCCATCAATGTGAGCACTACTTTACGAGACAAAGTATTAAGTAGTAACTTATTGGATGGAGTTGAAATATGGCTTCCCATACTTTATTTTGACACCGATATGAACTCCAAATTTCCATGCGTCCAATAACTCAATAGCCCTGAATTTTAGGTATGTGATATGTCAATGACTTCAATGGGAAGCCTTCGTAGGCCTCCTTACTTTAAGCTGACTTACCACCAACTTAGTACTTATTACTGGAATTGGTGTCAAAATTCTTGCTATGCAGAATCGCATCTCCAACGTTAGCTGTTGTAGAGCTTTACTATTAACATATTATTGGGAGTTATTGCACTTCAGAGTATGGCTGTGGAAGTTGGGATCTGAGGAACATTATATCCACATAATATTATTTGAGAGATTCCATCCCACAGTAAAGTTTAAATGCAGGCTTCCTGCACAACACTTCCTCGGAGAGTTATTGGGTTGGTATTTACTGAACATTCCTCTAGAACAGCAAAGGGTTTCAGGTGGATCTTCACACCCTCTATTATAGTGACTAGCTGCACTCAATCATCAACTCAACTACCTGGCGCTTGTAAAATATATTCACTTAGAACGTCAGGTTAATGAACCACCTACGAAGGTAAACCACCGGCTGGGAGGTAGTGGGCAACATAAGCTCAACCCCAAAGTAAAGAATATAATACCTTATCTTCTGTCTACCATACAATAGAGATGGGAGATAACACTCTCAGAGGCCCTGAATAGTTACCAAGTTACCAAGTTACTAAGATGCTCATATTATGCTAAACTAAAATATTATTTCAATTGAGCTCTCCGATCTCAGTGCCATTGCTCCTAGCAGCTTGGGAAGGTCATGAAAATGAAATGCTTCCAGTTCAAGGCTCTTACCTATATTATAAGATACCCATATAAGATTGCGTCAATATCCTTGTGTATAAACAAAGCAAAATAAACGGCACAATCAACTTATCAAAATGCCAAATAAAAATTATGGATATATCCGTTCATAAAACTCAGCTTGTCATCTTGAGATACATTATGTTGGCATGTTAGGAGCTAACAATTTCTACGAAGTGGTAGAAAATTACTATCAGACAGTTCCAGACTCTAAAGTTAAAAGAGAGAATAGAACTTTCTAAGTTCTATGATGACAGCAAAACTATTTGTCCAATTAGACCTCTAACTTTCTAACTTATTGGAACCGGCTTTTAAAATTCTTATTAAGTCGTGACGATCTGAGACGATGGGTAAACACAACGTCAACGACCCACTCATATAAGCATAAGTAACGTTACCAATCAATAGATGCTCGAACACTGGTGAAAATAGGTAGATCTTTAGTACCTAAAAACTAAAAAGTAACACAATAAATTCCCCAGCTCGAGTTTAGGGAAGTGTTTTCCAGCACTTTTCACACAACCTGTTTCACACTTTCAAAGACTCACAACATGCTCCTGACTCAAGAGTCATGAGTCTACAGTCTCAGGCAAGAGAGGGCACAGAAAATAGCAGATCACAAAAACATTTTAATGAAGTGTTTTTGTCGAGTATGCATTAGCAGACCATTTAGAGTGTTTACAAGTATTTATTATATGTGCGTCTGAATATATGTGTTGTTGTCACTATGTTAAGGGCATGGAATGCGTTAGATCTTCATTATTTCATAGTGGCCACAGGCTTTACAACGACCATATTCATGGTAGGCGTGTCAATAAACTGACATCTATTGGAATTTCTAGCAGCGCCAAAATCTAATCTATTAAGGGATTGTTCACATATTACGTAATCAATTTTGGGCATTTTTACCCCCTCCCCCTCCATGTAATCAAACGTAATCATGGCCAAACCCCCTCCTTTTCGGAAAATATAATCATGGCCCAACCCCCTCCTTCAGTTTTTTTGACGTCACCAAAAACTATATTAACTGACAAAATTAAATAGAACAGTATCGTGTGTTTCAATTCAATCATTAACATCATCGACCTGAAGATGACATTCAAAGCTTTAGTTTTTCCTACGGGAATGTCGTTTTCCTCTGACAATGAGATGGACACCTCCTCCTCTTTCTCTTCCTCCAACATCCTCATCTGCTCATCATCCTCCTTTACAACAGATCATCCTCCTCCTCTACACCTGAGGCCCCAGTTCACTAAAGAGTAACGTCTTGGTCCCACCTCAACCTCCTTCAAAACCGATGGAACCGTTCGTGTGTCCTGCTCATCTGCCACCAAAGCTGACAGAAACAAGATCCAGATCAGCCCTAGCCCCTAAGTGCCAGATCAGAGTTTGGCAACTTCTTCTACACCTTCATCAGATTGATTCTGGATAATGGAGCTGCGGATGTACGCCAAGACCGGCTCTGGCATCAACTCTAGAGCTCTAGGAAAGGAGAGGCACTGAAGTGATTTGGAAGAGTTCAACAATGGAGTACATCCCTCCTATATGGGCAACTTGGTTCTGAACCATATTTTGTTAGAGTAGATCATGTTTCAATCATAATTATGAAATTTTGACAATTTTTTCTGCAAATGGTTAATTTTGGTAATAAAATTGGAAATCCTTTAAATTTTCATGAAAAATTCTTGAAATCCTTGAAAAGAAAATTCGTGAAATTTTCATAAAAATCCAAATTTTCTGAAAATTTAGATATTTTGATTACGTAATCGCCAAACCCCCTCCCCTCCGTAATCAAACGTAATCATTTGAAACCCTCCCCTCGGCTGATTACGTAATATGTGAACGATCCCTAATTGATTTGAAGAATGAAGCGAAGAAGGAAGGACATTGACAGCAGACTTGTTTCTGACTACAAACGACAGATCAAAGGCTCCCAACCAGAAGTTGCGCGCGCATAGACGCCTCTCGCGACTATTTATCCACTGTTCAGGGGGGGGGCTACGGGACCCCAATCCCCATCCCACATCCGTTCCTACTCAGTGGCAGTTAAACAAACTATGATAACGCCATCACTTCCAACCCCGCATGCACGACCGATGCAACCTACCGGCTAACATAATCTACAGGGTGCTTCTTATATAAGTCAGGTCCTCGAGCAGCAGTGTTTTAAAATAACTTCTCCATTTATTTATAGTATTAAATTGCTCACAGTAAAAATTTCATTATCTGAGACGTTAGGTTTTTGTTCTAAAGGGTTTCCACGTTGCTAGGGAGTTTTGGGATGATGATCGTGAAGCGAGGGTTAATAGAAACCGGCGCTCCTTTGCATTAAGTGGCTCCTTGGCGGCTCAAGGGCAGTTCAGTGGAGGCCAGCATTAAATTCCAAGCCTTTGTTAATAGGAATCAGGTAATTAGTCTGCTTCTGTAGGCCAGCTTATAGCTGCGCGTGAGCCTTTCAAATGATGGGCGATTATTCCAGTACACCTGAACTAAAAGTAACTATTCCTTGCATTAATGCTTGAGATAGCAAATTTGCATTTTTGATAGAAATCTTAGCGGATGAATCAGAAATATTCAGACGTTTTCTGACAATCACTATCAGCTCTTTAGTTTTTCTGTGTGCGCCGGTTAAAAAGCAGTAGTTTTAAGGCATCATCACAGCCGCACGACCATCACGGTCGACACTACAACATGGGAGAAGCAAACAACAACACGAGAGCCGGGTCACGATACACTGTGAATAGCAGACTATAGTAGAAAAGAGAGGGTCACGTATTTACGGCGGTTTCTTGGTGGAATAATCCGCAATTTCCTGGCGGCTACAGGGCGCTTTTGTTTGCACTTCATTGTCAATAATCCTCTCATATCATATATGATACAGGCAGATAATAATGACGGATAGAACGGACTGATGTTCCACATGAATCCTCGTGCACACTGCACAGTGAATGAAAAAGGAATAAAAGCTCTGTACTTATCGAATCTGATATACGTACCAGTCGTACCACTGACTGTAGTATTACACATTTCAATAAAGGTAGATGGACATGCATATTCATGCACCTCGCTTATGTGTCAAAAGGAAAGGGTGCCAACATTTTCACAAAAGACTGCGTTTTGAACAGCCATAGATGGTTTTGATATGGACCTGAACTCGTCTCAGTAGGCAGTTGATATCAAAAGTTATGGATGGTATTGAATATTTCAAACTGATAAAGTCACACGCCCATGGATTACTAAAGATTTATTGATAATTCTTTGCTAGGCAGATCAGCCAATAGAAATTTGCGTTGAATCAAATCCCTACAGTACCAGCACAAAATAAATAGCTATAGAATCTCAATCAAGAATTTATCTGGATGTTTTATGGGTATAACCGTGGAACAAAATCACTTAGAACCAAGCTGCATACTATGAAGAAATATGCTTGTAGTGCCGTGACTCATAATATATTATGTTATGGAAGATGAAGAATATAGCCTATGGCATAGGAGCTCAACTTATATATAAGTTGCTCAAATTATAGAGCAACAGATCATACAGCACTAATGTTAATTTATACTTTTAGTGAGTACCTAGCAAGCTATATATAAATCCCTCCTCCTCCTCCTCCTGCTGCAATATAGCGTCCTATGAAAGGAGGAGATTCTTGCATAAGACCGAATACAATACATATTTTACAACAATAAGACTTCATATTACGTAATACATACTTAAGAAGCTGCATGCTGAGCCAATATATGAGACATACCTAGCACTCACCTCAAGCTGATTGGGTTATCATCTTGGGATAAAGGTTATAACACTGTCTTACGAGAAATTCATAGGGCTGAATCTATCTACTTATACAGGAAAATCAACAAATGTAGAAAGGACAATTTATAATTTCTATGCCGGAGACTCTACATAGAAACGTGTATAAAGGAGAATCTATACAGGAGAATCCCTTCTATTCAGGAGAATCCATACAGGAGAATCTATGCAGGAGAATCTATGACTATACAGGAGAATCTATGACTATACAGGAGAATCGATATAGGAGGATCTATCCGTAAGAATGTCTATGTAGCAGCATCTATAGTGGATAATCTTTAGTAGAAAATCTATGCATTAGATTCTAAACAGGAGAATCTATGCGTTAGAATCAGGGGAATCTATTCAGGAGTGCGATGGCTCCTCAGAGACTTCTTCTGGAATGGTCACTAGACGTTCAGAAAAGGCTTTCTCGCTGAGTTGCAGGGTCCTCTCTGAGTCTCAGACAAACTGCACTGATGGCTACAAATTCAGGCGTCTCGACCTCTTGAGGTGAGGTATATTACGCCGCGCTCGAGTACTTTTGGCTGCGCGCGCAAAGTAATTTCAATGCAATGAGCCTTAAAAAGTACCCAAGTGCGGCGTAATATGCCGCGCCTTAAGAGGTCGGGACACCACGGTCAGAGTCATCACTCATAAACTCTACATGATCACACATTTAGAAATATTCCAAAGAATAACTTTGAAATTGGTGTTATGAAACTTTGTGAATAGGAGTGTGGAAGGAATGTCGAAACAGCAAATCTCTCGAGATCCGTTTGAGCTTGAAGTTGAACTGAGTATTGAGTAAAATCAATTCAATTCACGTTATTTTAATTTGCTGTAAAGGCTGGAAGGGAAATGGAAAATTTCAAGAAACATCAACTAAACTTCCCACACAAATGATAGAAAACTGTGAGGCAGCGAGTCCACTCAAAGTGTTGGTATTAGAGAGCACTACTATAAATTCTAATGATAGTCAGTAAGTAGGTATGTGGTAGCCTCACAACAAATTGTCAAATGTACAGACCAACATTCCTTAAACAATATGTTTAATAAATATTATAATTCTATCAGCTATGAGTGAAGAAAAGAAGAATTAAATTTACCCTGTCGACAATTATTCCTTTGCTGACATACCTATATCAAATGAGCAGCTTCTAGCCATCGGACATCAGGGACTTTTCACAGAATAAGTAGGTATAATTGCCACTCCGCAATTTAGTGTGCCACTTAATTTTAAATATGAAACTCGATTTGCTTGTGTCAACTGCCAAAATACCCATGGTTACATATCAACACATAACTACGTAAACTCATGCATGAATAATCAAACCAAATGTAAATAATTTTTATGAGAATACTCTAAATTTTGAATTGCCTAATTTACCAAGAATACCTACCTAATTCCATGAATTGCCGCTGGACACATCAAAGATTTCTTCAGTATGGTTTGGGCTATTTGGAAACATTGCAGGTTCACGTCGTTTCAATGCATGACGTAAAATAGACTGGCAACAATCCTGGCTTTCATACAGAACTATTTTTGAAACCACATGTCTAAGGTCCGATTGATATGATTTAAAGCAGCATTTTCAACTATGGGTAATGGGTATGATATAACAAAAAGTGTGCAGTATTTTTGCTTCAAACGTTCAAAGATAATAAGGCTCTAGTGCAGAGTGAAAGAACAAAAACCTCACTATTCATAGAACTTTCAACAGTCGTAAAGGCAGGAAAAATACAAAAAGACAACCGTAGTTAACTGACAATAATTGATGCAAATATCACTGGAAAAATGGCAATTTACATGGCACTGGCGCACATAATATAAGACAGTTGCATAAAATGCGAAAATTATCATCGACAATTTCCAACAAAACATTTTCCTCTATATAATATGACAAACCAACCAATGTAATACATATTACCAAAGGTAATAAGCTAAAATATATCTCGAGTAATTGTCAGGAAAAGAAGAGATCTCATAGAAATGTACAAGGACTGTTATATGAGAGACACGCACACCAGAAGAAGCGACCCACACACATTGGCCATCGAGAGAGGGAACACACCGAGGGCTTCTTGACAGCAGCTCATGTACACTTTGAAACTGTTTAGAATACCTACAACTGAAGAAAGGAGGAGGAGGGGAGAGAGAGAGGGCGCTATACTACGCGAACACACACATCTCAGCTCGACATCTGTGTGATTACAAGGAAGATAGACAGGTGGCACTCGCTGTGCAGCGTACATGAATAATGGAATCAGTCCCCCGAGTCTTCTCCCTCCTCCTGCTGCAAGAGCCTTCTCTCCGTGTATTATCTTATTATGTAACTGCAATCACTGACCGAGGCATATCATTGTGTACGTGTGGTAGACTGTCTTATTTTATTGTTACAATATGAGGTTAGGGAGGCAGCGAGGCATAAGTTTTACTAAAGAAACTAACGACCAAACCACTCTTGACACAACCGTTAATTTTGAGACCAGACAGCTTTCGTCAATTTTGGCAACAGATGCGCTGAAACCATAGAGACAAGTTTAATGGACACCAATTTCGAGAATTGTCTTTGGCACCAGTCTTACCAGTTCACTTTTGACCCAGGTCTACCTTAGACAGTTAGGCACCAGTTAGGATTCAACTCTGACACTATGACACCAGTCCACTATGACACCAGTCCACTATAACACCAGTCCACTATAACACCAGTCCACGATAACACCAGTCCACTATGACACCAGTCCACTATAACACCAGTCCACTATAACACCAGTCCAATATGACACCAGTCCAATATGACACCAGTCCACTATGACACCAGTCCAATATGACACCAGTCCAATATGACACCAGTCCACTATGACACCAGTCCACTATGACACCATTCCACTCTGACACCAGTCCACTCTGACACCAGTAAACAGATACGCACAAAATGCTGCACAAAAGCAAAGCGTTGACAAATGAATGTGCTTTGAGTGAGATAGAACTATATAACTCAGCACCTAATTATTCATTACTCAGTAATATAGTCTCAGTGCTACTGTTAATAAGTGATATGAGGAAAAACATAAGCTTATTCCAAGTTTTATGCCTAGTTATGTAAATGTAGGCTACAAAACGACAGGAGCAGATCTTCTTCAACACAATATGATGGTGAACAGGAAATAATTTTATAGTAGAGTAGTTGTGTTGAAGTAGCACGGTATGTGGTGGAGGTGCAGGGACATGGCGACTTGACACATGCAGGAGTTGACACTTGGAGACTACGTCAAGAGACGTGGGCACTGGGCCCCGGCACTCTGGCAGATGCCGGGCGTTGTCAGGGGAATTCACTGCCCATTACTCGTGTTCCTATCCCATTGGATGTAATTTGTCAAACAGCTAGAGGGAATTCTCCCGTGAAGTTCTCACAACCTTGGTAAAATCGGGCTAAGCCAGGTTAATTTGGGGAATTCAACTTGTCCGTTTAATTGTTGCTGATTGGTCTCATTAGATATAACATGCAAGATTCCTACCATAGTACCGCCTCCCCTCCCGTTACTTCATTCAGAGTTCACATTAACCTGTGCCAGTGTTTCAAGAACCCTAAACATAGGTACTAAGTTTGGAACCTTGAACTTTAATGTTTAAACTTTTAGGCCTCCTTTCAAAGGCACTTGAAACCTTTAAGCGAGGATCTGACAAAAAGATCCAGGACCCAGGCCTCTGCTCCATGACATGCTATCGAGTAAATTTGCTAACAGAGTACAGACAGGTTTATTTTTTACTTTCCCTGGAAGAAGAATGGAATTGAATCATCATGAAGACATGGAACAGCAGTGTAATTGCAGGGTATGAGTGATGCTCAGATACTAAGTCAGAAATCAGAATTAAGAAAAGAAAGGAAGATTTGAGGCAAAATAAATGATGTGAGTACCTTTATTCCATAAATATGGATTAATAAATAGATTTAAACAATAGAAATTCCAGAAAGAGATAACGTGATGACTTGAAGTCTCAGAATATTTATAATTCCAGAGCACCACACTGCCTCTCGTAGCTCCTTGCCAGACAAAGCGAGGGAGACGTTCCACCAGACAATGTTGGCGTGAGAGATGGTTTCGTCACTACGCCATAGAATGACTGAACAGGCAATATAATGCTAATCAAAATCTCAATTCACATATAAAAAGATCAAAGCAGCAGCTTTTCAGATCGAATTTGTCAACCCTGGCTCTCACTTGTATTTCTGAATGCCCCGAAAAGAAAGCCAAGCTCCATATAAGGTTCGTTGAACCTTGCACTTGCAATTTGATAAAATATCGGCAGCACCTCACCCACGCAAATCCTACGTGAATATTGAAGGATGGAATATTATTCGATCGGGAGTTTATAGCGTTCCGGCAGGAAAATAGCGATACCAAATGAAAATAATGGTGAATTCTCAGGAGTGACATTAATTAGAACACTGAACAGTGTCATGAGTGCATCAGGGGGCCTGGAGACAAGTTAGAAAGTTAGAAGGGCATTCTGATGGGACAAACTTAATATTTTGATAATTGGAGACATGGATTTCTTCATACATTGCAAGAATTCTGAGGGTTTATTAGCATCCAATTCAATATCACGACTAAAAAGGTATCGAATTATCAGCAATATTTTAAGATTGTAAGAGGCTTAGATACAATATACATCGACATCGTAGTTTCGTAGGGTCGGTGGTGTAGTGGCATCGCTTTGAGCACAGAATCGAAAGATCCCGAGTGGCGAGTTCTTATCCCGGGCAGCGCCACTGAGCTAAGGGTGAGAGATTTATCTCGAGCCTATGCAGCCCGACGGTCCACTCAGCCGAGCGTACAGGAAACTGTGCGGGAGGGGTAAATGAGGAGCTGCCCATTGCAGCGAAGTCTCGGGCGAATTAAGTGTGGATTACACTTCCTTAACCGTCACTGGCTTGATAACTTGGATCCTTCGATTCCTGTCATTGGCTGTACAGCTGTTGGAATAGAAGAAAAACCTTCGAGATAAAAATAAACAATTAAATTGTATATCATATATTATGGCAACAATTTCGTTCTTTCTTCTGTAAAATTTTCCGAAAACGGCGAGAATTGAGTAAGCACTGAAAAATTCAAATTCCACGAGTTTTATGAAAACTGCAAAGATTTCCAAAATGGACAACAATACAACACATATTTGTGATTTGAAGCCTCGATTAGGATTTAACTTTATTAGATTATATTAATTTTGACGTCGAGCCTTATTTTCTCTGAATTATTAGAAAATGGGATGTTAATAACTTATAACACGTCCTATACTTATCATCAAAAGAGTACAAGAATGTGAGCAATCTAAATGTCCCATGATTAAGAATGGAACATTGATAAAAGTAACTTTTAAAAGAAGGGTTGTGCATCAAGACAGCACAAACTCACCGGGCCTGAGTGGCACTTAGTTCTAGATTTCTGCGAATTAATCTTCTATATAAGTCTCTTTCAATGACTTTACTTACATGAATTATCAAAGTTGTGAGCTTTCTTATATTTAATTGTGTGAACCATCGTCAATATGACGCAATGCTATGATAATCATAGTAATAAATTCAGACTCATCTCAAAATTGGAAGCAGGGGACCAAGTGTATTTTTTTCTTGAAAAATTCCAGACAATTTAACTCCAAAAACAAATTAAGCGAATTTTAAAAATTGTGTATTTTACCTTTTAATCCTCGAGAGGATGACTTCTTAGTCCTGAGTTGAAACATCATGTGCAGGAAGATAGGAATTCAGAAGATAGGAAGTCACTTTCAAGGGAAAGGAAGCTAGAAATTCAGAAGATAGGAAGTCTTTTTCAAGGAAAATTGAAAGTCAGGAAATTCAAGATTGTGAAACGAGCTTGAGACTGAACGTAGCTTGAAAATGAGAAGTGAGAAGCACCTTTAACAATTGCCAATATTGAAATAGCTGTCGTTAATTTCACAAAACTACTATATTGCCACACGTGTCAATGTCCAAGACGTCATATCTGTATTGAATACTATAAGCAGATCCGTGAAGGTAATAATGCAACCAATATAACGAAGCTATATAGCTACATAATGGTACCCTCGTACAGCAGCCGATTCTCAGTGCTTGAAGATCTGATAAGGGAGAAGAAGATATCTATAGAATATTACAGTGATATATGAATTGGGGGAGGGGGGGGAGTGTCATTGTCTCAATTGTCCCTGTCCCAATCCACTTTTTCTTTGGGACTTCTACTGAGCACCGGTTGCCAAGAAATTAACAGGAACTTCGTGGGTATTAGGTTTTTACCTGTCAGTACGTCCTGACCCCTAAACAAATTGATTTTGGGCTCTTTGATGAACTGATATATCTAGATTATGTCAAGTGCAAAAACTATAATCGTGTGTGATGTATATTACATAGGAGAAAATGAGATGGCTCTCACAATACGAATTGCTTTATATATAAATTTCACTGCTTCTTTGTACAAAACCTTACAAATTAAGCAATTATAACGAAGTTTCATTGAAGCCATACCTGCATTGAACTTGCATCGGTCACGATTACAAAGAACGCTATCAACCACACTTAAAATGATGGTTTATACCATTTTTTACATTTTACCGCTGGTGCTTTGGGTGGGATGAAGCGTGTGCAATTTGGAATTTCAATGGATCAAATTACAGAATCTGCGGCCTGTGGGCAAACAGCGCAAAATTCGAAAAGACTTGCAACAAAAAAAGAATAAGGTCCAGAACATAAACGCTGCAGTGACTTACGCTTAGCAGAAGTTGACAACTGACAGGCAGCATGAAGATCGTGCGTCAAAATTAATGATATGATCTTCAAATATAATCTCAATCATTTCTAGAGATTTTCAGTCGAAATCGCTAAGTTGACAGTATATTTTGATATATACGCTATTCTATGGGAACTCTCACAGTGTCGACACTCAGTCTGACTTCAGCATGACACACCAAGTAAGTGAGAGTAAGCTACCTCACATTCGGCATCCAACTATAATACGTACAATAAGTTGTTAACACATCAACTTACCCCAAAAACAACGGTTCACAAAACATATCATACTACAGTGCTGTCAGGTTAAATGTCAGCAACAACAAACAACCTGACTCCCGCTCCTCCCTGGACTGCATTGAGGAGGCAAAGTGGGCGAAGTAATTCGGTATCCACGAACTTAGTGACTCCAATATGATATATAAATCCTAAGGCACATGGTGTATTAACTCCATCTGTATACAAATGCAGCAGCAGCAGGAGCAATTGTAGGTATTCTCCATTGTTAATATAATACTCTGTATAATGCCGAGGTTAGAACCAATGAGTTAATAAATATATCAGAAAACATCGGCTATCTAAAATATATCATATAATACACAGTGTTGCTCTGTGTAAATATGCCGAGAGAATTGGTAGAACAGCACGAGCTTCCAGACAACTTCACGATATGCAACAAAAGAAAATAGGGAATATATTCATATACCTTGATTAGACAAAACAGACATATCATACACCAACTTTTAGTTTACTCTACCGGTCTCTGTCTTGCAGTAAACAAAAACCTTCCCCCGTGCGCCTTGTACGCCGGTGCACTCGATCTCTCAGTGAAATGAGAGAATCTCAAAGGAATTACTTGAGATTGAAAAAAGAAGAGCCTTGAGATTTACTCAAAGGTTCGCTACAAATGCCGAATAAATTTTTCTGCTTGGTAATAAACTTGCCTTAATAATTTAGACCACACCCTCGCAAGTCAGGCCGTCTAGAACCATCCCAACACCAGCTGCTGGCTGGTGGTGCGGGGATTGTTCTAGACTGCCGAAAAAGCGTTACATGGAGATTGGAATTACTTACCTTGGCCCGGAATCTTTGGCAACTTCTTGGCGGTAGAAGACATGCTACTGGGATGTCGTGAGATCACTCGTCAGATGATCAGTCCTCTGATACATGCACCTTGAACAGGACAAGTTTACTAAAACATTCAGGTGTTGGAACTGCAGATAACAGCGGAGCGTTCTCTAGAGCAAGGCTAAACGATAATATGTTCAAACTGGCTGTAAACAGTTCTCAAACATCACTTTACATAAACGATAAATGAGGGCTGATAGAGCGCAGTGGACCATGAAGAGCGGGACAACATGAAACCTGAAGTCACCCTCCAGTGACTATTACACAGTTCAGCCGTTCAACACCTGATATGGCTGATACATGCAACGTAGTGCACTATTATCAAGGCTATAAAAACACCTTTCGCTGTACATATTTACATAACTGTATAGCTATAAACAGGACCAGCTTGATAAGATTATTATATAAACCTTGCTAAGCAATGATAGATGGATCTACAATAGTATCAAACAAATTCATAATAGTATCGACTGTGGCGAAAGCAATCAAATTTCTAGCATTCGATTAAATTTTCATCCAGCAAGAAACCATTACAGTAGCAAATCAATCCGTTATAGCCATCGAAAAGCAATAAATTGGAAACAGTAGCATAATAACATCGATAAGAACGAATTACTAGCACAGTGCACATAATAATGAATAATAATGGCCCCATTATTACTTTATTACACACGATTTGGTGTTTAACCACTACGATATAGACCTGGTAACTGGATACTAAGTTCTTTGAATAGTACAGAGGTGACAGGATACATAAAGTCTCCATATCTATCTAAGCAGTCAAGATCATCAAAATGTAGCTACGCAAAGCTCAAGAATGAGGACCCCTACTTTTGGATCCCGAGTGGTTATGAGGGAATGGTTGGAAGGTGCCGATTTAGTGATTCGGCGTCCGCAACAGCGGTTTTAGTCCAAATATGTAAACAAACTGAAAACTGGAACGCTCCTCCATGTGGTTCACACCTTCTTCACCTTCAGAAGCATGTCCTAAATTCTTTTAACCAGAAGCAGCTATCGAAATATCTAAATTCTTAACCACTCCCGCAAAAATGCCGTAATAGTAAAATTCAAAAGAGAAACTGTGTAACCGTTCATGTAACAAATATATTTTTGGAAATTCTTGTGAGCACATTGAAGTTCAATTGAATGAATAAAATCGATGTATGATCATTCATTGCCGGATATTTCGTAATGTCTGTAATTCAAGATAGGAAAGGATCATTATAGCAAGAAAGAAAAGTAATCCACTTGATCACTTCTTAGTAGATAGTTACTTAAAAAGTTTTAAACCAGCAGCGATAACAATAAAAATGTAACTTTCAGCTATCAAATGGAAGTACAAAACGAATATATTGAATACACACCAATCAACTCAGGAGACAATGGAATAGTAATTATGTAGCGGGAAGACGCGAATATACCAATGCAGGAGACTTCCAACATTTTCAAGCGGCTGGTATTCCAAATAGGCAAATAATTAATTTCAATCGGTGCGAAAGATACAACTATCCGTTCATAAGAAAGGCATTATCAAGTTATATCATTTTGAAACAAATTCTAACCTTTATCATTGCATTCATAGATTAGTAGTTTATTGAGATGTGAAGAAATTCAAACGATAGGACAATAAAACGGAAAAAAACGCCCGAGTGATTGAACGTTCAGATCGAAAGTGGAAAGCTATGGGTAGAAAATTGTTTCCAGAATGGGAGCGATGACGATATTTATCCTACGCTTCACCTGGACATACTTCTTGGTCATCGAGCAATCCGTGGAAACATTTGATCATTTAACCCGAAATGGTGAGACGAATAGAATAATTTAACCGTAGTCTATCACTCACAATCACTGTTATCTGTCTGAATTTGGATTAGAATTTTGTCAATTTCAAATGGTTCATACCATACTGATCAAGGGTGGATATAAGGTAACACTATATCGCAAGATATTGTATTCTAGCCTAATAAAATGTGGCTCGACTTTTCCTCGCAACCACAATTACAGTCGTCATTTTCATCTGGATCTCCATTCATATGACGTAGGACACTAAGACTAGATATGGTGACGATAGGTAACCCAAAACCGATTTTCAGTTTTGCCGGAGTGATATTTCAGTATATTGCCAGGCCTAGAGAAAGCGAAACTATCGTTGTCACACCGCTGTCACAAGGAAGGCCATCGCTCGGTGCACTTTAAATGACGTTTGCTATGATTATCGGTTGGAAATGACGTTCCTCTGCTTACACTGACGTTGCTCTATAAGTCTGTTGCGTTTCTTTGCGTACACTGTATAGTGTATAGCCATACAGCTTTGTGTTCGTTTAGTAGGCTAGGAATCAAATGCCAAAGTAATGGTCATTTTGAACTTGTTCAAGTAACGATGAAGCCTCAAAAATGGCGAAAATTAATATTTAAGCAATAGATAACGAATATGTTAGAAGGTGATTTCGAAATTACTTGAAGGTAATTTAGAAATTTCTATTATTATTGCTATAAGATTGCAAAGTAAATAATGAAGTGTACACTTAAAATGTATATTCGTTCAAAAGTAAGATCGTAGTTAAAGTACAACGGATACAATTACAATCGTAACTTGCCCTGTTTTACGAAGGAACACTATGATATTCTGCGCCAGCTGGTCGCAACACTACCGTGTTGGCTGTTGCTAAACTACGATTATCACTCAATCACTCATTCACTCAGTCACACACATAATCACCAACTCATTCACTCATTCACCCAATCACTCCCTCAAACTCTGATTCCCTCACTCACTGACAAACACTCTCTGACTCTCAAGATCACTCAAACAATCACTCACTCACTTAATCACTCACTCAGATTTGCAAAACTTTTTAAACACATCCAAAATGCTTTCAACATAATCAATCTTAAATTATTTAAATTAAGATGGAATTGAATGAAATTTGAAGTAAAACAAAATGGGTAAAACCCTCAAAATCGCAGTAAAAACCTGCCGAATATTGCGAGATAACCGATTACTGGAGCAGTGGTGGCCTGTCATACCGGGCAGGGCATTGTTAGGAAAGGGATTGTATTAAAGTAGCGCCGTGATATAGCATTAAATTAAAGTGGGGGACGCACGAGCAGGGCTGGTAGACTCCAAAGCAGGCTATTATTAAAGGACGAAGGTAACACGGAGGCACACTCTCCTTTAGAGTTCAGGTGTCCACAAGTAGTGGTACCTAATTAATTAGTGGGCAGGGACACGCGATCCTTCCTCTCTCCTCCCTCCGCTGCCGTGTAATAATAACGGTAGTAATAATAATCTCCCAGAAGTGATAAGTGGGCAAGGGGATGGGTGTCACGAGTCCATCTATAATACGTCATCTCACATACATTACACTCACACCCCTCCACACAAACTCAAACACACTCATTAAAACTCACAAACTAAAACACTCACACAAAAACTCAAACACGCTCATTATCACTCAAATATACTCTAAAACAAACTCACACGCGATTAGGCAACCTCCCAAACACACTTACACACAAACAAACACATTTACGCAAACTCACAGAACGCACTTACCCACAAACAAACACACAAACGCAAACTCACAAACACAAACTTACAAACATACACGAGCAGTGAGCACTCAAACTGTTTCTATTTTAGCAGCTAGTGACGAGATATACATGAATATACTCAAGATACACCTATACGCGACAGCTATAAACCTACTATTATTATCTTAGGTGACAGTAGTAGCGACGGCTTATTACCTTACCCACAGCGCACCATGGCTCAGCCAATCAGCGCGTAGTATCATAAGATTCCGGCGCGCTTATTGGTCAGATATCAACGCACGGAGGCCGTGGGTACACTGACAGATGGTACACCTTCTAAGGTAATGTTCCTTAGAAAAGACACGGATCAAGGAACTTAGATCACTGAGACAAAGCGTAAACTTATAACTTGAAAAGTCCATGATCATACCCACATGAAGAACCGCTCAAGCAGAACCTAAAAGTAAACGGATGTAAGCAGGTCCTATAAAGACTATATTATGAGAATATGGTAAGAATATATCCAGATTTTAGAAAATGACGATCGTATAATCTCTCCTGGGTATTGGTGCATGAAACTAATTGAGCTGTGAGCGACTTCCCTCTCTATTCTCGCCACTTATGGTGTCTACTTTAAGGGTAGGTCTTCATTGATGATTGATACAGGCAACTGATGTTGTACAAGAAGACAAATTTAAGAATTTAGAAGTCAAAAAGATTTATCAGTATAAGTGGAAACGAAAAACCGCCAATCTTTCTTTCTCTCTATCGCATTGAGCGAAAATGAGAAATCCCGTTTTCGAAGGCGGTGAAAGTTAATGCAACTAAGAACACAGAAAATGAAATAGGATTTCTGGATCTACTTTGCCGTATGATAATGAAGAAATAAATTCTATGAAATCTCACAGCTGCTAAGAACTTAATCCACTTTAAATTTGGAATTTAAAAATCTCATGGTTACTTGAATGGAATGAAATTAATGGCATTACCATATGGATATATGCATGATATTTAAAAGACACTTGGGTTATTCGTCGCTATGACGAGGGAGTTGCTAAAACACACGGAAACCATTCACACAGTTCAAAGAATTAACTAATTAGAGAATTGATCTGTCAAATAATTTCCTGAAGAAAAATAAAATAAAATGAGGTACTTTATTTAAGTACTCCATTGCCAGTAGACAGCGTTTTAAACAGGCCAAAAACGATAATCGGTGGCATTTATAATACAGCTCTCCTACAATACCCAGTATGTGATATATAAAAGAGAGGAAGAGTGTCTAAGAAATTATCGGCAATAACCGATCTCCCTGGGTATGATATCATAGGTTTGTGTGTGTGTTAGGGAGAGGGAGAGGAGAATCAGAAAACAGGTTCATTGTGAGCCGTTTATACAAATCTATAATATATATGTCTACATACACATATATAAAACAAGAAGGTAGCTACTTCAAGATATTCTCCGTGATTCGTTGTTCATCGTTACATTTAGAAGTTGTGTATATACCCGCGGCGTACATTACCATTTTATTGCCAGAGGTCAGTTACTCCCTTTGCCTTCCTCCTAACAACTATATAAACCTGTGTTATAACTCAGGATAACTTAGAGTAAGTTACTTTTACTTTTGAAGATGAGGAGTGAATCATCCCCCTGGGTTGTGATGCTCTCATGATGATTAGATGCTCTTATTATGCCCGGAGAGGAGGGAAAACCAGCATTGCACAGGGGGAAGTTGGTTATCAAGTGACAAGAGAAACGTTGGTCTGCAACAAATTCCTACGGATTTCTCCAGCTGGAAATCAATGCTGTAAATACAAAATTGAAATAAGACTGACACTATAGCGACTGAAACAGGAGGAAAATGTGGTGAAACTCTGATATGTCTCAGAAATGAACCAATTTGCGTATGAAGAAGGAAGATTGAAGAAGTGAATTTAAATGAATTCCAAAAAGGCCTACGATATTTATGTGAATATTTTCAATTAAGAAAGTTCAAACGTCTGGTCTCCAGGTCTCGTATGGATATAAAAGTGCAATGCTGTGACCACTACGCAACGGCGTTATGACAGATAATTCTGAAAAGCTCCCGGGAGCCATTCACTTCAAAATATCGTATAATGAGACAGTATTAAATTTCTCGCAACATTTTCAGACCATGTTTGCTGGAATTTGTGGGATATTTATACGTTTATATCGAAAGATTTAACATAGTATCACAACTTCATGATGGCTTTATTAACCTCTCACCACCTGCACAGCTCGGAGGGTGTTAGGGTGAGATTGAGAGATAGTCACGCTTTCAGCAACAGATATAGTCATTAGTGCAGTTCGAACTAAAATTATTCATGTTCTCCAAGCTATCCTATGGAGTCATACGTTGCGCTTAAATGAGGGTGGCGTCATCATACTTTACAATAATTTTGAATTTTGTAAAAAAGAGTGGTGAGTGGCTATTTTCCGAGATAGTTGGTAAGATACTATTTATTTAATATTCTTCTTGTAATGCATTATCATTACCCTTTAAGACCCAAAAAGGTTCGAAAATTATACAACCCACGAAGCCCATTTATAATATTCAGATACTCAAAACTACAAAAATTCAAACCAACAAAGCTACGAAAATTTAGACCTCAAACTTTTAAACAATAAGCTAAACTACAAGTTTGCTTTTATGCTAGACTACATGAAGACGTATGACATGTCTATAAGGTACATCTTAGGATCGATGCTTTTAAAGCTAAACTTTAAGTTTTATCATTCATTGATAATAGCAGCGTTAGATTATCAGATTTATGTATGTGGCTATGATATAAACAATCTTAATGTAGTGAAGCTTTGAAGTCATCGAGGTGGTCAATGAAGTGCCAAGGAATGGGATGCATTTCATCCATTAAGACCACATATTCAGCATGTTTACTATAATCTACCAATAATCTTCCCCATGTTGTGGACAAAGCAAGTTGACAGCGAGGAACAATACACATATCGCCACACTGGGGAGAAGAACAGTAGGGTTTTATGAAGTTGACGTCAAAGTCAAAGTTTGAAAAGCCAACCTGGCTATTCATGCCATAGTGCAGAAAAGGCAGATCATTTGTGTCCCTAATTCTTTCGAACAAAAAGCTACATAACATTTCGATAAGATAGAACATAATATCATATCGCATCGGTGGACGGTGGCACAATGGCATTTTTTGAGTTTTTAGGCCTGGACAGTCCGCAGAACTTACAATCCGAATATGCAAAATGTGGAAACGGATGTACGCTATTTTACTATTCCTGGATAAAATATTAAATACCCGAATATACGAAACTTTATATTTTCCTGCAAAAACAGGGGCGGAATTTTTTTTATTTATTGAAGTATCAACACTGAAATAAAAGTATAGGCATAACTACTATGTTATTTTGTTGGGTCAAATGTGCACTACACCTTTGACTCAACAAAATAATAATAATAATAATAATAATAATAAAATATGGATGCTTATACACAGTACTGAGGAGATAAAATAAGTAAATTACTTTAACCCTATGCACAACTGTGTGGAATACTTCATAAATCATAAAAATGTCAACATGAAAATAAATTGTAAATATTTTAGTTCCTTGTGATGACATTATCAATGGTGAACCTTTTGACAATAAACAGAAAGTTAAAACGTTATGAATTTCTGCGAGTTAACCGTAGCATCTCTTAAATAAGAAAGTCTTCAAGCTACTTTTGAATGATTTCAATGAGTCACATGATCTGATGTTCTGAGGCAGCTTATTCCATAGTACAGCTGCAGTATAACTGAAGGATCGGCAACCCATTTTAGATTTTGGTATGCAAGTCTGTAATGTGGGAGTTCTACTTCCACTGATATTGTTATAGTTAACAAGTGTTGAAAGATAATCTGGGGTCAAGCCATTCAATGCCTTGAAAACAGTGAGCAGAATCTTGAATTCGATCCTCTCAGTCACTTTCAGCCAGTGCAGCTCCTTCAATTTTTATTTTATTTAAAATCACAAATAGTATACACAACAAATTATACATTGTCATTTGCCCTATATAAAATCATTCATGAAACATGAGGGTGCCCCAACCAAAAGATTTGAATAATCATAGTTGAATAAAACATAAACATAGTAAAGCCTAACTTGTTGCATATGCTATGAGTGGGGCACGTGCAGAGTAGTCGAGACTACTCTATGCTGCACAATTACGCCCTCAAAAATCTTAAATCACACAATTGGTTGATTACATAGTTGGTAAAATTGCAAATATAATAAAATAATAATGATGTCAAATATAATAGAATAATAATGATGAATTGCTTTTTATTACTCTGAGTGATATAAAACTCTGAAATATTCAAAAAGATGTATGGAATGTGTGATGTGGGTGGTGAGCCTGATCCTGGTGGTCCCTATCATGAACAAAAATAGGCATCCCTTTTGAACCTTTTCCTCGTCTCCCTGTCCCTTACCAATCCTTCTGTCCCTTGCCTGTACCTTTCTTTTTATTATGCATGTCATAGGAAAACACTGGCAACAAATCGCTGTTCTCTCATTATTCATGTTCACCAAAATTAGTCAAATTCACTGTCCGCCTTCATCCAGAGATATTCCTTTAGTTTAGTCTTAAAGGCTGTTAAGCAATTTTCAGATCTTATATTCAATGGAACTTCATTCCAGCGTAGATGTGTACGGTAGAAAAATGAGTTTTTGAAAACGTCTATTCTAGGTTTTATAGAACATTCTAATTGGAGTTCATCAGATGATGACATACTCCCTAGTATATCCGAGTTAATTTTGGGTCGGGGAGGTGCTTCTTCCTAAGATAACCAGGGATACTTGAAAATGGGCTTGGATGATTGAACATCTTATAGAACAAAGACTAAGTCGTTATAATCAAACTTGTACTTCATCGGCAGGACATCTAGATTCTTCAATTTTAGGTGGTATTCTGATTTAGTGTAACTGCAGAAGTCTTCACTGAAAACCCACTTAATGGCTCTTTTCTGCATGGCTTCAAACTTGTCAATGTTTGTTTTGTGCACCGGCCTCCAAATTTGTGAACAATGCTCAAACTGTGACCGAATTACGGCTAAAAATAGAATTTTACGTTGATTGGTGTTTCTATTGAAGGGCAATTTCTTCGCAGAAGGCCAATTTTTTGACTGGCCTTATTTAGTAGTTTTTTTGACTGGGCATTCCATTTTAGAGACGGGATAACTTGCACTCCTAAATCTTTTTCGTTATCAGTGTAGTCAAGTTTCGTATCATAGAGATAATATTCAAAATTAATGCTTGCCTTATTACTTAATTTACAATTGAGAACTTTACATTTATCAAGGTGGAAACGCATTTTATTACATTCAGCCCACTTTTGGAGAGAGCTGATATCTTGTTGCAAGATTACACGATCGTGTTCATTGTTTATTTGCCTAAGATTTTCATATCATCAGCATAGAGAAGAATCTTGGTTGAAATATCAATAACCTCAGTTATATCGTTAATAAACAAGACAAAAGAGCAATGGACCTAAATAGATCCTTGGGGTACCCCAGACAGAACTGGGGACATGCCTGAAAGAGAACCATCAATGGATACGCACTGTTGCCTTCCTTTAAGGTATTCTTTAATGAATCTCAGTAGGTACCCATCGATGCCATAAGAAAATTTCAGTTTCTCTAAAATTATGTCATGATTAACACTATCGAATGCTTTTGCAAAAATCGAAATATATAACATCAGTGGAGATTTTATCATTTAGATTTAACGTAAGAGCGTCAACGTAATTTATCATTTGTGTTGTGCATGAGCGATTAGGCAAAAACCGTGCTGTAGGGTAGAAATTTTGTCTTTGCATTTTTCATGGAGGATATTGTGCAAACTTTTTTTCAAATATTTTTCATTACTAAGCTTGTAGAGAGAAATGGGCTGTAATTTTCAACGTCGTCCTTTTCTACCTTTTTATGAATAGGTACTACATTAGCATTTTCCAATCCTGTGGCAGCTCTCCGAGTTGGTAAGACTTATTAAAGTAGTGCAAGTGGCAAGCACAGAGCGCCGGCACAGTTTTTCAAGATATGCCCACTAATTCCGTCCGGTCCTGGGGCTTTGCTAGGCTTGACATTTTTTGAGATAGCTAAAAATTTCCGCAGGAGAGAACTCCTCAGGGGCCCGGAAATCGTAAGTTAATATCATATTTGCTTGCCTGGGAAAATTGATCACAGAAAAAATTTGTTAAAAATATCGCATTGGTCTTGGGTTTCAGAACGGTATCTGCCTTTTATATTGTACAGATTCAGGAATGCGTCCACATTTTGTACTAGATTTAATGAATGACCAAAATTTTTTGTTGACCTGGTTGTTGCCTACATGTTCAGAATTACACGGATCAGCTAAAATAAAATCACTTTTCTTTCAGGACTCGATTTTTGAATTTGATTTTAAATTCATCAAGTGCTTCTTTATCACT
This sequence comes from Beroe forskalii, assembly GCA_011033025.1. Lineage (NCBI taxonomy): Eukaryota > Metazoa > Ctenophora > Nuda > Beroida > Beroidae > Beroe > Beroe forskalii. The sequence continues at coordinate 424,334 of WFMF01000013.1, forward strand.
ATCTAATCCAGATTTTTATAAATTTTCTAAGCTTATGTTTCTTTTTAGACATCATAAAAATTTCGGAGTCGAACCACGGTGGCTTTATGCGAAATTTAACCGGACTTCATCGAATATGGTTCCTCATAGCAATGTCCAATTTAGATTTAAATAGATTCCATGCTTGTATTGAGATTCCTAGGGTACTAAACATATGACCAGTCGTATGCGTTAAGTTCATTTTCAAGTTCAGGCCAATTCCTTCATTATAGTTAAACACTCTACGCTTTTTAACTTTCCTCCTATTAACATTTTTCTTTTATTTTGAATTTAATGGAGTAATGATCTGAAGGGCAAAATTAGATCTGGGGTAATGCAAATATCTTTTATAAGACCAGGCTGGTTTTGTGAGTAGTAAGTCTAAAAGTATTTCCATCTTTATGAGTTGGTTCGTTTATAAGGTTTTGAAAATCCTAACTCAAAGAAAAGTTGATATAATCGTTGTGTGAAGCTCGTTAGTAGAGATAGGGCAGGACCAGTCCTTAACCAGAGCTTAGTTAAGATCACCAATAATGACAATTTTAGGTACTTCCCCACATAATTCCTATAATATTTTTCAATGGAGTCTAAAGTGTCCTTTTAGAGTAGTCGTATCTATAAAATGTACTAACACATAATTTGGAAGAATCATTAAATTTTATCTCAATCGAAAGGACAGGTAATCCATCTGGATTTTTGACACTTACTTCCTTAGTTTCGATATCAAGTCCTTGTTTAGCAAGAATAAAAACGCCTCCTCCCCCCACCTTGTTATACTTTTTCTTATCTATCTTAGATCTATCATTTCGCCAAATTTTATAAAATTCCTCTTCAATAATTTCGTTGTTATGTATGTGTTCGTTTATCCATGATTCATTAACAATAACAATATCTGGTTTATTCATGTGTAAAAAATTTTGGAAGTCAAGTAATTTATGGGTCTGGAAAATTGGTTGCTTTCCTCTCATGCTAGACATCAATATAAAGCCCTGGGCATTGCAGTATGCAACAGACAGGTCTTTACTTATTGGGCCAGGATTAAGGATACTTGGATTAACAACAACTATCAGGGCCAAGTTTAGGAGCGTCAGATAATTAGAGCATGTGTTGATTAAATAGGATGAAATATTTAAATTCTTCGACCTTAGTTTCACACGCATCAGACGAAGTCGATATAACAGTGGATACTGGTATATATTGAGGTAGTAGGACGACGATTTGTTAACTAGAAACGGCAGTAAATTACATAATAGTCTATTTGATAGAACAGTCATTAAGACAGCCCAGTTCACCAGGATCCTAGTTTCCGAATTAAGAAAATATAGTTGACTATCGACCGGATTAAACGCAATTTGTTTGATATATCGATTTGAGTAGTCGCTGGTATTGAGTGTTAGAACGGTAAAGCTAAGTAGGAGTAGAAATAAACTCAAGAATAAAGAAACACCTCCCGAAATCAAATTTTTAATAAGAAAATTTTCTTGTTTTTCATTACTTTCCATGAGCCTAAAAATTGCAGAGAGTTCAGTTTTTGCAGAGAGTTCAGTTTTTGCATCTCTCCTTTTCAGCCCCAAAACTGTTGCACACGATCGGTTCTGAATATTTTGAAGAAGTCGTAAATTCTTGGAATGAGTGCCATAATACAAGGAGTTGCAATAGTCAATTGATGATAACACAAGGGCCTGTACAAGCTGTTGCATCTGATCTGATGTCAAGAATGGGCGCATTTTGGATATGTTCCTGAGTTTATGCAACTGAATATTTTAATATGGCAATATGCGTACAATTAATTCCGTTAAAAACTCGAATTATAAGAAAGGACAATAATAGTGTGTTGGTCGGCATATGATATTATACTGCATGTAGGTTGGAAATGCGACTCAGTGACTGTTGCCAGATACACCAATGGAGTGTTTGCTGGGGAGCTTTAGTGTTTACTGTTCGCTGAGTTCGGTGAGTCAATAATACGCTCCATTGAGTGGAAGTTACGGGTAAACCCTGCTGTCAACAATACGAACGTTTCAATAAATATAGTATTAACACTAGCTGATGTTAATAATGTACGAATTGCTGGTACAGGGTTATAAAAAAGTAGTAAAAGTAGTAAAAGTAGCAACATCGCCCTGCGAAAAATGGGAGCTCTGGATAGGTCACATTCACTCGAAGAATGGGTAGTTGTCATAATCATGCTTTAAAGTGTAGAGTTGATGACGTCATGATGCTTCCCAACATAGAGAGAGGCAGTTGCGCGTAGTATGTTGCCGTCGAGATCGCAAGTGTTAAAAGTTGTAAAAAGTACCATGAGTTAACTGCAGCAATTCGTACTGGATTACACGGAGACATGCAATTCAGGGGGGGGGGGATGTAAGTATCGGTAATGTAAGAAATAATGGGAAAGGAATTCCACTTATGGCAAAGAGTGGCTACGACTTCTATATAATCAATAGCTCCCCGTGGTGTAGCACAAAAGAATCTCTAAGTACCGGACAATCGATCCATTATAGAATCCGGCAGAGAAGTGAGACTTTCTATGTCTCCCCGTGATTTCCAAGATAGTGTGAAACAATGTGTGACCGGTGTCAATCATTCTGTAATGTTTTGAAAGTTTGAAGAAACACCATGATTTTACGGTCCAGACTCTCAGCATACCTCATAGAGTCCTGTACTATACGGGGATGCTGCCAAATTTCAGGCTATGGCAGCCAAGACATCAGACATAAGACAACATTAATTATTAAACTACCCGAAACTACTCATATACTTTTGATGATTCAGCAGCCTAACCAGTAACTGCAGATTTGCCACTTCAGCACAGTATCTACAAAGGTACTGACAAACTCTTCTTATGATATACAAAGCTGTGACACAGGTCACGCAAACGCGACATTGATCGTATCAATATCACACACAGTTTTACTAGGATTTTCTTATCTTCTCATTTGAGAATTTATCTTACTTTCTATAAAACATGAATTCTCATATTTTTACGGATACTATATTACAGGATTTTGCGGCCATTCGAAGCAAAAATTACTTCGTTCCTAAAAGAATTTCAATTTCAACAATTATTTTTGATTGAACCAATTTTCAATTTTAGTATGTACTAAGTATAATTTCCTGATTCTATCATACTTCCACACCGGCAGTCTTTACGTAGGTATGGCAAACCTTCGTAAAACACCGCTGATTGAATATAGATATGTTCGTAATCAAAAGTGAAAAGTCAATCAGGGTCCCGGGGCCGAAGCTATGGAACTGCTTACGCCAATGCCTAAGATTTTATTTCCATGAATTTTCCTCAAAAGGTTTTTACTTATGTCTCCTACATTTCATAAGATTCATGGCTATAGACTGGGCTGGAAACAGCCTCAGATAAAGGTAAAAGTTGTAACTCCTGAATTAAAAACAGGACTGTTACTCCAATTATTCTTGTAAAAACTAAGCGTTTTTAACATCTGAACTAACAACAGGACTCCTACCTGTGATTAATGGAAAAAACTAAAAGTTTTAACATTTAAACTATCAACTAAGCACGTAAGAACAAGACTTCCACTTGTAATATTTAGTTGTAACGTCTATAAAACTAAACAACTAAACAACAGGACTCTTCATACCTGCGTCCGGGTCTCCAGCATCTCCTTGAGCTTTGTAGGGGGAACCTTTAGAATTGCCACAGCCCATCCCAACTTTAACACCTGAACAAGAAGAGGTTATAATAATATAATCAGAGGTTTCAGGATACAAATGAGCGTTTACGACTTACTGTTCAAATCTGAACCGGTAGAAGTATCATTATTATTCTTTAAAATATTTACCAAATCAGCAACTATATAATACTTACATCTATCGGTGACACAGATACAAAGAAAACACGATAATAAACTTCATATTACCTTCTTGTGAGAGCTATTAAACCATCAATCCTAATCTCTGTCCTTGGATGGCATGACATTTAGCTCAAGAAGTGGGTTTGTTATTGATAAGTATTTACATTGACAGCAAATGCGGTATTGCGGTATAACCTTACCGGCTTACCCGCTGGTCCACCTGAAATTTACCAATCAGCTTACGAGTTGACTGTAAATTTGTACCCTGATTGGTCAACGTCACGGTGATTTCGAGGTCCTACGGGTCAAGTAATTATAGGCCACCGGTAAGTCGCACAGTTATGAAAAAAAATTCCTTTCGACAAATATCGCACGTCGAATTTAAGTATTAAGTTCAGCGGCAATTTTATAGCGTTTCAAACGCAGGAGATACTGCTCCACATAAATCAAAGTTAGTAAAATAATCAATTTGAAAATATATGCTTTACGCAATGGATAAATCAGAAGTAATTTAATGCAGAAAGGGAAGAAGGAAGCTTTTATTTCGATTAATCACACAGTGGGTTGCTAATGCGATACAGATTAAAATATTAAACAATCAAGGATATAATATGAATCCACATGGTTCAAACACGCACATACTCGCCACCAACGAACTGCACACTGTTCAATTGTTCATGAAAATAATTTCTGTGCTCCATAAATTAAACTTTCGTACTTGGGAGCTGTATGGCCGTTTTCAGCACAGTTCTCAAACTAAAAAGCCATTATTGTAATAGAGCTACACGAATTGTTCAAGTAAGTTACGAATCGGACCAATGGGGCCGAGAAACTTGGTTGAGAGCCCCCGGGTATTATATGGGATATAACGCCCGTCGCCCGCGGGCGCAAGAGACTATTATATTATTTTGAGAGCTACTATTTGACAGAGAAATGAATTAAACGCTTCCTAAACTCTGTTCAAATCCTCAATCACCCTTCATTCGGTGTGTGACACTTAAAACGGTGCCACCATCGAATTCAAAAAGCGCTTTAAGTGACAAAAATGGGACAATTTTGTCTCCATAAATCGTTTTAAGCAATCCATATTATATTTCGTCAATGGCGTAAAAATATAATATAATAAACTGTTAAGCAAATGCATCTCAACGCAAAGGATGGGGCACTCAAGCAGTTAATACAAATTATAAATGCTCAATAATGTTATTAGCCACCAGCGCCATTAGCGGGGCGTCAAAATCTTTTATTATTAACGCCATAAAATGTATTCTCAACCACGATCCCCCGTGTTCCTTGAGAAAGTCACAAGTGAGTTTTCAGTAAAGTAGAACTTGACTTAAAGGCACTGCTGTAACACGGGACAGGTGCACCTGTTCACTATAAGTTTCAAAGGTACAATGACCGATCAAATATCGATTTAATCGCTGGACCAGTTTTTAATTCTATATCATTCGAAGTGAAGCATGCTGAAGATCTATATAAATGGTGATTTGTACATCATACTACACAGCATATTTTGGGCTGTTTAATGTCATCGATTAACCATGATAAACCATGATAATGACTATAAGCCCAGTAAAATACTTATGTTATGTGGCATTGGCACGTGCCAGAGTTTATCTCAAAGAGATTATAAAAACTTCCACGGAATTCTCTGTTTCGGACAATGATATAATGTTTCGGACAAAAATGTGATATATTTCTGGAAAACTGTGAAGTATCATAGCACACAGTTATGACTGTGGAAACGCTTCACTCAGTTTCGTGAGGGGAGAACCTTCATGAATTTCCTAGAGTTCAGGGGGAACAAATTATAGGTAAGATATCATATAAAGATAAGCTCTATACAGCATTGAGGGGTACTGACAGCTGACTGACAATATACTGACTATACTGAGTAATGACACGCGGGATTACTCTAATTTCCAGCGGAGTATACAGGTCCATATCTACTCCATTTCATTTATCCAGACATCACGACGACGATTAAATATTTTCTTTGTTGGAGATTTATTTTAAATGTATATATATATATACTACGCTCAAAATACACATCTATATCGGACTTGGCTGGTAAACAAGCCACGTATAAGAGAATTAGTAAATTAGGTAAAGACGTGGAAATAACCCGGGGAGACATGTCAATAATTACAGTTAATTGCCAGATAATTACCCTGCAGTAGCTCGACAAGACGGTTAGACGGAAATCTTGGTAAATTCATATAGAGCACTACACAGACGAGTATTGCAGACATACAAAAATAAACGTGTTGAACTTTCTGAGAATTCCGCGAGCAAAATTTTACGCGTTGATCAAAAAGTGTCATCTGTATTCTCTGCCAAAAGATCGATCATTCCTTGCTCATATCAATGACGAGCGTAAAATGTAAAACTACAGAAAACAACAAATTTATAAATTGCAGATTTCTGGTAGAAATAAGAGATTGGATGCTGCCTAAAACAACTAAAAACCGCCTGCATCGGACCGTTTCAAAGTAACATGTTCAATTATTTCTCGGTTTCCCGCGTATAACACAAATTGATAAGGCAATATTATGTAAGATTATACAAATATCTGAAGTTAATATTCAAGTAGCGCACGTTCCAACGATCGAGTTGCAAATTTAATCAAGTTGATTGGAAACGCTGGCAGTGAATTGAGCACAAATTAGCAAATTATGTCATCAGTATTTCATCTCAAGACGATTTGAAGTATCAATGAAAAGGCTTCTTGATTTTTAAACCAAACGCAAGATCGCACTGTTTCTCCGAGTACTTCTCTAACGGAAAGAATCATTATTTTGTATACGCAGAGTAGAATGGGGTATTGTCTTCGAAACACTCTCTGGTTGACTATGGACCTAATTAGCTAATTACGTTCATTAACTTTGCAGCTTCACGGAATTTCAAAACAATAAATAATACCCAACCATTTAAAGAGCAATCACAAAAACATGCAGCTGCTGTAACAATGAAACACCGGGGTTGCACATGAACGAACAAACGTCCGCAAACACAGGACTTCCTCAGTCTACAGACATGCTTGGTTTCAATACGAAGTTTATATCACCCTCTCATCAACATTAATATTGCAGGCTTGTTGAGACGGATGACAAACAATAGAAGTTTGATAATCGGTCATTCAAACACACAATCGATACCGAGCCAGCCATCCCAATGGCCGCATCAAACAGCATACACTGAGTACATCAAAAAGACAAGTACCTGAGAGAACCTGCATTGGTCTGTACAACTGAAACTATATTTGCAAATAGCCAACCAATTACCCCATTAAGCCATTACAGTAACATAACATATTATATGTTTTTGATGCTCGGGATTGATTTACAATTAACGGAGACTTATGGCTGCAGCCGTTCCTGATTAACCTTACATAATGATTGATTACTAGATACGACGAAACTGAATCTATGTAACCATTCATGATGCAATTGCTAAAACAACGACAGCTGCCCGCCGATCACACAGGAAGAATGTAACAATAATATTATTCCCATTATGATAATTAGTGGTTAACAACGTCCGATTGAGAAACAGTAACAACTTTCACCAAAAATGGGTATTGATTGTGTGCGAATTATTTGGGGCGGGGTAATGGGCATTAATGGCTCTTAATTTGTGTGTAAACCATCTGAGAAATGAAGAGGACCACAATTCAGACATGATATGGCTCTATGGTTACACACTTAACAGAGAATCGATATGCCAAATTTGGAGTTTGTCCAATATCCGCAGCTTTGATATTTCATATTATTGGGGTCAAAGGTTTATGTCGTGTGAACCTTCTGCTCACCTGTCACCAAACAATGAGTCATTGCTGCCATGTAAGACTCGGTTGCCCCTCGAGCCCAATAAGCACTTGAATACAATATCCATATTTAACCCTGCATCCTATAGCTCTATAGTTATCCTGTTATCATATTCAACTGACAACTATCACTTTACGTAACTTATACTGATTACCCTGCTCCCTCCTAGATATCAAAATGTATAGATCAAGAATCAAAAGAGTAAAGCTGCATGGTCGCAACATAATATGAAGAACCTATTACACACAACTTAAGAACGTAGTTGAAGTGGAAACGATGCGACAATACCGGATTTAAGCTGCCGAGATACAATGAAAGTTTAACAATGGCTCAGGAAGTTTGGCTAAATATTATAGAAGGCATACTTATACAATACGTCATCGTATCGTACAGATAAGGTGGTTGTTATGTATATATCATCATAAACTTCAAAGCAGGCACAAAAATATCATTACATAGATTGGACTAAACATCTTACACACTAAGGACAAAGAGCTCAATGTAGTAGTAGTAGGTGGTAGTAGTAATATTAAAGTAGTCGTATATTATTATTATTATTATTATTAAAGCTGTGGCAAGGCGCAATTGTAGGTGTTTGTAGGTGTGCAGTACACGGTACGGTAGGTATGACACAGATCGTTGCAGGTATAAATATTACGTATTTATCTCAACTATAACTATGAAGACATTGACTGATCAGGGTGCAGCAATTCTGTACTGTGGTTAGTAGAAAAAAATGCGTACAAATGATAATATCTAGGTGGATATGAATGCCAGGGAAGGAGGGTTCCCACTGGATATTCCGTATATATCTTAATTATACGTACAGATGATAATATATAGGTAGATATAAACAAGGACTGAGGGCACCTCCTGCTCAGTGCTTTTGCACAGAGGCTGAAAGTAGTCGTAATCCCAGTATGAATTTGAGAATAATTGTGAGTATTTTTTCTTCATAGCTAGCAATTTCAATGTAGAAAATGATAAATTTAAAGATCTGCGAAACTGAGTTTTTAAGCATCGCCTATCCACTGTTCAGCTTCAATATTGAAATAGCTTTATACTACGAAAAACGAACAATCAACATATTTGGTGAAAAATTAACCGTACGCTGAACTGAAGCATAGCTACCATTATCATCTTTAACTGATGTATGAAGTTTCTTACGTCAACTTAATCATGATTAGTCAATAACAACAATTTTATGGAACAAAGTAAGTTCATTAGAAATTATATGAATAGTGAATTATATGATAAGGAATTTTAATCTCACAGAGGGATTCAAAAATTTGATTCAAGATCAATTAAATTTTCTTAAGCAGAAGTACCATCTCCTCTATCTCTGTCGAAGATTATGCATTTCCCACACGAGGACATATTATGAACTTGAAATATTATGAACTTCATGAACTTCAAATTCTATTCATTTTTGTACTTTTCTTGCTTTTTATATAAATCATACCTGTCAGCACCATGTTACACAACCGTATAATTATTAATTTCTGTGGGAACCACGCCCAGAGAACTTAAGACAATAATCGAGGGGGTGGAAGTATGGGAACTAAGTTACAGATATAAATATATAAGCAGTTATAATCAAGACATCCATTGTTAGCAGGTTCATAATATAACCGCTAAAAGAGCAAGTTGAAGTACATCAATGAAATGAAAAAGTATATATATATATCATAATGTCACAACCACGCATGATGGTGAAAGGTGGGCGTTGTTTTAACGCTCATTTTATAATATTTTGGATAAAAGCTCGCCACTACTCGATCATGACATTAGTAAGAGAATGACAAGGCTAATAGATTACTTTCTGGGCGGCAGGTGCCATCAGCTCCGGCATTTAGCATGATTTTACCGAAAAAGGGATACATGTCATCAGACGATTAAGCAAACGATGCTCCAAGAGACTACAGATGTTATAACTGATGGTTACTTAAAACTGTTAGTTAGTTAGCTTCCCAAAGGTCACGGAGTTCCTAAAATACTCAAAGAGTGAGAAACATTATAAACATTGTAACGTATCAACTAGACTTTGTACATATGTGAATATTTAGGACTAGAATCCAGCGTAAGAATTGTATAAGTCAAAGGGTAGGACCCAGTGGAATAATATGAGGAATGTTGGAGCGACAATCCCAGCCAAAATTTGTCCTAATCGAAGCAAAAAAGCCCATTTAGGTTGATAGAAACTTGATATTAATATTTGGCTATTTTACGCCGCGCAATTATTAGGTGGTTTCATCGTTCCGCGTCGATCAAATGGATTGATCAAATGAAAAACGCGCACAATACACTTTTATGGAGACATCCGCGCAAAAAAGCAAGCGCGCGCGATTGTGTGCCATTTTCATTTGATCAGTTCATTTGATCGACGCGTAACGATGCAGGTGCCTTATCATGGTCTCAACTCGCTAGTTTTGATAAAGGAGCAATTTCCAAACTGCGTCAGAATCCAATTAACGCGCACAAAACGCGCGTCATTCATTCCTAAAAAAGCTACCAGGATCCTAATCTAGCCAAAATATTCCCAAACTAGCTGCCAGACTCCAAAAGTAGCCAGGGACTCCTAAAATCCGCTGCAAGGATTCCATTGCTTGTTTATACATCCAGGAACTCTTTATATCATCTTTTTGTCGTGAAGCAATGTTTTTGTGATTCATTGGAATGTGGGAACCCTATCAGCCATATGGCTCAATATGTTTTGAAATAATGTACTTAGCAAGGTTGACTTCGAGGTCCCTGTTTGGATAGTGAAATCCCTTATGACGCAAAAAGGCATTTTTGCTACTTTATGACTCCATTCAGATAGTATAAATTATAATGAAAGTGCAGCTCTTTGCGTTATATCGCCCGAGTTCCAAGCTTAATTTAATGGATTGAGTAGTGTTGCGCGCGCGACGCGCGCAAACACACTCACTAATAACATTACTTGCTTTGCATACGAAGTAATACTAGAGTAGCCAGCTGCAGATGTGTATGCATTTCATTGCCCAGAATTTTTGACTGTTCCAGGTTGTTCTTCAGGCAATTCTGGACCAGAATCATCTAGGTACATAAAATGTATCGCTATTCACATGCCTGTGGGGCCACGCCCATGCCACGCCCTTATGCGCGTATGAGTAAAATTCATATCTCGGTCCAGGAAGGTCGTAGAGACTTCGTTTTTAGCTCAAACGAACCGCAATGGCCATGTTTATATTCGACTTGTTAATAAACATATGCCCTAAAATGCTCAGGAAAAAAGTTATGGACGAAAAACTGATTTTTGGACCATACGCGAGCCATGTATTTGATGATTTTTGTATCTCGGCCCAAGATGGTCGTACAGACTTTGTTTTTAGCTCAAAAGAACCACAATGGCCACGTATATATACAATTTGTCAATCGAAATATGCTCAAAAGTTCCCAGAAGTACAGTAATGGGCCAAAAACTGGTATTTCAACCATGCGTGGTACATGTGTCAAAGGATATATCTAATTTGAATTGCCACAAGGACACGTTTTTAGTGGTATTTCTGACAGATTCAAAAATTTTAAAACTGACCTGTTTTGATGAATTGATGCTAGAAACAGTTGGGACTTCAATAGATTTTTCATCTGCAATCTGTAGAACTAATGATATTGAAATAATTCAACTTTGTTACTACTTATTTTAATAGTTCAAAAGAACTAAATTTCTTCATGGCTTCCATAATCAGCAATTCATCAGTACACTTAGTGACAAATTTCAGTTACACATTTTGATACATAATCAGTTTTGTTAATGGTTGTTCTTGACTCACATAGGTTGCAAATACCACCATAGACTGACCAAACGTCCAAACGTCAATCAAGTGACGAGGATTTAGGACTTTCAAATTTGGTGACTCTGGTCAGCATGATGGTCAAAGTTTGGTCTTACATGAGTTGAGATTGAAAGCTTCTAGGAACAAAATCGAGAATATCTGGGCAGTTAAAAGTTAATGGCCCGTATGCAGAAGTTAATGATTTCCCTTGAAAAATGACCTTTTCCCTTGAAACTGGTGGCAACTCCTGGAGAATTTAGGGTGTTTGAACTCAAAATTATGGTTTCTTGGCACCAAGGCACCAATGCTTGTGTGAACAAGCAATCTCGAGATCGGAAATATGCTTGGCGCTTGCAGTACCGAGGTAGAGTGTCAAGAAGACGTGTAGTAAAGCGTAGTGTGTTACCCTTAAATGGTTCCCTTAAAATAGAGCTGGGGATCCCTCAGCAAAACCACTTATTTTTAAAGGATTCCCCATGCTTTCCCTTAGGATTGACCATACATTTCGGGTTATTAAGAGGGTAACTGAGGAGTGTGATAGGCTTCCGTAGGGGTATGATAGGCTTATTTAGGTGTGTGATAGGCTTACTAAGGGGTGTGATAGGCTTACTTAGGGGTGTGATAGGCTAACTTAGGGGTGTGATAGACTTAGTTAGGAGTGTGATAGACTTACTTAGGGGTGTGATAGGCTTACCTAGGGGTGTGATAGTCTTACTTAGGGGTGTGATAAGCTTACTGAGGAGTGTGATAGCCTCACTTAATAAGTTAATAGGGGTGTGATAGGCTTACTTTGGGGTGCGATGGGCCCACTTAGGAGTGTGATAGGGTAACTGAGGAGTGCGATAGGCTTACTTTCTACTTAGAAATGTGATAGGCTAACTTAGAAGTGTGATAGACTTACTTAGGAGAGTGACTTACTTATTTTCCCATTAAATATTCAAATGTGGAAGATGAAAAAAATCTTTTTTGGAAATTTAAATTGGCAGGATTGACGTTAATATTAATGTGGAGTTTTAGGCCCTAAATCAAAAGCCCTAAATAATTTGTCCGAAAAGGGTGATTTAGGGTTATTTCAACACGAATTTTTAAAATTAAGGACAACTGCTCGAAACAATTTTGCCCGTCTTTTGTTTAAAAAAGGTCCATGGACGGGTGAAAAAAAAAATTCCAAATGAAAAAGCCCTAGTGATATTCTTGTAATTCCCTAGGCATTGTTATATATAATTGTTAATCACAAAAAAATAGGCACGGGGGAAAACGATAACTATTAAACCAGGGCCCGAAATTTTAAATGACCGTAGGAAATTTCCCCCATCAGTAGATTCTTTTGTTTCTATTTAACGTTTCTGGAGGTAGGGGCGTTCTTTTTCGGTTTGTTTACGTATTTAAATATTTAAAACCGCGCGCGGACGCCAACCCATAAAAAACCCCCACCTTTCCCCTTACCCCGGACCCCAAAGTGGGTTTCCCCATGGCCCCTATTTTTTGGTCCTGTAAAAGGATCATTTTTGGGGGAGTGGTTTCACTTAAAAAAACAATCATTTTTTACACCGGATGTGCCATGAGGTATGTGGAATTCCGTGGCTTTCGTCATTTCGATTTGATGTTCCGTGGTGTCAACGTCAAGATTGGTAGGCGTAACTAAATCGTCTGCATTGGGTCCCAGTGGCAACTCCCGGGTTGGTAGTGGAATGAGCATACGTCGCTGTTCGTCAAGATGACGGGTGGTTAAAAAACCAAAAGGTGTCGCCCCTCTTTCCCTTATTTTGATTTGTTCTCTTGATGTTAAACTTGTCTTTCCCTGTTTTAATAAAAAAACCATTTTTTTAAGGTACCGTTTCGTTAAGGTACCTTTTTAAGGTACCTCTGTTAAAGGGCCCCTTTTAACAAAATCCTTAAAGGTACCTTGTTCAAAACCGTTTTTAAAAAGGTACCGTTTTAATAAAAATACCTTTTAAAATTTCCCTTGTCGTTAAAGGGACCGTTTTGTTTCCTCCTTGTTAAAACTTTGTTAAAAAAATCCTTTTAACAAAAGGTACCGTTTTCTCCTTGTTAAAAATTCCTTTTAATAAATCCTTGAAAAAACCCCCTTTTTCAATTCCGTTAATAACCCTTTTCAACAAAATCATTGTTAACAGTACCGTAGTTAACAAGGTACCGTAGTTAACAAGGTACCGTTGTCAACAAAGGCACCGTTGTGCCAGGCACCGTTATTAACAAGGTACCTTTGTTAGTGGGTACTGTTGTTAATTAGGTATAGTTGTTAATAGGGTACCGTTGTTAACAAGGCGTTGTTAACAAGGTACCGTTAACAAAGGCCTGCGTTGTTAACAAGGTACCGTTGTTGGCACAAGGTACCGTTGTTAACAAGGTACCCGCTGTTAACGGAAACACCGCTGTTGATCAGGTACCGTTGACAACGAGGTAAAGTTGTTATTAAAGGTACTGTTGTTAAGTTGTGAACTTGGCGTATTGTTGTTAATAAGGTACCGTTAACGAGGTAACTTTGTTAACGAGGTGAATTTTATCTGACGTTGACAGACCCTCTCGATAATCAGCGTCGCATTAGTGGGTCATGCATCGTACGACAAGGTGAATTTGTTAGACCTGTTCTAGACAGGAGCTCTCAGGGGCTATAGCCCGAGCTATAGCTCGGGTCAGAGTTACTTTCTATACAGGGTGACCTTTTACGCTGACCCGGGATATCGTCCGATACAAAATTCGTTCTAGACAGGGTTGCTCGAGCTATAGCTCCTGTCAGCTTAAGCCTAGTGTCACGTGTGCAAAAAGGTGTAATGTTACAATAACAAATGAGATGATTCGTAACTACGATCTGCTTCCTATTTCGCGTTGTTTTCATGACGCGCACCACGTGACAGGGTCATGTGTATCAGAAAGAGCTATAGCTGGGGTCAGAGTGCTTTCTAGACAGGAATGATGACCCGATCTATAGCCGGAGCTATAGCCGGGGTAATACCTCCAACTATTACCCCTCCTATAGCCGGTACTATAGCCGGGGTCAGCGAAAAATCCCATTCTAGACAGGCTTGCTCGAGCTATAGCTCGAGCTATAACCCCTCAAAAATCCCTGTCTAGAACGGGTCTTAACAAAGGTGCTGTTGTTAATAATTTAATCATAATCTTGAGTCTTCTGAGCCTGGGTGGAACAATGTAGAATTGTAGAAAGATAGCAAATACATGCAGTTCATGTCGGCCGGGCGGGCCGCATCCGCATGTATTTGTAAATTCGACAGCGTAGCGAATAAAATGGAATGTGCGCCCAAAGACAGGAAAATGCCTCCGCGCGTTACGTCTTATTTGTATAAATTTTGTGCCCCAGTAGGACCGAAACTTAAATTGTACCAAGCCGAGATTTTGTAAAAGTCTATGTTCGCCTGGTAATTTGTAAATATCTCCAAATCCCTTCGTCAAATATCAATGAAAATTTGTATTCAATTCGAGGATGATCCTTAAAAGCCAATAACGGCAAAAAATCAGAAGTCTATGAGCTCATTTATTCTCTATTATCAAACACAAGGATTTAATTAACACAGCATTCTGTGTTTGTGGAAAGAAGAATTCGGTAGACCACACCTTAATTTGTAAAAATGGTGGCTACTTAATCTTCCGACACAATAAAATCCGTGACACAAATGCTGCGTTTTTGAAGGAAGTTTGCCATGACGTTAAAACCGAGCCAGAATTGATCCCAATTGACTCTAGTCAGACAATCCCAGGGAACACTAAAGAGAGGGCCCGCCTTGACATCTCTGCTCGAGGGTTGTGGGGACCTTTCCAGAAGACGATGTTCGATGTCAGAATATTCCATCCGAATGCTGACTCCTTCCAGCAAGGACCGTGACATCAAGTCAGTCTAAATCAGCATGAGAATATCAAGAGAAAGGACTATGAACAACAGGTCATCCAGGTGGAGAAGTGCAGCTTTACCTCTGGTGTACAGCACGTCAGGGAGGATGGCTCCTCAGGCACATGTTTCATCGAAGGGTTGCAGAACTCATCACAGCGAAAACCAATGAAGACTACTGGATGTCATGGGTACAATGCGCACTAAACTGTCGTTTGCCCTACTTAAGAGTGTTGGCATCAGTGAGGGGATCTCGGGCAAAATCTCCTCCCAATCGCGAAATTCCAATTTCAGATATTTCATTCAATCTCATCCCCAGATGGATTGACTAGAGATGTTACGTTTTCGTAAGGCTATGAAGTTGGGCATGTTTCCGTTCCAATTTTTCTTTGATTTGAGAGAGCTATATAATAACAAT
Source organism: Beroe forskalii (assembly GCA_011033025.1). Taxonomy (NCBI): domain Eukaryota; kingdom Metazoa; phylum Ctenophora; class Nuda; order Beroida; family Beroidae; genus Beroe; species Beroe forskalii. Next base: position 440,089 of record WFMF01000013.1, read on the forward strand.
TGCTGTATTTTTCTAATGATAATTTCACTTTCTTTCTCCATAGTTTTGAGAATTCGATCTTACCAAGATCAACCAATAGTTCAACAGTCATACCTCCGAATTCATTCGTCATAATTTCATGTAACTTTCCAATCTATTCGAGAGTGATCCTAAGAAGGGAAAAACGTCGAAAAATCGAAAGTCCACGTGCTAATTTTTTCGCTACAGTCAAACACAAGGATTTATTTTGATTTTACTAAGGTCGATTTGGTACAGCGGTCATATCTCCGAATTCCTACGTCATAATTTCATGAAACTTTCCAATCTATTCGAGAGTGATCCTAAGAAGGGAAAAACGTCAAAAAATCGAAAGTCCACGTGCTGATTTTTTCGCTACAGTCAAACACAAGGATTTACTGATTTATTTTGATTTTACTAACGTCGATTTGGTACAACGGTCATATCTCCGAATTCCTACGTCATTATTTCATGAAACTTTCCAATCTATTCGAGAGTGATCCTAAGAATGGAAAAACGTCAAAAAATCGAAAGTCCACGTGCTGATTTTATTCGCTTCAGTCAAACACAAGGATTTATTTTGATTTTACTAAGGTCGATTTGGTACAACGGTCATATCTCCGAATTCCTACGTCATAATTTCATGAAACTTTCCAATCTATTCGAGAGTGATCCTAAGAAGGGAAAAACGTCAAAAAATCGAAAGTCCACGTGCTGATTTTTTCGCTACAGTCAAACACAAGGATTTACTGATTTATTTTGATTTTACTAACGTCGATTTGGTACAGCGGTCATATCTCCGAATTCCTTCGTCATAATTTCATGAAACTTTCCAATCTATTCGAGAGTGATCCTAAGAATGGAAAAACGTCAAAAAATCGAAAGTCCACGTGCTAATATTTTCGCTACAGTCAAACACAAGGATTTATTTTGATTTTACTAAGGTTGATTTGGTACAGCGGTCATATCTCCGAATTCCTACGTCATAATTTCATGAAACTTTCCAATCTATTCGAGAGTGATCCTAAGAATGAAAAAACGTCAAAAAATCGAAAGTCCACGTGCTAATATTTTCGCTACAGTCAAACACAAGGATTTATTTTGATTTTACTATGGTTGATTTGGTACAACGGTCATATCTCCGAATTCCTACGTCATAATTTCATGAAACTTTCCAATCTATTCGAGAGTGATCCTAAGAATGGAAAAACGTCAAAAAATCGAAAGTCCACGTGCTGATTTTTTCGCTGCAGTCAAACACAAGGATTTATTTTGATTTTACTAAGGTCGATTTGGTACAGCGGTCATATCTCCGAATTACTTCGTTATAATTTCATGAAACTTTCCAATCTATTCGAGAGTGATCCTAAGAAAAGAAAAACGTCAAAAAATCGAAAGTCCACGCGCTAATTTTTTCTCTGAGGTCAAACACAAGGATTTATTTTGATTTTACTAAGGTATATTTTTTATTTTATTCTACTCTCGAAAAGATTGGAAAGTTTCATGAAATTATGACGTAGGAATTCGGAGATATGACCGCTGTACCAAATCGACCTTAGTAAAATCAAAATAAATCCTTGCGTTTGACTGTAGCAAAAAATTAGCACGTGGACTTTCGATTTTGACGTTTTCCATTCTTAGGATCACTCTCGAATAGATTGGAAAGTTTCATGAAATAATGACGTAGGAATTCGGAGATATGACCGTTGTACCAAATCGATCTTAGTAAAATCAAAATAAATCCTTGCGTTTGACTGTAGCGAAAAAATCAGCACGTGGACTTTCGATTTTTTGAGGTTTTTCCCTTCTTAGAATCACTCTCGAATAGATTGGAAAGTTTCATGAAATTAATACGTAGACCGACCTTAGTGTAAAATCAAAATAAATCCTTGTGTTTGACTGTAGCGAAAAATAGCAATGGACTTTCGATTTTTTGACGTTTTTCCATTCTTAGATCCTCTCGAACAGATTGGAAAGTTTCATGAAATTATGACGTAGGAATTCGGAGATATGACCGTTGTACCAAATCGACCTTAGTAAAATCAAATTAAATCCTTGTGTTTGACTGTAGCGAAAAAATTAGCACGTGGACTTTCGATTTTTCGACGTTTTTTCATTCTTAGGATCACTCTCGAATAGATTGGAAAGCTTCACGAAATTATGACGCAGGAATTCGGAGATATGACCGCAGTACCAAATCGACCTTAGTAAAATCAAAATAAATCCCGTTTGACTGTAGCGAAAAAATTAGCACGTGGACTTTTGATTTTTGACGTTTTTCCATTCTTAGGATCACTCTCGAATAGATTGGAAAGTTTCATGAAATTATGACGTAGGAATTCGGAGATATGACCGCTGTACCAAATCGACCTTAGTAAAATCAAAATAAATCCTTGTGTTTGACTGTAGCGAAAAAATTAGCGTGGACTTTCGATTTTTGACGTTTTTTCCATTCTTAGGATCACTCGAATAGATTGGAAAGTTTCATGAAATTATGACGTAGAATTCGGAGATATGACCGTTGTACCAAATCGACCTTAGTAAAAATCAAATTAAATCCTTGTGTTTGACTGTATGAAAAAATTAGCACGTGGACTTTCGATTTTTGACGTTTTTTCATTCTTAGGATCACTCTCGAATAGATTGGAAAGTTTCATGAAATTATGACGTAGTAATTCGGAGATATGACCGCAGTACCAAATCGACCTTAGTAAAATCAAAATAAATCCTTGCGTTTGACTGTAGCGAAAAAATTAGCACGTGGACTTTTGATTTTTTGACGTTTTTCCATTCTTAGGATCACTCTCGAATAGATTGGAAAGTTTCATGAAATTATGACGTAGAATTCGGAGATATGACCGTTGTACCAAATCGACCTTAGTAAAATCAAAATAAATCCTTGCGTTTGACTGTAGCGAAAAAATTAGCACGTGGACTTTCGATTTTTTGACGTTTTTCCCTTCTTAGGATCACTCTCGAATAGATTGGAAAGTTTCATGAAATTATGACGTAGGAATTCGGAGATATGACCGCTGTATCAAATCGACCTTAGTAAAATCAAAATAAATCCTTGTGTTTGACTGCAGCGAAAAAATTAGCACGTGAACTTTCGATTTTTTGACGTTTTTTCATTCTTAGGATCACTCTCGAATAGATTGGAAAGTTTCATGAAATTATGACGTAGGAATTCGGAGATATGACCGTTGTACCAAGATATTGCATTTGGTACAGTTGGTACACTTAGGTCCGACTCTTGTGCCCACTGTGATATGAAGTCATGGGCCACGCCATGGGTCACATACATACATCAAAACATAGGTGATTGGTCACAAGTACATAAGATCACATGATACTAAGGCTTCTCAAACTATAATTTCAGATGTTGCGGGGACCACTAGGATTGAAGTACAGCTGTCCCGCTCAATCTACATGGCTACTTTGTCACAAAACGCTACTGTCAGTCATTGCCGAAGGAATTGACACAGCATGCGAGCACCGTAAGTAATTCTTCTTTTGAAATATGTTCTTCTTTCAAAATCTCAATGTTAATTTAGTAGATTTTCTTCATTCAATAGTTGGATTCCAAAGTTCATCTCAATGACCATCTCAATAAGACGTGTCAATTTAAGAAACTTACCATTAAAAGGGTTCTACCTTGGATTAACCATTACAGCGGCTCAATTCGAAGGAATGTGGATGGAACTGGGCAAGTGTCTGGAAGAGTTTTTATTCGGCGACCAGTAAGTTTGAATATTGCATGAGGTAGCTTAATCTAGTCGAGTAGTCGATAAAGACTCCAATTTTCATATTTAGATCACCCATTTGATCGTTTTCTTATTTACAGTACATATTTTCAAGATTTCGATGCAATATGTAAGTTCATTGTGTAACGTACATTGTATACCACTGATTTGCATGAAACACTGCCTCCAACCCTCGTTCTCGAGCCATCCCTTGTCAAATGATGTCACGGTACCCCAGCAGTCCCCTGTAAACCTAGCCCTTGTCCAAATGATGTCACGGTACCCCCAGCAGTCCCCCTGTAACCCATCCCTTGTCCAAATGATGTCACGGTACCCCCAGCAGTCCCCTGTAAACCTAGCCCTTGTCCAAATGATGTCACGGTACCCCCAGCAGTCCCCTGTAAACCTAGCCCTTGTCCAAATGATGTCACGGTACCCCAGCAGTCCCCTGTAAACCCATCCCTTGTCCAAATGATGTCACGGTACCCCCAGCAGTCCCCCTGTAAACCCATCCCTTGTCCAAATGATGTCACGGTACCCCCAGCAGTCCCCCTGTAAACCTGACCTACGAGGAGCGAATGTCTCACGAGCAGCTCGACGTGAAGATGATCCGGTTGATCCAGGAGCAGATCCTGCCTCGAGCCTCGCACACCCCTCCCTCCTTCATTTCCCGGACCATGACCCTGCTAAACCGGGGCTCGGTGCACGCTACCGTACCCCAACCCCTCACTACCGGTATGTCAGAATGTGATTGGTGAGAGGTGAATGCTTGTATTGATCCTACTGGTGTGTGACAGTGTGTGTGTGCAATCATTGATCATATATCATTTCTTTTGTGTGTCTACATTGTGGAATAATTCTTTTATTGATTTGTTCTGAAATTGACGAAATTCTGGTTTTTGATTTTCCATATATATTTGTGAATGCTGGAATTCAAATAAACCTTTCCTTGGCATGTCAATAATACATTTGTCTATTTTTTCAAAAATTCTTAACTGACAATTTATAAACTCATTGCCAGTTTATGCATGAATAATTCCAAAATTTCTTGAATAATTTTCCGGCAGATATGTAAATCTTTAATTGCAAAATTCATTGCTGGCTTCAAATCGTAGGCGTATAAAATTCATGTTTGAATGTTTTAAAATGAGTAAAACACGCACAACTGAAATAATATGCTTTATGCAAAATATAATATTCCGTATCGAAAAGCACGTACGTCGTACAGTAAGCTATCTAGAAATAGATAATGCCTTAGTTGGCCGTGCTTCGCTTCAAGCTAAACTTTGTAAAAGTGATGCATAATATCTAAACATAATAGCTGCTTAAATTGTCTGAATATTGTACTCTTTTTTGCAGGCATCACTTAAGCTGTCTAGAAAACAAAATTTACCAGTGCCTTGCCTAAAACACCCGAAAAAAACGATAAAAGATGGTAAATCTGTACGAGTAAGACAAAAGAAATATTTCACTTAAATTATTACTTACTTACTTAACAAAAAAATATTTTTGAATTATTGTGTATAAGATGGTGAGTGTATGAATATTGCTGTATGTGTGTACAAGCTAAATGTTCTTTTCAATAGCAGAGCTATACAACCCATTACCAGCAACTCTGCGAGCTACAGACCCAGATGGTTAGTATTCGAATTTATATTTTTTAATATTATTATCTTGATATTGATTGCTTTTTATCACCAATATTACTTGGAGAATTTAATATATTTAATTTGTAATTTTCATTCAATATGTTACGCCTTAAAATGATTGAAGCCCAAATGTACTTCAACGTTTAAATCGTGAATCGTAGTGCGCCTAGATCATAGCAATGCTCAATAAATCTGATAAAATCATTGAAGCATTTCGATATGAAGCCCAAAGTTTCGATGAGGGCACATGAAAAAAGGTGTAGGGAATTAAAGGGTTCAAGAGGTCGGTGAAAATGAGATACAATTCATTTTAAAGAGGAATTTAAAATGAAATTCCATCCCTTGATATTGTGCATCGAATTCACAAATAGCAACACCAGTTTGTAGGTAAAATTACTTAATCGAATCTTTAAATTTATTCTAAGTTAGTAAGTAGCAAGACATTATTATGTGGATGAATATATAAAATGAATTGTATTTTAATGTACAAAAAACTGTATAAAGTTGAAGTGATTCTATCAACTCATGTCTCTGTGTTTTATGAATATCGAATGGGCACATTTATCAATCCAGTGTATACTGTATGCGCGCATGTTTCAGTGTGTCGTAAAATCGACCATGGAATCGCGAGCACATTAATGATTTCTTGTGACTGTGTAATTGTGAAGCATGAAGCATGTGACCGGATTGTATTCACGTCTGGATTAGATAATTGGTCAGTGATTTGGTAATGATTCATAATTTTATGTCATTTACTAATTGAGTATAATGACTGCATATTTAATTGATCTCATCGACCAATCAAGTTTAATAACTCAAGTGATTATCGTAACATTGTGTTTTGTTGGAATGTAAATTCGAATGGTTGTGAAAGGTATCCTGAATGACTGAATGAATCGCTTTTTTACTTAAACTTCATCTGAAGATTGAAGAAATACCTTCACTGTAGAAAACGAGCTTTCTCTGACGTTATATCCCTTTATCTCCACTGTTATGATAACTATCTTATTACTATCGTATCTAAAGAGTTCTATAGCCTGACATACAAACATACAATAGAGCAATCACATACTCGCCATGAATCGATGGCTCCATAGCAACCACTGCACGGTAAGCATTCCAAACTGGTTAACATTCCATTATACGATATTAAAATACCACACTACGTGTACAGACATATTAGCCCTGGTCATGTTTGACCTACAATCAGTCTTCTTCTTAACAAAGATGCATACAAGGCGCTCATGGTTTCATGCTGCAATCAATCAGTAATATATTGACGGCCCACTAGCTTACCCGTACTAAGACCCTCAAATCATATTGACATTGACCAATCAGTTTAGAGTCAACTCGCACTCTGATTGGTCAATGTCTAATGGACCTGTGGGAAAGCTTACCTGCCGCTAATAATATTTTATTTCTAGCGTATACTGCATCATGACAGCTGTGAGCTGACAATGGAGTTATTATCTTGATTTAAGGTGATGACGACGTATCTTGTTCATTTACCGGTGTGTAGGTAGTGGATATATTCAACTATTTCAGCAATCAACACCCTCCCGCTTCGAGAACAGTTCGCTAAGTCCTGCTTTGAAACACTGCTCCAATTCTCATTCTACAAAGCTAGCAGCACTTCGGAAGGTAAGATAACTTACAGATTAAGAGATTACATGATACAGTCTTGATACAGAGACACACAGAGTCATTTAATGGAACCGAATAGAATATAAATAGTACGAATCAGGCCTGTTGTCAGGATTTTCCCGGGTAGGGCCCTAAACAATGAGCAAGCTACGGCAGGGGTTGAGAGTGCAGCCCCCGGAAAAATTTTGAAAAATAGGGTGTCAAATATTCAGTCAAAATTCAAGCAAAATCTTGGCAGGTTATCATTTTTCGAGGGGCGGGGGTGCAGCCCCCCACGGCCCTTCCGCTGGCTACGGGCCTGGTACGAATGAACAGTTTTTAATAAAGTCCTGCAATTATAAAAGTGCTACCAAACCATCTGACCATTTTAAAAATTCCAGACGTGTCTAAGCTAGCGCTGGGCACGCTGTTGGCTCGCTGCCAGGAGGTCCTACAGAACTACGTTAAAGACGAGAAGCTGAGTGGTCGGTGTCCTCTGCCCCGCTCCAGGATGGCTGAGATAGCCTTCGTCATGAGGGCCATCTCTTCGCTGATTGGCTCCCTGCAAGCTCGCAGAGACCACATGACCAATAGTAAGTCGTGATTGTGTGATGGGAAATGATTGGCTCCCTGCAAGCTCGCAGAGACCACATGACCAATAGTAAGTCGTTATAGTTGGGTGATGGGAAATGATTGGCTCCCTGCAAGCTCGCAGAGACCACATGACCAATAGTAAGTCCTGATTGTGTGATGGGAAATGATTGGCTCCCTGCAAGCTCGCAGAGACCACATGAACAATAGTAAGACGTGATTAGGAAATTATGGGTATTGTCCGGTCCCTAGTAGACGGTGGAAAGTTTACACCATTTACCAACATATAACCCGACCCTACATCGATGAACGCTGTCGAACTGTACCACCAGGCATAGTACTGCTACAGCTCTGGTTCTATTTTTTCAAAATTAAGGACTTTGTAATTTTGTATTCTCCTGACTAATTCACTCAACATGTAATCTCTCTCTTTCAGTCGATGTGGAGGTTTGGGATCACGTCGTCTCGCTCTACCCCTACCTCATAGACTGTGTGACCTGCAACTCCAACGAGGTAATAATTATATGCGGAATCGTTTAACTTTATCTCATAGATTCTGTATTTTCATTGTTAAAACAAGGTTTTTACCTCCCATCCGAGCTCAGCAGTATACAGTGTGTACAGTATACAGTGTGTACCGTACATTGAGTAGCATTCAGAAGAACAGTAAATTTTCTTCGTACATTTTACATAGAATTAGGTCAGAAAATTTGACTGCCACGATAGTTTAGTTCAAGATTTCTAATTAAGTTATTACGGAATTATAATGTGTGCTGTGAGAACAATGTGTATAGAGTAAATTATGTAGAAGGGCTGGCAAATTAACTGTGGCATGGAAAATACTGGTAATTTTATTATTTCACACGGTCTTATTCAATGTTCTAACATTAAACATTTTTGACAACGTCTAGATAGCATAACCCGAGCTTTTTGTACGTCTGTCAATGCGGGTATCTGTTGTGTCAAATTACAGAAAAGATATGGCATCAGTATCATGTGACGATTGTTGTTAAAATACTTGAAAAAAGGCGTGTAACTGCAATTTTAAACATCAGCACCAAAAACAATGTGACATCACACGGTAGGACGTGTACATAATTTATCATTACATGTTATGTGTTTGCTATCTAAGTATCTCTGACATTTGAGTGTGCCGACTCATTTCAAAATCAAATACCCGGTTGTATGAGTATTCCCCCTTGACTTGACATTCCCCCTTGATTTGACATTCCCCCTTGACTTGACATTCCCCCTTGACTTGACATTCCCCCTTGACTTGACATTCCCCCTTGACTTGACATTCCCCCTTGACTTGACATTCCCCCTTGACTTGACATTCCCCTTGACTTGAAATTCCCCTTGACTTGACATTCCCCTTGACTTGACATTTCCCCTTGACTTGACATTCCCCCTTGACTTGACATTCCCCCTTGACTTGACATTCTCCCTTGACTTGACATTCCCCTGGACTTGAAATTCCCCTTGACTTGAAATTCCCCCTTGACTTGACAGATTCCCCCTTGACTTGACATCCCCCCTTGACTTGACATTCCCCTTGACTTGACATTTCCCCTTGACATTCCCCCTTGACTTGACATTCCCCCTTGACTTGACATTCCCCCTGGACTTGACATTCCCCCTTGACTTGACATTCCCCTTGACTTGACATTCCCCCTTGACTTGACATTCCCCTTGACTTGACATTCCCCCTTGACTTGACATTCCCCCTTGACTTGACATTCCCCCTTGACTTGACATTTCCCCTTGACTTGACATTCCCCCTTGACTTGACATTCCCCCTGGACTTGACATTCCCCCTTGACTTGACATTCCCCCTGGACTTGACATTCCCCCTTGACTTGACATTCCCCCTTGACTTGACATTCTCCTTCAGGTCAGAGAGACGTTGAAGGAAGCTCTCCACCCCCTTGACTTGTTCCCCTTGAGACCTGCTAGACATTCCCCCCACCCCCCTCGTCCCTCAGGTCACCCCCGGTTCGTCCCAGACCACACCCTCGTGCCAGACCACCCCTCGTCCCAGACCACCCCCTCCCCAACGGACACGACACTCCCCAACCAGACATTCTGGAGCCATGTGCCATGGCACCAGAGCTCCCTGTCATGGCATCATCCGTCACTCCAGAGACGGTGTCATGTTGTGTGGAGGCTGAGACTCAAACTGAGGAGGAATTACCAACGATTTCAAGGATAGGGTCGTTGGAGAAGAGTCGCATAATTACAATTAGTGAGTACACGTATAAATGGAAAACGATATTATGTTATTTTTGAAATGACAATCAATTTCTTCTTTCTACGGCATCTCCAGGTCTACAAATTTAATTGCATATAATAGAATAGAATTATAAACTCTAGAACTACAGAGTATGTAACGCACTAATTTCCCATCAGCAGCTCACGATACAGTGGATGAGGAAGAGGAGCCAAACACTCAGACTGAGGGTGTATCAGCTACTGAGGGTGTGTCAGCTGCTGAGGGTGTATCAGCTGAGGGTGTCTCAGTAGCTGAGGGTGTATCAGCTGAGGGTGTGTCAGCTGCTGAGAATGTATCAGCTGCTGAGGGTGTGTCAGCAGAAGATGTAGAGCTACAAGAGGAGGAGGAAGGGAAGGTGGAAGAGGCACAACCATCAGTAGCAACAGCTGATCCAGCCACAGCTGCTGCAGAAGAAGAGGGAGTGGTGGAAGAGGAGGGAACAACTCCTGCCACTCCGGAGAAGAAGTCAGGGTTCAGGCTAGGCGGGTGGATCAGGAACTCAGGGTGAAGCACGGCATCTCCGCAGGCGGAGAACACTTCGTAATGTTAAGCCGAGTTACTTACTGTAGGCATTCAGTTCGAGAAGATATTGTGCACTTTTCTGGTAGGACCTTACATTTGCAAGACACTGTAAAAACCTATTTTGTTTCAGGAAGCCCAAAACTATATTCGAAATAAAGATATTCTAACTGGCTTGTTAAATGAGTTCATAGCTTTTTGATCGGACTGCTATTATATTTTGACTGTTTCAAATTCGGCTGATTCTTTGTTCCGTTGATTTTCAGGAGTATTCTACTTTTGTTGTAGCAGCACAGCATGGCTTCAACATCAAAATGATAAAATTTACATTCAGTGCTATTATATGCTTATATAATGATATATCATACTCAAATTAGCAAATTATCAAGCCTCAGCGTATAGGATTAAATTGCCGTGTTACTGTAATCAGTTTAATATTTATATAAATGTAAATGAAAACATTATTTTACTTAACAAATTAATAAATTGATTTTGTTTAATTGGACTTGGCTATTACTCTTAGACAAAACATTGGAGTAGGTCGAAGGATGAATCAATGATAATTTCACTCATATATCAGCCAATGGAGTGCTAATCTAGAGTTACTTAAGAAGCACAGAAAGTAAATGTTAGATATCTAAAAGTTGTTGATGATGAAATTTTGTCATACCTACTTAATTAATCACTTCATGGACATTACAGAAATATGATTTACAAAAAATAAATACTTATCTCATTTTGAGTGCACCCTTATGCCTACTATTCAAAATGTAGTTGAGGAATATATAATTAATTGATTAGAATAGCCGATAATGATTTCTAAGGGCCTTATGTAATTTATCACAAGAGTTCACTCTTATCAGTATTATTTGTTGATAACATTGCCAGTAGAGTGTCGAGGTCTCATTAAGTTTGACAGTGATTTAATTTAATTTGATTGTTGTGGATTATGATTGAAAGTAACATATAATTGTGATAAAATGGTTGTTTTAACATTTACCAAAACTCATGAACCTGTTTCCTTTGTTCAATTTCAAATTTGATATGATCTGTAGCTGTTACTCTGTTAGGAAGATAAGATCTCTTAGAATGTTTTTCAGTGCCACGTGACAATGGTATGGATTAGGAACCTAGAAAGCTACAGCTCTACAGAGGCGTTTCAAACTCCTACGTGCACGTCTTTTTCATGCGCGGCGTAATCGTGCGCGGCTCAATGCCTGTCACATTCATAATGTCATAATGTTTAACAGCCAGTGAGCTGCGCACGATTACAATTTACACCTCGCATAAAAAAGTCACACACGAAGGTGTTCGACACGCCAATAGTACCGAACCTGCCATCAAAAGTTCTACAATCTACATTAATGTATGTGCGTAAATAAAACACCATAGGTACTATGATTCATATTATGGTGTTTTATTACGGTAGCACATAGTTTAGAACTTTTGGCAAGTTCAATACTCTGCAGAAACTAATTACCAGGAAACCGAAATAAGCGTACTTGGGTGGCAATTTAAGAATTTCGTGCAAACAGGGCGGCTGCCAAATATTAATAAGCGGTTGGGCCAGGATAGCGGATGTTACCAATGAACCCTGCAATATTTTAATGTTTATTTGGTATGAACGAATCGAATATTCACTATCATTGGCTTAGGAAGCATCTTTAAAGCCAAAATATCGAGTGGACTTAGAGAACAAATAATTAAAGCAAAACAAGCTTTCAAACTGACTGAATTTTCTGAATTGTATTTGAAATAATTTATATAAGGTTCTATTGAAGCATAATTATATCTGTATAGTTAATTTCACTAAAACTGAACGGCCTCTGGGGGCAATTTATAGACAAGCGTTCCTAACATTAGACAAATATTACCAACATCAGCCAGTAGTTTTGTTATTAATAACATTTTGCATGTTTATTGTCAGCCCCAACGATGTTTTCATGGATTGGCCTGCGACTACATAGGCGGCAAGATAGCACCAGCTGAAAAAATATTCTGTGTCCCCTAAATGATATTCTATTATTGACGTCAAATGTCAGTTATTTTTGTTAACAGGAAACAATTGATGCTGATAGTGATAGAAACAGGCTCAAATAAGCTCCATTGTAAGACTGATCACTGAAGATGAAAACTCATTGCTTTACTCATGAATTTACTTTAAAGCAGCCCAACATTCCATTGTTGTACTTTATCGTGATAATAAAGCTCCTAGAACTAGAAGGGACTTATTATGGCAATATAGCACCCGCAATGGCACCTGTGTGACGAATCTTTTTGAATTTAACGACTTTTTGTTCCTTGTTTTTAAAAGGTACACCTCAAAAAACCCCCAAAACCCCGAAAAATTAAACCCCTATTTGGCTTTTTTATATCCACTTTGGGGTTTTGGGGTCTAAATTTGAAGATACTGGGTACCATTTCAAAATAGCCTTCATCCATAGGCACAACTAAAATGGTACCATTTCAGAAAAGGTTGAAAATCAACAAAAGTGGCCACCATTTCTACTATGGTCGATTAAATCGTCATACAAAAAATGGTAGGTACCATTTCAGAAAAGGGTCGAAAATCGTCAACAAAAATGGTACCATTTCCGAAAAATCATAAAATCTTTATAAACGGTACCATTTCCGAAAAGTTTTAAAATCTTCAGCGAAAATGGTTTAATTTTTGATGAGTCGAAAATCGTCAAAATATAATTTCAGAAAAGGGTCGAAAATCGTCAACAAAATGGTATCATTTCCGAAAAGTGCCAAAATCTTTTTAAATATGGTTTTCATTCAGAAAACAAAATCGTCTGCCAAAATGGTAATTTCAATTAGGGTCGTTGTCCAAAAATGATACCATTTCGAAATTCCTTGACAACAAAATGGTACCATTGAAAGGGTCGAAAATCGTCAACAAAAAATGGTGTTTCATGTCAAAGTGGCTTAATGGTACCATTTCAGAAAGGGCAAATTCTCAACAAAAATGGTTTTCCATAGGCGGTGCCAAGAAAAAATTTCCAGCAAAAAAAATATTTCTGAAAAAGGGTTGAAAATCTCAACAAAAATATACCATTTCAGATTAGGGTCGAAAATCGCAGTTGGTTTTCAGAAAAGGGCCAAATTAATTGAAAATGGTACCAGTGAAAAGAAACAAGCTCCATCAAAATGGTACCATTTCAGAAAAGGGTTGAAAATCCTCAACAAAAATGGTACAATTCAGATTAGGGTCATCTAGAAAATCTTTACTTTCAGAAAAGGGTAAAATCTTTTAAAAAATGGTCTATTTCCGAAAAAGTGCCAAAATCTTCAGCTGTACCATTTCAAAAGGGTCGAAAATCCTCACCTGAAATGGTACCATTTGAGTGAAGAGCCGAAAATCTAGAAAGTAGTACCATTTGAGAAAATCGAATTTTCCGACCGAAAAACGGCTATTTTAATCAGACAAACCCCCCAAAACCCCCGAAAATTAAACCCCCATTTGCCAATTTTTATATCCACCCGGGGTTTTTCGAGGTTGCCCCCCTTTTAGAACAAAACAAACTTTTAAATTCAAAGATTTTGTTTTGAACAAAACAAACTGTTACTTTCTTTTTTTTTCTTTTGCCATCAACCTTTAAATATAACCCCTTTATTAAAAGATAATTCTCGCTTTGTTGCTTTATTCTCCAACGATGTTGCTGTCTACCGGCTGGTGCCTGGCTTTGCTGGTCCTCACACAAGGACGACACTACGACGACCATGAGGGGCCACAGGTCAACGCATTTCGATAACTTCAATTTCAAACGTCAGCAAATGCAATTGGCCAAAAACCCCTCGTCCGCATAAGTTAGATCAATAAAACATTTCTCCACTTTGTATTTTTTTAAAACGTAAAAAAACATCGACAGGAAACAGAGACCTACGACGATTCCTGGATGAATGAGATAATGGAAGACAACAACAAGGAATCCATAAATGATCGCTTACAGCTCAGAGAAATAGGTAGAAATGGGAAAGCTTCTTGACAGAATATAGGATTCGACGCATGAAATATTGAATCGTATACCAAACTCTGAATAAATGCCGTTATATTAGTAACGTTATGTCGAATGTTTGCAATGCAAAAGTTCGAAAAAAGGGGGCAAACTTTGCACTTTTTCCGAGTAAGAGAACAGAAAAATGACCATTGGAGCAGATGATGTGAGCCACGTATGATTATTTTCCAGTTCAAACCCCCTCATTACTCCCCAGGTTCGTGTCCCGCGAGCCACCCCCACGTTTACTACAACGGACAGTACTGCTGCGCTTACAACGAGGAGAAGGTCTACGCGGGCCACGGTGAGAAGTGTGATGGCAGTGCCATTGCTTTCGACAGTCTGTGCTGCAAAGGAAACCGTCACAGGAAGTGTCCTTACAGCATGTGCAAAGAGGGATCTAGAGGATCAGAAAAAGGTAACTTTGCGGAGGTAAAAAGAAGTTAAATTTGGATCTGTAATTAGTTAACCCGAGAGCAATCACATACGTCAACATTATGCTTGCATTCTGCATGGAATTTCAAAAACTCTACCTTATCGGACATAATTAGTACAGGGTTTTCAAATCTTCCCATGATGTTATTCTGAATCAGCAGACGTTTTAGGTCTAGAATAACCACATCTGAGCTCTAACATGATCTTTATTTGGCCACAAGAATACATTGAAATAATTCCAGATAATTAATCATCACCCGTTATCAGTATCACGGACATTACAGTCACGCTGAGTATCTCAGCGTGCATATTAATTCCGTGAAAATTTTGACCGTGCCGATGCTATTACTAAAGTACTTATGTCCGTGATTTTCGGGTCCTTGAAAATTGAGTCCGGTATTTCCTCTTAAAATTTCAAAATTAGAGACGCAAAATTTTTGATTTGATTTTATCTCTTTAAGAGTTTAAGCGCTCAAATAATAAAATTTTTAAGGAATTATTCTTCTTAATTATGCTTCTTGAATTAGAATATGCTTGATAAGGAAAAATATTTAAAAATCGTCAAGTTCAATTCAAGTATTCAAATCGTGGAAGAGGATGGGAAAAATTGAGCTGATAATTTCGAATTTTTGTTGAGAAATGAAGTGGCAGGATCGAGCGTTAATAATATACTTATGCCCGTGAAGTAATTTTAGGTCCGTGAAACTAAATTCCGTGATAATTATGTCCGATAAGGTATGAAATAACTTCAATTAATGCAAAATTTCTTTTAGATATCAACTTAACTGTCATCAGAAATCTCTCCTAATTTCAGCAACAGAGCTTCAGCGACAGATTGAAGAACGAATGAAGGGAATGAAAACTTTAGAAGAAATCAAGGAGTATGCAGAAAGTGGAGAGTCCTTGGAACTATTCCAATGGGAACTGTTCGCCAACCTCCTTTACGGATCTATTGATATGACTGACGAGACTGTCGCCTGGATTATCAACGATAAGGAAGCCTTGGAGACGTTGGTGACAAGTGGCGACGTTGCGTACTTCAACTGGAAAGAAGCGGTGGAGATTCTGGCTGAAATCATCAAGCAGGATGAGAACGCAAAAAGCGGTCTGAAACTCAAGCTGGCCGTGGCCGTAGCCCTGACCTTCTCCAGCACAGTCTACTCTATGGCAGACGGGAGTTCTATTGACGGGATTGCCAGATACCACAACTACGCGAGGTGGGCGGACGAGAGACAGCTCTTTGAGCCGTTCTACTCACTAAACGCCTGGGAGATGAGGTATGTGGTAGGATCGTGGGCACAGGATGAGGAGTTGGTCTGGGCGAGGGAGAATGTTCTGGAGGACTACAGGGACCCTTCCAGGATCGGAAGTGTGGCTTGGAAGATGGTTGATTATAAACTGGAAAACGACGATGGGGTGAGCGTACACAGCAGGGACTACTACTACGGCAAACCGGTTACGATGGAGTGGATAGCCACTGTTGGCGGGGTCTGTGGCGCTATCTCAAAGTTTGGGACGCATATGGCTCAAGCGTTCGGTATTCCTGGCACCCCAGTGGGTCAGCCAGGCCACTGCGCATTCATCTGGCTGCAGAACGGAGTCAACTGGCTGCTCTCCTACGACGTGAGTGGGTGGGCACTGAGCAACACTCATACCGGGATCCAGTACACTTGGAAGAGACTGGCTCCCTTCTTTACCATGATGCATGAGGCTCAGAAAGACCTCAACAACTACCGCTTATCTGAGAAACTGAGGATCATTGGGGCCTCCTTTGTCTCTGACAAAGACCTGAAGTTCTCTGTTCTGGAAGAAGGCACGAGTGCGTGCCCTCTGAACTACGATCTGTGGAGTGACCTAAAGGACGCCATGACAGGAGAGGTGGAGGAGGAGCTTATTGAGTCCGCAGTCCTGCCATACCTCAGGGACCATGAAGAAGCCTTCGGAGAGACTAAAGACGTGGCACTAAAGAAGAGGGTGACAGTCAGTGCCTTCCAGAGCCGAGCATACCGCATTACGTCGGTGGGTGGGGAGTGGTGGTCAGACCAGGAAACAGGGGCCTGGGTAGAAGTACACCTCGGGAACCCCTGCTCAGTCGACCAGGTCAAGATACACTGGTGGGGCATTTCCTATGCCAGAGAGTATGATGTTATGGCAGAAATAGGAGGTGAATATGTCAAAGTGGCCACGAGAAGCGACGAAGACCGAGAGAATCTCCATTACAACCCCTGGGGAACCATAGCTGGCTGGAGTGGTCTAACAACTGCTCTGAAGTTTGAGCTGAAGACAGGGAAAAAGGACCCCTGGTATAAAAAGTATTTCTTTGGCATGAGACAAGTGGTAGTGATGGGAAGAGAGACGCATGAAGCGAGTGTTGTCTCGAGAGGGAGACCAGCATCCACTTCATCCGCCGACTCTCCAGGAGCTAACCTTGTGGACGGGGACCTGGAGACAGTGACACAGTGGTCACCCAGCGACCAGCATGGGTCTGCCAACATCCAGCTACCCGGACTCTGCACTCTCTACTCTGTAGGGATACTCTGGGAGGGAGCTGTACAGGGGAATCAGACTATCCAGTGCAGGGTGGGAGGGAAAGTCCAGGCTTCAATAGAAGGGCAGATCACTGAGACGGATCTAACGGACTGTCTGGCAAGAGACCTGACACTGCATCTGATGGCGGCAGACAGCTACTCAATCAGAGAAGTGGAAGCTAAAGGTCGCTGCTTCTCTACCCGGGATGTCTTCAAGATGAAGCTGGAAGAGGGATTCGCTAACCCTGATAAAGCCTACTCACAGTATGTTATCAACGATGTGGCTCGGGTGATAGATGGCTTCCAGTGCGATACTTGCTTCTAGTTGAGTGAGGAGTCGGGATGTGGGCAGAAACCACTGGACATACGGAAAAACATTATGTGCAACGGACACTTGAGCAAAAAGTAGGCAGTTTTTATTTTTATTTTTGAGTTTGACTGAAATATAGATAATAGAGGCCATTGTGAAATGGGATAAAGACACTCCGTCTTTACCGGCAAAGCTTACAGTTACAGAACTTTATTGATGTATGATTGCAAAGTTTAGCACAAAATATCTTTAGTTAAACTTAAATGCTGATAACTAATGATATCTTTCCAATAGACCCGCATTAAATTGTTGATTTAATTTTACAAATGGGGTTTGGGTAAAATTAAATACAATGGGTCCCAGTTCAATACTTTTAATAGAAAGTAACTAACAAACACTAGCGTACAAACGTTCATACACAATATTATATCAAAAATCTCTTTCTCAATTCATGCCTCCTCACAGAGTATAGTTCATGCTCGAGAAATTGGCGGGTAGGATGACGTCATTATCATAACTCAATGTAATGAGTTGATGACGGAGAACCGCCTATTTCTCCGTATTTTAAACATGAAAATGAAAGTATAAATTAGTATACGCTTAGAGCATAGCAGGGAATGTGCTAATATACGCTTATGGGAATTTTACCGTGAAATCCCCGAATTTAGTTTCCTATAATTATATATTGTAAAGTAGATCTTTATTGATATTCTGTTTGAAAAATGAAAGACGCGTATAAATTAATGATAGGAATGCGCACTTATCCCATACAGAAACACTGCAGAGCACAAAACTTCAATAAAATTTAACTGTAATATAACATTCAAAATATTAAATCTGAAGCTCAAGTTAATAATCACAAATTACCATGCAAACAGATTGCTTCACTTTTATCTGTATAACAGTCTGGCAAAAACTTTGCTATAACTTTAATAAACTGTTATATTATAATCAAATATCTATCAAATATAGACAATTTAATATTTTGTAATTGTATAATAAAATTTTAGTCTTACAATTAATACAAACTAACTTAACTTTTGATTATAAACTAAAACTCTAATTATACTTCACTTTTCTAGCGCATGAAAACAATGCTTCGATCAATTACAGTTTGAGAATTTGAATGTAAGAACTTAGAAATAAGAATTTAGATCTTAGTCGTAGTGTTCCCTTTTATAAAGATGATAAATTGATTGTCCCAGTTACAGGTCCAAGTTACGGCTCTAAGCGGCTGGAGCGTAGAATTCAATGTGATAAAAAAAATAATAATAAAAATGTTAACTCATGTGCATGAAAACTGAAAAGGTTGATTTTATTGTCGAATTTCAATTTCAGTAGGTACAAAGGCAATGGTTTATTAGTAATTCAGATCCAGTGAGTGTTTTACTTTTAGATACTTAGATAATGTCTTTATGTAGATTAAAATGAAATAAAATGATGTGTATAGGAAAATCTATATATAAACTCAGTTCATGAATGATAAACAATCCACATCCTTTTCTAATTTGACCAGTAACCATCCAAGTTTTGGTTGCAGAAATTCTGACCTGAAAGTGACAAAAAGTCATAATAATTCACGTTTAATTTCAAACTTAACGATAACATAAGTGAATAATAAGTTAACAATTGTACACAGGAAGTTGGCACCGTTAGAATGTTAATGTAATGATGCGTACACAGCTATGTACAATAGCACTAGCAGACACACATCCTGCATAACTTCATTCTATTGTGTAGGAAATTAATAATCTAGATTTAGAATTAAATCATGAAGTTCCATGAAGAAAAATACCATTTACATCCATTAAAACCACCATACTCCTAAAGCTCTTAAAATAGTCGAGGTAAAAGTAAACCAGTTGAAATAGCGATATTTTTCTGAAATCTTCTGAATTACATAATCAGAATTTTGCATAGCAAACGGTTACAGCTGACAGTTACTAACACGTTAATGAAATACGTACTTCACGCACTGCATGATATAACGTTCATGTGTCACCCAGGTCTTATCTTATAAGCCTATAGTGCTAATTAATGGATTGATGTGCTTAGCAATGATTTCACACTGTTTACTGATGTCATAGTCGCATCATCCTACACACACATCAATATTATGTCAGGTTTAATTTTAGGTCACGGAAGAAAAAACTGAGCAGTAAACTTGATGATTATCAAATAATTTCAAATTTATTTCATGCTTCATTCCAGATAGTGAAGTTACCCTGAAGACACTTATGATATTATGTTTCAAAGAAAACGCATTTATTTATAAACTGGTACTTAGTATTTAATATTAAACCCACGGCAAGCTAGGTTGGGTATTTCCGTCTATTAATTACCCTGTAAACGGTCACAAGAAACCAAAAGTGTGATAAGTTCAGAAGTTTGTACGCACAGAGAATTCGAGTACCTCACTGTCACTTCACACGAATATGTCACACATACACACATACACACGTATAAAGCAATTTACGTGGTCATTCGGAATACTAACCAAGGGTTTTACTGACTGTTTAATGTCCTGGAAGAAACGGAAATTTACAGCATAGTCATTAAAATATTCTTAACTTAAATTCATTGAGTAACTAAATAAGTTTAATCAAATTTTGTGATGGAAATTCTAAAGATACAATTCACAGCTCACCTGGAACAGTCAGGAAGTGCATCTTTCCGTTGGCGTCTGAAAATTAATAAAGTTCATCAGAGCTGGAAATTGAGATCAGATGATTATCACTGATCATTGACAAAAATGATTGATCAGATCAAAAAGTATAAAATTTTGGACCCAAAAATAACGTTTGACTTTGTTCTTCCTTCCATTTAAGGTTGCATTAAGTGAAAAAAAATGAACAACATAGGTAGAGCTTCATAATGCTGGGTAAAATAGACAATTTGAATTATGTGTTTATATTAGTTCAAAAATTTACCATCATTGGTGAGAGTTTCGTCGAAGGAGTTAGAAGAGAAGTTCCACTGGACTACACAGTCTTTGTTACAAGCGTCTGGGAGGAAAGGGGGGGTTTGAAAGCACCATCCGACATGTATAAGTGGGCCAATTTCCAGGAGTATCCACTTTGTAATTGTCAAAGTAGTGTTTTTTCATTTCTAGATTGTACACACTTATATAGAACACAGTAGCTACCAAACTTATTAGGTCGATACTCTATCTACAAGTCTTTTCTCACGAAAATTCAAGGTATCTCATTTGAACCCATCTTATCTCCAAAAATCCATCCTTCTACTTAAGTACTTTAGTTTTACATAAGTTTATTAGCCCTTTAAACTTTTAAAGCCTAGATTTTCAATAACTTCCGGGAGGTAAGCAGATCTATGATCGGCACTTGTTGTGATAAAAGGAAAACATACACTTTATTCAAGCTATTGACATCACAGTAAAAAGTTGGCATTGTATCTCGGACAAGTATCTGTTAAGTGAGGAAGCGAGAGGGAAAGATACATAATTATTGTGTCGCACAGGAAAAACAGGCATTTCCCCGTCCTCAAATCTCCATTCTAATCCATGACAATGAAGTCATTCTTATCCGCCTGTTGTTCTTGTGCGACCTTCACAAGAACCAGGTTTTGAAGGAAGGAGTTAAGAAGAACATGCCAGTATCAGGGGAATTAGAGTGGATATTTAGAGGAAATTGGAAGGTAGAATATAGACATTACATATCTAACATATAGTGTGTGTTATAATGGCCAAACGAGTGTTGTTGTGCTAAGGAAATGTGGTGGTTCATGCACGTTTACTGTTTCTTGATAACGGGACATGATGCTTACGCTCAACTACCAATCAAATGCATGCGAGTTATATATTCTAAAACCAATCAAATGGTAGAGAGATAGCCCAAGGACCAATCAAATGGTAGGAAGGTTTCTCAAGGACCAATCAAAAGGCGGGGAAACCAATCTGATTGTGTCCGAGATGAATAGTCGTGAGCTCGTAAGATAAAGGGCTTCTGAGTGAGCCTAATGTAATGAAGCTTTTATACTGACTAAGGAGAGTAGGAGGGTGTGTGGGATGTGAGAGTGTTAGACTCAGTGTACTCCAAGTGTTTTATAGGATTTGTGAGGTGAATGAAATTGTGGGAGAGAAATCTTTATTCTGAAGTAGGTGTAACATGCGAGACATAAAACGTGCAATATACTTTATCCATTCAACAAATATGAAATAAGGTTTGTTACAATTTCTTCAAAAACATGTAATGAAATGTAAATAAATTCAATGATATTATTACTCTATTATTTACTAGATAAATAGGGTGGTTGATAGGGCCAAAATTATAAGACCATGGAATAATAATATAATTAAAACAGGGCTCTCAGTTTAAACGAGAGACAGGTCACATTCTTATTTCTTTACCCAATATTTCAATACATATTGATGTCATAAATAGATTTATTAAACGGATGGTTTCGTTAACTCTATTAGGCGCTGGTTTAATTCACTTATTAACAGACACCGATACGTTTAACATGACTTAAGATTTGCATTGGATCATGCTATTCTTTACAATTTGCAGTCCCCATTAGAAAATAATAATTTGTATTTTCATAGTTTCATCAATAGTGAATGGTCCAACTCAATGAGTCAATAGCATGTACATGTAGAGATACACTCGCTTATTCGCATCATTAGCCTGAGACAAAGTCACGCCAGAATATCTGCTTTGACTTGAGATCTGGTTTAAGGTTGAGCTATCCAGCCAGATCTTTATACTACTCCTATCGCATCATTGTACTTTACACAAAGCAGACATTATACGGCCGCAGAGTCATTGGAGGTCAAATGAACTCCGTGCCTCATACCGGTAGAGAATACAATTCACATTAGTCATTATACCCCTCATTAAGAGACCAGCGGTAGGTCCTAATTAAACAAACAATAAAAGAAACAATGAAAGAATCCTAGAGCTGCAGGTGATCAGGAGCTTTATCAGCACATTATTAACAGAAACAGTAGGTATCTACAGAATATGGTCCAGCCGGAACTACCACTAACCTAACTGTGATAATCAGACATTACTTTGATAATAAGAAGCATAAGCACATACTTACTGAACATTACAAGCATCCAGACATAACGTCATAATGTATTAGGCATTTAGATTACTGAAGTGTCAATCAAAATGCAGGCATTTATGAAGGTATTACCTATATGAAATACAGCCATTAACCATTGTGATAGCCAGAGAATTGACTTGGGTTCACATCTTGAGAAAAATGAATCTGATAGTTTGAATTCTTGTAGAAGACCTCAAGAATAAATTGTGAGAGGAACGCGCCACATCCGATCATAGGTTTACATCTTGAATGACCTAATTACGAAAGTTGGAATTTTATGGTCTCCCAAGGAATTATTAGAGGATTGTTGTGTAATCTATCAATGTACACTGTGCCTTATGTACAGTGTACCTAAACATTGTACTTTAATGTACATTACAGCGTTCATTACGCAGCAATTTAAATGTATACCTACATACATGTAGTTTATTAGTTCATCGTATTACGTACAAGCATTTACCTTCAATAGTACAATGTTCATCAGCGAATACTGTAATTGAGTAGTACTTGAGTTCTTGAGTGGTTTTTCAGCGGATCTTTTTTTCGATATTTGTAGGTATTAGTACTGACATACTGGTTACTCAGCTCAACGCACAATACAAATGACACATTACATGGTACATATTACCGAGATATTTATTTACATTTAGGTACACATTACCAGTACAGGTATATGACAAGATCAGACATAACAGAAATAGGTATCTGCCATCACCCTATATCTTGGCGATAATTCATAAAATTTGACAAGGAATGTCATGTAGATAGCCTGTGTCATTTCAGCAATTTAAACTTATTAGCGCATATCAGGTCATAGTTTATTGTAATACATACTGAACCTACCCCAGTTATCTAACCTCCCCTTTGTCAGTTGAGTCAGCAGTTTTATCACAAATAACTGTACTTAGTCATTCATTCTGTACAACTCACAGCCCAAAAGCCCATCCTAGTTAAAAGCAGGCCTAGAAACCCCAGATGCTTTAAAGCTTTAAATCAACATGCTCCATTTAAATATCTATTAATATCGGTAACGATGATATGGGAAAATATGAAGATATCGATAATATTATGCATGCAAGAACAATTACAGCTAAATGGTATTCAGGCAAGCATAACCACCATTCAATCAGCGGCCCGATCTTTCTGCTTTACTGATAATCACATTCAATTACTCCCTGTTGCTTTTGAGAACTTGATCGGAAACGGCTTCAATTCATCCTAGCAGCTGAAAAAGTGTTAGAATGAAACTCTTCATTACCATCAGTATTCTGTTGTTCTTTGACAGAGAGAGGTGAGAGAAGAGCGATGAAGGCTGAAGAATGAGGAAAGATTGATAACTGATAAGCAATGCGATAAGTTATAAGGGAGGATAGAAGATTGATAGGGGATGAGAGAAGAGTGATAAGTGATATTTGAAGAGGGCGCTGATAGGAGACACCAATCTCTCCCTAGACAAAGTTCGCACTACAGTATAACAGCTGAACAGCATTAACCTTGATATTATGTTACCCACCGACTACTGTGACCCCTTTTTTTGCCAAAGTTCTCCAGGGAAAGGCTGCTTCACAGTTCCCCTATTTCCTTTTGGGAGAGTGTTAGGGATATAACTTGACAGATTGACTATTCGTGTGACGAATGATGAGTGATTCTGACTTCCTATCCTGAGATCATAGCTCTGAGTCGTGGTAGTGCAACAGCAGCTGTACCTACTGCTCTACTGAGTGTATACAATAACAAATCTATGTGAGTAGTAGACGGGAGGTTGTACAAGCCAAGTATGCAAACACAGCAACATTGTAGCTTACCACTCAACATATTATTCTCATGTCAATACTGTAACCATCTGATAGTAGCGCAGGGAGGGAAACGTAGTAAAGTAGTAACCTTTAGTGCAAGACTTCATAACGTTTCATGAAATGAATGGATACGTACTTGTTCATTGATTTATGTGCTTTGATAAAGAAATGAAAGGTTAATAAAGTGCCTAAAAAGCGCTATTACTTTTTGGAAGACATAAATCTGAATTAATTTTATACGCTTTTATTCTGAAACTGCCGGCGTTCAGTTCTTTGGATCATCGCCAGAGTCCTACTTTCCAGAAATTTTCCACAGAATTTGACTAATGACGGAACAATTACTGTTATCAAGAAGCAGGTGCCACTGAAGAAGCTCGGAATGGGGTAAGGAGTAATTGAAGCGCAATTCCCTGGGGGAATCAGCCAATTTCGCTAAAGTAAGTCAAAACTTGGATAAGAGAATGAGATAATTACGAAGGTTTGCAAGATTGCAATACAAGAAATTGGTCCGAGAACTGAAGTCTTCACTTCGTAAAAATAAGGACGGACGGTATAGTGCCTTGCAGATGGATTTTCAATAAAAGAGTTATTAGGGTGATAGAATCAGTTGGATGAAAGGAAACTTGGTTTTAATTAAATAATCTGAGGGTAAAATATTACAGAAAACAACATCCGCATAATATAACGATCTATAATAATGATGTAAGAAATATAAAAGCAATAAATATCATTTTATTAATAGTTTTACTACACTTTATAAATTAAAGCAAAGCCTGTAATCGATTAGATGCTGCGGGTAAACATACAAAAATAGGCAGAATGTCGCAATAAGTTGACACAATCATGGTGTCATCTGAAAGTTGACACAATAATGTTGTCATAGTAAGTTGACTCCATGAAGATGTCATAACCCGCAGCTAATAGATAATTATAATTATGTAATAATACATCAGATAGTATAATCAAACAAAAACTGCTGATATCAATAGATTCCTTGATATTTCGTCGTCTTAACTTTAACACTTTATATACAAACTTTTACTCCGTACATCACTTCAGTACTTCTGATTACTTCCCAACAATTAAACCTATACTTCTATAATGAATAATTATCTGTAATTATCACTTTATTCAATCTATATACCTATATGCAGTATGCACGATAACCAATGCGCTCAAACTTCAACCAAGTCAGAGTCCAGCAAATTAAGAATATTTCCGTGTAATAAGTAATAATTATTCTTGAATAAAACGTGCTTAATGAAAATACCAGAACCAGCGAATGTCGGCTCCGACAGTTTATTTTTAAATTTTTGGAGGCATGTGACTCGCCATTCACGCAGACATTATTAAATCATATACTTGGACCGATGTGCTGTTATTTAATCTCTTTAAAAAGCCTCTGATATGATGCATATGATTACAAGTTCAACAGTAAATTTTCAAGTCATAAAATTTTCCAGAATATGTTGCACTCTACGGTGCGTGAACGGTTAAAACAGTTTAGTGAGCAAGCTCTTCGAACTCGTGAAAAATTGAATAAAGAAAACGCAGCCCCCGGCAGCCCGCAAATGTCTCTCCCGTGAGAGAAAACTAATTCTGAATTTACAAATAATCATCTGCAGTCCATCGTTTTCTTCAGCCTTTCCTCATGCCAGCAGCGCACGGATCGGACGGGAAACAACCAATAAGCCACTTAATTCTATCCAAGACTTTGACCATGAGGTGAAGTGGAGACTGGAGACTGTCGAGTGTGGTATAAAGGTAAATAAAAAATGATATCTACCTTGGCTCAAGATTCGTCTCTTTCTGGAGGCAGATCTGAAAAATTTGAAACATGTGTTTGTCGACAGCCAACTCATGTCAGCAAAAAATTGATAAATTGATAAATTGATTACAGACATTTATATTATCTTTATCAGCTCCCTATGGATTTAAAGGAGTATTAATTATGTACAATTAAATCATTTAATGAAACAGCGAGGCAACTAAATCCCAGTCACACAACAACAATGATACACACATGTAGATATTATTATGTTGTCTTGATCAAAGAAACAGCACAAAGCATGCACAAATCACTGCTCATTTACATCTAGCTAGCATAAGTAAGGACAACCCCATATTTCATTTGTTGCCTTAATTCGCAATTTAATTTTATCTTCAGCCCGTCCCTGTATAACCTAACAAGGCAACCCAGCCCGTTGGTTTCCTGTCAGTTTTGATTGTATTTTGTAATAGCTTCACAAGAATCCCATCCAGATCCCTATAGAGGAAAGGGGAATTTCAGCATCTACACTCTTGTTTAAAAATTATGGCACACTCCTGCTCAGTGATTCTCCAAAATCGATTCGTAGTCATTCATCACTCAATTAAGAAATAATTATTACACATTCTTAAATACGCTGGACAAGTCACGTGACATTACTTTTCCTTGCCTAGGTCGCAGAACCGGGTAAATTAGCACAAAAAGTCAAGCCCTTGTCTCCTGCTTCTGAAAGATATAATAGGAATACAAGTGTCTTTTCTTCTGTCAAGTGTCCCACATGTGTGATTGATGTGGGACACAACCTTCTGATACAGGATAACAGATATAAAAAAGTAAAAACACATTATGATATCATACTTTTGGTTATGAATTTGTCAAATTGTCATCAATTTGGAGAAGTTCGAAAAAACTGATAAGACGATACTGTGTAGCTGAATACCCACAAAATACCCTTATTCTATGACCTCGTGCTGTGTCTCTAGTGTACTGATATACTTGAATACTATAACTCTATAAGTATAGATTTGTCTTCAGGAAACTCAGATAATTAAAATTGGTAGAGATACTGTAGGTAATGTTAAGGCACAGTTTTCTGACAGCTCAAGGTGAACTGATAAAGTGATAAGATTATATGGACACTTGATCACATGATACAGTTCATACCGAAATATATAGACATCTGGCAATAAAACAGATCATGAACTGTCAATGAAGTTGATAAACAATGTTTACACTTTTCCATGTTTATTATATTGCCACTGAGTTCCGACCGAATTTTACAATAACCTCACACAGACAATGTCCCGACTAGAGAGTGCCTTGAAACCTACAAAGTGCCTACACTACGTCCAAAATAATTTGTAATTACCTGAATTATCGTGTGTATCCAAATAACGGAATTTAATAAATATTGTATTTGCTTTTACATCCAAATACTGACGAATTACTAGCACCGATACTTAGGATGTAAAATGGATGATATAATAATTGAGTCTTTTGAGCTAAACAATAGCTGGTGTGACAATGAAATAAGAATAGAAAAGATAAAGATACTGTAGACAATGGTAAAATACAATTCCTGAAAAGTATTATGAAGTTACCAATGCACTGCACCTGTTACAATGGAATCTTCTGAATGAAATGTAACTCAATGAAATAGGACTGAACTCCGAATAGGACTGAACTTGAATCTAGATCTAGCTATTGAATCTTTCAAGATGAAAGTAAGAAATTAAAAAAAAAAACAAACCGGTTGAGCTAGTCACTCCATCCAGCTCATCAGTGCTCTCCACTCTCTTAACTATGAATCTGCAATATTCAATCATGATTCATGAAAACTCATGAAAAGAAATTAAAAAAACAGATCCATTATCTCGCAATCATCTAAACTGGCAATTTTCCATCCTAAAGACACCACAACCTGTCGATTACATGCTTTTAAGGGAGAATCATGGCAAGCCTTGTTGCTTGTGAATCTGCTTCCGAGGGGTTTAGCTGGTTTTTCTGGGGCAGGTTGCTCGGGTTCCACAATGGTTGGAGATGCAGGGGTCAGGTCGACTTGGGGCACTGTCATCTTCTTAGAAGTGTCTTTCTGGGCTCCCTTCTTCTTTTTCTTGCTCACATCTTTTGACAGCGAGGAGTCAGAACTTGATCTCTTTCTTTCAGAACTACTGAAGAAAAATAGAGAATAGATACTTGCTAGAGAGGATAAGTTCTCGATTCTTCATATTGGAAAGTGGCAGTAAGGAATTAGGAATCAAACATAGATTTTTGCAACTTTTTAAGCACAGATTAGTTATCGGATCAAGATCACTGAATTCTAACCAGAATACTGTACACAGAATCTCAATAGACTATGAAGCTATGGCCACAAAAGATTGAGCGATCACTTCAATGAAAAGGTTGAAAATTTAAACCAGGAATTTTAGAGTATGAAAGATTTCGTATCCACTCAATGAAAAATAGATTATAAATAGTCAGCAGCAAAAAGTCGGCATCTTAAAAGAAAAGATAAATCAAATATGAAGTTAATCTTAAGTCAGAGTTTATTCATAATCAGAAAGATTTAAAGATCATGCAAGCAATCTAAAGGAAACCCATTAATGATATTTTCAAGTTCAAGGGGGTTCAAGACGTGTTTCAACTTTTCAGAGATTTGACACGGAAATCAAAACATACTCAATGCTCTTAGTTTTATTCTTTGCTTTGGCAGATCCGTCAACTTCGACAGCATATTTTTTGGACCTGTCATATCTAAACGACAGGGGGCTAGTAAGTGTGTTTCAGCAGAGGTAAATCTCAACAAAAGAACAATAAGAATTTAATCATGAAGTAGGAAATTAATCTTAATGTACGTTCTCATAATGCAAACGATAATAAATTGCGTTCCATCACATTATCACATGATTTATCTTCTCATGGACATAAATGTTTTTGACTTAACGAAACAGCATAGCGCAGCGTTTGATTTGTAAATGTAATATTATTTCAACTGACAATAAACATTTCTGAACACAAGGAAATGTTTTATAACCACATTCGGCATTCCTAATTCCTATAGAACTTACCTCTGCTTGCTTCGACCTCTCTTCGAAATAGCTTCTGTTGAGGATGCGTGATTGGAAGCTGAAGGATTGTTCTTCATATTTCGTATGTTGGTGTCAGAAAACTGGACCTGGAAAATATTATTACAATCATTCATCAGATCATGTCATCATGAAGTGTCTGATAGAAAACATCACTATGTCGTCAAGTTTCTTATGCGGATTCGGATAGAATGAAACTGTACACTGTGAAAGTGACTGCATGAATTTTGCAGATTTTTATTGCTATTTTGAGAAGCGTACATGCTGAAATTGTAACGGTGTTTTCTGAGGTCTAACTGTTAAAACCACGAACGAGTGGCCATGGAATATGATGTCATAATTAAATTACCAAGAAAAGTTTCAAATTCAAAAGATAATACCATTCGCCTAAAACTGCGTCAGTGGCATCTGTAATATGGTTGTAATCAATATTTGGACCGATTAATTTCCGATGAAGACAGACTCTGAGTTTTAGGAAATGAAAAAATATGCTGAGATCGAATATTTT
Source organism: Beroe forskalii (assembly GCA_011033025.1). NCBI lineage: Eukaryota > Metazoa > Ctenophora > Nuda > Beroida > Beroidae > Beroe > Beroe forskalii. Next base: position 469,985 of record WFMF01000013.1, read on the forward strand.
CGATTTGATGTAAATCAATAGTTTGAAATGGGTCATCAGTAGGTAGCTATGTTTTGAATAGCTACCGATATGGTGTCTAATACTGCAACTGCTACATATTTGGATAAGTTTTGTTGCGAAACTGCTAAAAATGAGCGGTTTTCGAGGCAAATCTTATTAGAATATGTTCGACACTATAGTGGTTGCAGTATTAGTACGTAATACGGTTCGTAATAATGGCTCGCCCCTTCGGGGCTCGACATTATTACTCACCGCATTACTACACTTATGACTCCTCAGTACAGGTTGTGTATAACACTTGCAGTCCCATGAAGAATCCAAACGCCATGAGACTTAATTATTCAATTTCGAAAATATTTTAACTAATTATGCCGCATGCACTTATGACTTGTTCCTTAATTCCTTGAAAATTTGTTGATATCATATTCACAGCCTAAATAATTTGATATTTATGCAGGTACCCACCAAACCAGCTGTGTTGCATTATTGCTAATTTCAAGAAAACCACAATAGCACAATATCGCTTCATGGGTCTGAACAGGATCTTTCCTTTACCTCTAGTCCCCCAAAAATAATGTCAACACAAAACTCAAAAGCTTCAATTCTGTTGTGTTTCAACAAAAAAAGACTTAATAAACTAACAGCGAAGCAACTAACTGTCGCCAAGTATTATATTTATTACATGAAAGATTGGTCATGTTAAAACTCAAATTTGCCTCACCGATCTGTTTTTGGACATGCTGTTCCCGGCCTGCTCGCCGAATATCGCCTTGACATGTCTCTTCTTATCGGGGTGGGAGGTGTGGATGGTGGCCCCGCCGTGGGTGTAGGTCATGCTGCGCACTGTGGTCGGCGTGGGGAAGATGGTCATGACGGTAGGGCGAGCCCCTGCCGGCTGGGGTGTTGGTAAACTGAGGGGGAGAGGGGTGAGGAAGGGTTTTTGGTAAGGCTAATAAGGGGGTAAGGCTACCTTAGGAGGTTTATTTATAAAGGTTTTAATTTGGGAATTTTTCAGAAAAATCCCCATTTTTCACCCACCATGAAATTTCAGATGACGTCATTATCATATGTTAACAAGAGTAATTACTTGAAAAATCCCCATATTTTCAACTTACCAAAATTTGAAACACTGAAATTTTATCTCACATAACTACACCTCCTAAGGTATATAGAAAGGGGGATGTTCAATGGTCAGCGGTCATTGAATGTGATAGCAAGCACTGTCAGCTGACTGGCTTTGAATTTGGTAATAATATTTCACCTTCTCCCGTATTTGAAGTTATTGAGGAAGTTGTTGAGCGGATCTCCTCCAGTGCTATGCTGAGATATCTGTGAGATCTGACCAACAGAACCCACTGCTCCAATGTCAGCATACTGTCTCAGACCTGATAAATTGAGATATAAAGAGGTTTTTCAGAACGAGGTCTCTTAGATTCATCATTTGAAAAGTTTGAATGTTCAATGTTCATGGTTCACATTGGTCAAATAGTATCAGGAAGCAACTTCAATACTTTGGTACTAGAGCTCTACGGCGTGGCAATACGTGAGTCTCGGTTTGTACCTTGTGCAATGGTATTTTCGGTTTTCCCAAGAGCTTTGAGTTTCTTCTTTTCTTCTCGCCTTGCTTCCCTTTCCTTGTTGATGAGTAAGCCTTGGCTCACAACCTAAACAGTTGTCTGTTACATGAGCATCGTCTTCCTCAGAATTGGGCTAGAAAGTTGGAGACTAGAACAGCTGATTACAGTAATATCCTGAGCTCATAAATATATTATCATATCGTACGAAATATGCTCATGAATATAAAATATGAATCCTCAATCTGGCGAGGTCTGATTGGTGTAAGCTACACAAATGCCCATGCTGACCAGTGAAATAGTGGGATTGTGCGTTGCTCTAACCCGGAATACTGGGCAAATGCAGCTAGTAGCTGGACGGGAGTCCGACTTATTCCGCTTTACCATGTGCCACACAAAGACACAGACTGCGCGTGCCACACAAAGGCAAAAGTACTATCAAAGTACAGCAAGTTATCAACATCAAAAGCAATGCTGATCAGATAATTTATCATTTCAATGATATTTCATTGTGAAACAGGAATCAGTGATTGATTTCCGTCTAATTAATCCTCCGTAAAATACAGCATCCTGCCCAGTATTCCACATTATCGGGAGTAAAAGTCCTCTTACCTCGTTATTGAGAGACCGGTACCATGACCTCTCTGTGGTGAACCTATCGTCTTTGATGGGAACGAATGCAACGCCCCTGTTCATGTTGTATGCGGGCCTCTCTACTCGGGATATGGGGCTGACTCTGTTACAAGGAGGCACGGATTCAGCTGCAGGTTGCTGCTGCTGTTTGGTGGGCGTCGTCTGGTCCGACTGAAGTGAAGATTATACACCGATTATTATTAATGGAGATAGACATTGATTTAGTGGTTTTATCTGAATGAAACGTATAACACTTTATTGGAAATCATTTCCAGCACTCCACTGCACCTTGTTGTTTGGTGTAGTGGTGGCGGAGCTCTTCTCTTTCTCCTTCTTCTTCCTGTATCCCCGGACCACGGCCGCCACTGCCTTCTTCTCTGCCTCTTCCTCCTCCAGCAGCTTCTTGGAGTCCTCCGAGGATATAGAGTCTGAAGTCCTATCCTTGCTGTAGACGGAGCCCTCCTCAGCATCACTAGGGGCAGGGGAGGTCTCCACTCGGGCATCGGACTCTGCTATGGTATTAGCAGGGAGCTGCAGGTTCCACGTTAGGGGCATGTGAGACTCTGACCTGCCAGACAGCAAGGTTAGGTGGAAGCTACAGTTCATAACACTCTGTGCAGGCATGTGGGGTGGAAATGCTGAAATGTGCAGCACATTTTAAAGGGTGCGTCCAGCTTTGCAACATTAAAATATTATTATTGGGAGTCGGAATTTAATAAGATAATCCTGCAAACAATCCACAGCTGATTAGTGATGACTGTTGAGCCACAAAGTCAATGAGCCAGAAATTTCATGAAACTATTCCAATCATTTCATTCTTAATCTTGGTTATTATCACATACGCCTTCTGCTGGACATTCACCAATGATTATCAATGTCTCACGGAAAGGCAATTACAACTGAATTTGTCATTATGGAGAACTAAGAATTTAATATTACCATAACAATTTCTGGATTTTACAAGTGGAATGCTTGGGAGATTCTGCACTTAAATGAAGGTGCCATGCAATGCTGAAGAAAAAAGAGGTTATTCAATGAATGTTAGCTTTAATAAACTGGTGCACTATTAAGTGTAAGGGCAGACTGTGGTTGTGCGTTGTTGCTACACATAATATGTAGCATTACATATGCCATAATCACCAGAGCCTTGCTACTTCTGTCATTTCATCGAGATTTCTACACAACCTGGTCAGGAAAACACCAACTGAATTCACACATTTCACGATATTACCACAAGCTGCCTAGATTATATGAGAAATGATGGCACATTCAAAGAATCAATGCATTCACACGGCACAGAATCACAGCTGATTGGACAAGATGCTCGATCGAGAGCCATTCATGATTTCACAGCGAAAGCTTTCTGGATTGATCGAAACATAGAACTATAGAAATATAGCAAAGTTTAAATCTTAATTCTGATCAGTTTCATCAATTTTATGATGTTTAGTGACATATTGTATACTTTTATATTATGAAATTATGACATACACAGTTCTTAATTATAAGCAATAGAAATAAATTTGGAACTTAGGTATATTATAGATGAATGTTCGTAGTGTTAATCTACCCTTTGCTATATTATCATTATAACAGATCATACAAAACAAGAATTGCGCCTGAAGGCGCATTTCTTGTTGTCCGCTGTTCCTGTGTGAAGGCGCTTAATTTGCCTCTCCTATGTGCTTGATTCAACGCTATGAATATGACAAATTTAAACCACAACCATTTCATAAGGAGCACTTTTCAGATTTAACAAGGTAACAGTTTACGGATAAAGGCAGTATACACAAATCTCCATAATCCTCTACACAACGTCTATTTCTAACCATCTCACTTTTTTGTAACTTTGTAAAACAAAAAAGGCGATTGGAGAGGGAAAAATATTGCTTGTAGGTCATACATATGAATAAGGATACCACAGGCCACAAGACCAAGCACAAACAATTACAGTTCCGACTCTCTGTGTCCAGAAAGAATTCTGTACTGCAAGTCGATTGGGACAGTCGGTATGTATCAAATCACGCAATGCTTATTAAGAATCATCCGAGAGAATCAAAGACAGACTTTTTAGATAAAAATCATATTCAGTATTCACAGATGTTTTTTTGAGAAAAAGTGTTACAATACAGTCACATTCAATTACGTTTTATCAGTTAAGACCTCCTGTATTTCAGTATCTTCGAAATTTTCATTTCCTATCACCCTAGGCAAAGTATGAAAGACATAAAATTTTATCATTTATATTATCATAAAAAGCATGCTAATTGCTGATAGTCAATTATCATTATCAAAATTGATATTATCAAAAAAATAGCTGCTTTAATTCTTTAATTCCTAAAAACGGATAAAAATCAAAAAGTGATTGAAAAATTAATGTTGTAACCTCGTGCATTATATGCAAATCATTATGATAATTGAATAATTGAAAATTCAAAACCGTGACTGTGGAATGTAGATGCTAGGTACTGAAAATTTGTTTGTTTGTTGTTTCAAGAGTTGAGGATAGTCATTTCTATGAAAATTTGAGTTGTATGCAGTCATTTGATGCTAGCTTTACAAAATGCAAAATCATTAAGCTTCGAGGTTTGTGTTAATTAAGTTAGAGTCATTAACGAGCTACACCCTATGAAATGCGTCCTTGAATATCAGTAGTATTAGAATAGGAAAAGGTGGACAACCAAGGTAAGCTTGGCTCGTTTACCGCTTTCATGAGTGAGGATTTACCCGAGACTCGAACCATGGATGTCACGAATGACAGGCACAGCTCTTGTCCACTCAACCAGAGAAATAATTAGTATATACCAGCATTTAACGACAAAATTCGGTTTTTTCAACTTGAAACTTTTCAATTATATTTCCGAGGGGTTTTAGTAATAGATTTAGTCATTGAATGCAGCTTATCAAAAATATTTCTATCCCAATAAGTATTTGCATTAAAAAAAGAGAAACTACAGAAATAAAATCACTTGCTCCCTAAGTAAAGTAAAATCAGTTTGCTTCAAAAGCACAGGAAAATGTCACCTTTATGTGTGATGCTTCAAAATCTACTTACTGGAATTGCTGTAAGGCTTCTAGTTTTCTTTGTTTAGACCTGAGAATGGCCCTCTTTTGTACCTTCCAGCAGTGAATTGATATTCCAAGGAGCATGATCACAACAAAGAGAATCCCCACAACAAGCGCTCCAATCTTAGGGTCCACTACCAGAGGATCAGTTTTTATGACTTCATCAAGACCTGAACAACACAGCGAGTAACTGGTAAATATCACTGGTGAATGTGCACATAATTACTGCAAAGATACCTTTAAAGTCACTTAATTACATAACCAACAGTTTGATATTGTGAATTTGATTCATAATTTTTAGTTCTACCTACTTACCTGAGATATTAAGGTATATTGAATCAGAAAAGTAAAACTTTTCATCGAGATACAACACTGCCCAGTAGTTTCCACGTTCTGTCTCTGTAGAATTCTGAAGATCATGATAACTCAGTTCCAAAAACTCATTAAAGTATAAAATGTAAATTCCTATGAAGCTATGACCAACTAATTAATGTATTTCAAAGTCTGATTGTTCACTGTACATTTATAAAAGCTGCACAATTAAATAATTTCTAATTTTCAAAGCTGCTTTGCCTTCCAACATGAATTTTTCAACTTTTGATCAAAATCAAAGCTCAAATTGACCAGAACTGAAACCATTCAAGACAATTTCTTCTATCCTTCAAACTTCATCTGTAGCCATTAGATAACAGTTGATTGATTTTATTTGTGCGAATTGGCCATAATCAGTGTGTTTCATATATTTATTTATTTCTATATTTATAATTTTCTATAAAGTGAAAATTATTGTGAGCCTACTAGGTATCCTTCAAACTTCATATTCTGTAGCCATTGGATAGTAGTTACTTGATTTTAATTGTGCTCATTGGCCATAATCAGTGTGTTTCATATATTTATTTATTTCTATATTTATAACTTTCTATGAAGTGAAAATTATTGTGAGCCATGAATTGTGATATTTTGTTTTGACAGCCCATGAGCTCTTCCATGAACGGTTTTTGTATTCGTAAGTGTACAGTCACGTGACAACTATACATTCCTTTTTCTTTCTTTTAAAAGTTGCGAATTAGCTCATGAGTTACGATATAACTCTACGACCACTATGACGTGGTCTTACGAATACTCTTGGAAAATTTGCACCAATGGGAAGGTGCGATTTTTGACAGAATGACTTACGAGTATTCGTAAGACCACTCCATAGTGGTCGTAGAGTTACTTCGTAACTCTGGAGTTATTCGTGACGTAAAAAGTGAAATGTATAGTTGTCACGTGACAGTACTACAGTACACTTACGAATACGAAAAACCGTTCATGGAAGAGCTCCATGCTAACAAACTTCCTTATTCTTCTATGGCATTAGATATTGTATAAGACTACAAATTATTTTATCATACTGTAATAATGATAAATTAAACTTGTATATACCTAGATGCACATCAACTTATTTCAATGAGCAGCAGTACAATGCAATGGACTTCTTCAAAAATGACTGTGGCTGTGCAATTAAGATCATTGTACTTACATTGAATTTATAACTTTGCCACACACAATCCTATCAAACTGCCACAAAGGGTATTAGTTCTAACCTCTATGTGTACAGTAAGCAGTCGACCTGATGAGTTTTGCAGCAGACCATTCCATTCCAACCTAAGGAATCATTCAATGTTTATCAAATCTGAAGAATTCAGAGAAAAATTGTAATGACTAAGAGGTTGAGTATACTGATTTCACGGATTGGCTTGTTGAATAAGAGTCGCATGATTACAATTAATGAGTAAGTACTTTATCTATTCTCTCTTGACTCGATGGTACAAATGCAAATGATGTGGTTCTCTGATGTGTGACAATCAATTTTGTCATTTTACAACATCTTCAAGTCTCAAATTTGATTTTATAAGGTAGTGTTGTAAAGTTAAAACAGTTTTAAACTTTACAAAACTACTTTATACAATCAAATTTGAGACCTCAGAAGGTCATAGAATGACGAAATTGATTGTCATTAAAGAACCACATGGTTTGCATTTGTACTTGTACCATTGAGCCAAAAGAGAATAAGTAAAGTACTCATAAATTTTAGTAACTAAATAACTTAAAAGGGGGTTACTTCAGTCTCTAGAACATAGTTAAAAGTTCATAGATATAAATGAATAGCAATTGGCTGTGTTGACAGAGGAAAAGATTTGGTTAAAAGGGATTACCATCAAACTTCATTTCCATGTACCATCATAGACTTTAATGAATATTGATTAAAAAAATGGCTCATGGCCAGTTGGTTACCCAAGCAGTCCATTAAAAAGGGAACAAAAACCATGGCAGTGCCCTCAAAAGTAAAAAGTCAAAAACACACAAACACAGATAAACTCACACAAACAACCTAGTTCATAGCTTCATCCTGGGTCCAATCCCCCCCCCCTGAATTTTTTAACTCCCCCCTTGCCAAAACCTCCCCCCTGAATTTTCAAAATCCTCCATCCCCCCCTTTTGGGCACCCCACCCCATTACTTATTTGTAGTTAAACGTGGTACTAAGTACTAACTTGGCATCAGTGCACCAGCAATAATCTTCTGAGTGAGATTTCACTTCTGCAGCTAAAATAACATCACTTCCTACAAGAACGGTTACTTTCTTGGTCCAGATTGTGAAGTATGAGGACTTGTCGGTTCTGAAATTAGAATTAATTTTATAATTAATCAGGCATTTAAATATACCAAGTTATATTCTTAGATATATTTATCAAATATGATCAGCATATCCAGCCATGATTCATCTGCCATATGAGCCCGCTTATGTTATGGAACTATGGAAGACTGATGGAGCCTGGAAGACAGCCAATTAAAATTTTGATGTAGTGACACATAAGTTTCAAATATTGTACCTACAGCTATGCCAAAAACAATTTAACAATTAGATTTAAAAGTTCCCAATTGTAAATAATTGATAGTTTATAGACTAAACTTACATGGCCTCTTTGCATTTGATTGATGTGTCCAACTCATATGAACTACAGTGACAATTAAAACAAACAGGTTCAATACTTTCTGCAACAATGTAAAAAAGTAGTATGAATGTCCCAACAAGAGTTATATTTCTTGATAGCATCTGACATCACGGTATCACAACTACATAGCATCCACTTTGAAGGGTACACCTAGTTCAAGAAATTGATGTTAACATTTTTGACAAAAATAAGGCGCCCGTAACGTTCGTTGGTCAATCAAATGGAATTGGTCGTTCAATCAACTCCATTTGAACGAATGATGTGTTTTAATGCTCCCTGTTGACTTGAATTGTGTTTAAATGAGCAATATTTAGTTGTTCCCTACTAGCTTTAAGATTTTCTATTAAAAACACATCAGTCGATCAAATGAAGTTGATCGAGCGATCAATTCCATTCCATCGACCGACGAACGTTACATGCACCTAAAATATCGGCATAATAGGCCGCGAACTTTAGTTCGCCGCGAACTCAGGCGAACCCGCGCGAACTCCGCGCGGGTTCGCAAGCGTTCGCCGACAGTTCGCCATTTTTTTTCCTTGGCGAACTCCGCTGAAGTTCGCCGAGAGTTCGCCGGACGTTCGCCGAACTCCGGGCGAACTCGAGCGAACTCAGGCGAACCCGCGCGGAGTTCGCCGCAAACTGGCGAACTAGTTCGCCGCGAACTAGTTCGCAGCGAACTAAAAATTTTTGGTTGGCGAACGATTGTTCGCCGGCGAACAATCGTTCGCGGCGAACTAGTTCGTGGCGAACAAGTTCGCGGCGGACTAGTTCGCCGCGAACTAGTTCGCCAAGAACTAGTTTTTTCTAAGTTCGCGGCGAACTAGTTCGCGGCGAACTTCATTATTCATTTTATGCTGCGAACTTGTTTGTCATCAACTATAACAATTCCGCTGCAAACTGCCAAACTAGTTCACCTCGAACGATTGTTCGCCAACCCAAACCCTAACCCGAATCCAAACGCGAACCCAAACCCGAACCTAACCCTAACCCAAACCCTAACCCAAACCCTAACCCAAACCCTAACCCAAACCCTAACCCAAATCCTAACCCAAACCCTAACCCAAACCCTAACCCAAACCCAAACCCTAACCCAAACCCTAACCCAAACCCTAACCCTAACCCAAACCCAAACCCTAACCCAAACCCTAACCCAAACCCTAACCCAAACCCTAACCCAAACCCAAACCCAAACCCAAACCCTAACCCAAACCCAAACCCTAACCCAAACCCTAACCTAAACCCTAACCCAAACCCTGACCCAAACCCTAAGGGGCCATCCATAAAGGACGTCCGCAATGAGGGGGGAGGAGGGAGTCTGCCCAATGCGGACGTTTGTGGACATAGGGGGGAGGGGGTGTTTGGTCAAATGCGGACGTCCGCAATTTTTGGAAGTTATGGTCGATTTGACGGTTATTTCACAAGAAAATCGTGAAATTTCGGGCCCAGAATGTTGACTCAAAAGATTTTTAAGAAAAGTGCGGACGTCCTGTGGGGAGGGAGGGGTTTCTGAAATGCGGACGTTTGCAGACAAGGGGGAGGGAGGGGTCTAAAATTCTCGAAATTTTGCGGACGTCCTTTATAGTTCATGGATGGGCCCTAACCCAAACACAACCCTAACCCAAACCCTAACCGAAGGCGAAGGGGTCAGACAACGTCGGACAAGAGTTCGTTGCGAACTAGTTTGCCGCGAACTTAGAAAAAAGTAGTTCGCTGCGAACTAGTCCGCCGCGAACTAGTTCGCTGCGAACTCGTTCGCCGCGAACGAGTCCGCCGCGAACTCCAAAAAATCGTTCGCCAACCAAAAATTTTAAGTTCGCTGCGAACTAGTTCGCGGCGAACTAGTTCGCCAGTTTGCGGCGAACTCCGCGCGGGTTCGCCTGAGTTCGCTCGAGTTCGCCCGGAGTTCGGCGAACGTCTGGCGAACTCTCGGCGAACTTCAGCGGAGTTCGCCAAGTAAAAAAATTGGCGAACTGTCGGCGAACGCTTGGGAACTCGCGCGGAGTTCGCGCGGGTTCGCCTGAGTTCGCCCGGGTTCGCGGCGAACTAAAGTTCGCGGCCTATTATGCCAAAATATCAATGTGACATGATGAAGCTTGCATCAGCAGGTCATATCATTGAACAAATCCATGTGCCATGGTGGCTGATTTGAATAGGCCTAGCATAGCACTGTAGAGCACCAGAAACTGTATGTGATTTAAAGGACGAGTAAAGCGAAATTTAAGGTATATGAAAAAATTTATATTATGATAGGTATCATAATCAAAAACACTTTCGTCAAAGTCCGATGTTTCTATTCACTTCCTACCGCACGCTATAGCTAAATCAAAGAGCAATTCTAGGCGCAAAATATGAGGCAGTATGGTCCCCAGTATCGAATTACACCCTGAGTTCACTATGTAAACACAGTATATATTGTACTGTTATTGACGGTTTTGATTGATTTATTCACGCCTCGATGATTAATTAGATAGATTTTTTGGTTTCTTTTATTGACTCAGAAGATTGATAATTCCACTAGACGAAACAAAACGCTGTTTAACCACTCATATACGATGGATAATTATACCAAAACGCAAGATAAATAACATACAAAGTACATAACATGCAAGGTCTCGACATCAACTGCATGTTATGTATGATAAATATACGGAAGGCAATATCTCGTCTTGTGGGTGTGGTAGAATCTTCGTTTTTTAACGATTAGATTAGAGAATTGCCCTAGATTCTGTGTACAACGTCTGAAAACGATATTTGAATAAAATTTCTTCGCTTTACTCGTCCTTTAACATAAATTACAGCCTTCATTAAAAAAATCATTATAAGTGCACGGTGATGAACTGTTTTTAAATTATTCCACACAGTTGTGCATAGGTGCAGAGTGTTTTTATATTTTGTTACCTTGTTACTGTGTATAAGCTACCATATTTTATTATTATTATTATTATTATTATTATTATTTTATTGATGCTGGAGTCTGAAAACACCAAACAGGGGTGGCAAGATGCACTAAATGACTATCGAGGACAGCATGATAGTACAATAGTACATATTTACAAAAGATACTAGCACCCTGAAGCTGAGGTAGGTATTGGACTGCGATGATGCCTGCACACCACTCATCTTGGTGTGACTCATTAAGATCCTACTTCTCTCCACATTGCATTACCTAAAGGGATCATTTTTTTCAATAAAAAACACACCCTTTAACACAGGGGTCCAATAACTTAAAGCTGTCAAAATCAAGCCTGAAAAACATGATAAAAAGTTATGTAACTTATGGAAAAACAACTATGAAGAGTTGATGTTGATGCCCTTCTTCTTGGCCACAAAAGGATTTTTCCTCAAATACTGGTTAAACTTCATCTTATTTGACAAATAACTGCTCCCAATCCCTTCTATTTTTTCTAGAACTTGTGTAGATACATACGAAAAGTTGATAGGGCTAAGACACTTTGCATCATTTTTATAACACTCCAGACTAGCTTTGAAATTATCAACAGTGGTAACATCTCTCACTGATTTAAGTAAATCATTCCAAAATTGCCAGATTCTTTCAGAAATAAAATTGTCAGACAATCTGCTTATATCCTTTGACAAATTAACATTAGCTGTCTTATGAGTACAAAGATTACTTCTAAGGGGGGATGCTCCTAGTACATCCCCTCATTTCAAACCAGGCAATCCTTACTATTACCCGAGTTTGAAAATTCACAAACTCAAAAAGGAAGACCTGAAACCAGGGGTTGAGCCTCCCGTAAGGCTCATAACAGCTCTTCAAGAAGGGGCAACAAGGAGATCTGACGTGTTCCTAGCAGACCGGTATCTCCGTGACCTAGAACGGGAATTCTGTGAAGACCTGCTTATAGACACCAACGATGCTCTCAATTGGTTGGAATGTGTCAATGACTCCCTGGATCACAACCTAAAACGTCGATTGAGAACATTTTCTTTCGACTTTAAGGCCCTTTATGATTCCCTTGACCCTGATCTAACCCTAGAAGCACTCACATGTGCTATTGACGAACTTCGATCAGAGTGGTCTGATGAATTCAAAAAGTGGATTATCAAGCTAGTAAAAGCTAGTTTTGAAGCATCAGTAGGCCAATTCGAAGGTCAGTGGTATAGACAAAAGAAGGGTGTTCCAACAGGAGGCAGTCTTTGCGTTCAGATTGCCAACATAGCCGTGTATTATGTTCTCCGTAAGGTTGTATACTCTAACCAGGAACTCATGGCGAATGTTAAATCAGTAAAAAGGTTCATAGATGACGGGGCTGGATTGTTTGACGGCACCAAAAGACAATATTCAGACTTTATAAATAATGTAAATACAGAAATTAGCAAATTTGGTCTATTGATTGATGAATATTCGGTTGCAGACAATTGTACATACATTTCCATTCTTGATATTAAGTTCTGTTTTGATCAAGATGGTAACCTTCAAACAGATCTGTTCACAAAAGAAACAGATTCTCGGGCTTACTTGTTCTATGGGAGCTGCCATCCAAACCATGTTTACTCTAGTATAGTGTATTCACAGTGTTTGAGATTAAGGCGTATCATAAATAATGATGAAAGACTCTCCCACAGAATAGATGAACTTGTTCAATGTTTTTACAACTCGAATTTCCCGAAAAAAATGGTGGAGAAGATTTCCAAGAAAGTGAAATCCTTACCACGCAAGCTCCCACCCCCACGTGACGCTTCACACAGTTCAATACTTGTTCCCTCATCCCCAGTGAAGGGGTCTATCAGGGTTATCTCAACTTTTGGTAGTGACACTGATCTGATGGATGTGGTGGATAAGTATGAGAGTGTATTGACTAGCTCTACCAAGAGTTTCTCTTCTAGCAACAGTAGTCTGAGTGGGTCACCGAGCGGGTCACCGAGCCCTTCACCAAAACAAGAAGCGGGTTTGTTTTCCAGGATCAAAAGAACTGGACACTCTCTCAGACGTAAACTAGTTGATGCAAGACAATTTGCCACTAGTAGTCGCATTTCGGGTACCGTTCCTTGCAACCATCGAAACTGTATGTGTTGTAAGATGATAACGGACAAAGAGAAGTTAAAAATAAATGGAGTGAAGATTAAACCAGCTAACGGCAGTTGTCAATCATACAATATCATTTATTGTTTTGTGTGCAAGCATTGCCCAAAGTGTTATGTTGGTAGAACAGTCCGACATCTCCATGAACGAGTATCAGAACATCGAAGGAAATTCTATGAACTTTTAGATAAACCGAATGTTCGTTTTTCAGATAATTTCGAAACTTCCGATATTTTTATAGTCTGAACAGGAGCTCCATGAACTTGAAATCAATGACCATGGCTTTTTTAGATAAAACTAATTTTAATACCTCTTATGAAATTCTTATCTTAATGAATTCTAGTCCCAAAAATTTAGAAATCAATGAACATAAATTTATTCAAAAATTAAGATCAATTAAACCTTTTGGAATTAATTCTAATGACCCCTTTGGGATACCTCTACTCTCATTTAAGACTTAGGTGGTTTTCTGTACATTTGCTTTGCTGTTTTCCTAATCTAGTTTATTCTCATTATAGGCACTGATGATGTGTAAAACGAAAGATTTATGCCTCATATTAATGAGAGTTTAATTCAGTATATCAGCATTTCATTCTTGTCAGAGCGATTGGGAATTTATGTACTCAAGATTACTTCTACCAAGTTTAAACAAACCTTTACCATATTCATCTTGATTATTAACCATTTTAAATGTTTCTATGAGGCCACCTCTTATTGTTCTTTCAGCAAAAGTTGTCAAACCAAGTCTGTCCAAACGTTCACTATAGGGAAGTGTACCAATGCCATTTATAAGCCTTGTGAAGCGACACTGAACACCTTCTAATTCAAGGATGGTAGTCCAATTCCCATAGTGAGCAGTCGGACACTAAAGCTGCACACAGTACTCAAGCTTTGGTCTAATTATTGCCTTATATATTCTTAACATTATATCACTTTCTTTTGAGACAACATTCCATCCAACCCATGCAATGTATTAGCTTTCTTAATACATTTATCAATATTACAGTCCCGATCCCACTGCAAGTTATTATTCATTAAAACACCAAGCCAAGATCCTTTTCAGTTAGAGTTTGGAACCTGGCCCGCCAGACGTTGCATCGTCTGGCGCATATTTTTTTGAGACATGCGCTTGCTTAAACGTTTGCCGGTATGTCTCCCATATAAACGGCTCCGAGTGACGTCACAGACCTAAACGTCAATTTTTCTGTATCTTAAACCTATCCATGATAGCCCTAACCAAAACCCTAACCTTAATCCTAACCCTAACCCTAACAAATCCTGACCCTAATCGCGTGACCCTAACCCTAGTCCTTAAAGCGCTAGGTGCGCTTAATTATATTTTTCTGAGTGACGTCATTGTCATAGATAATGAAGGCTCCCGTTTATATGGGAGACTCACCCGTTTGCCCTATATACTATACTAACCAGCGCCCTGGTTTCGCGCACGGGAGCGCGGCGCGACGCCCCTGGTAAGGGGAACTTAAACATATGTCCCTGTTTTGCTTCTTTTGTATTGTCCCCTGTGTCCCGTGAGAGAGTGCGGGACTTTTTCTAAGTCCACATAGGTGTGTGTACGCGCCCGCGCCGCGCACTTCCCTGTGCTTTCACCTAACTTAACCAGGTGCTTACACGCTCGCGGCCTGATGAGGAACGACGGCGCGCGCGCAGAACAAGGCACTGGTTAGGGCAATTGCAACCTGTGCTGCAGAAGCGCGCCGCGCGAGCAAAACATTGTAGGATGTTACCCTACCCTGCGCCGCGCACACATCGTTTTCCGCATGGCACACAATCACACATCGTTTTCCGCACACACATCGATTTCCGCACACAACGTTTTCCGCACACATCGTTTTCCGCACACATCATTTCTGCGAGAGTTTCCGAGTGTTGCAGCGGCGCAGCGCGCTAGGGATGCACTGGGAGAAATCCATCAAGCCAAACAGGGATATTCGCACACCAATGTTTGGGAATATGAAATTGTGTCCTTGAATTTCTATGTGACTTAACTGAAATATCGGATAATTGTTTTTGAGCCGCACAGTTGATAGTAGAATGAATAATTTTCTTTATTCTCTTCTTAGCTCAGCGAAGTGATTGTCAGGCAAAGTGATTGACGATTGTCAGGCATTGCCTGACCCATTTTAAATAATGGGTGTGACGACGTCAGACAACGAAGTGAAACAAACTTTGTCTGAAATTCAATGGGGTTGGCAAGTATGGGAGCCCGGGAATAGGGGGAGGCATTAATGCTCCCCCTATCCCCGGGATCACAAATTACAGAGTTCACCGTACGGAGGCTTCCCCTAAACCTGGGATCACCTCTAATCACGGACTCCCCTGTACACTGCTCCCCTTAATCTAGGGCTCCCCCGATTGTCCGGGGCTCACCTCTATACACGGTCTCGCCCATACCAGACTCACCCTTGCCTTGGGCTTCGCCATACCAGGCTCCACCGGACCTCGGGCTTCACCAATGCCTTGGGATAACCCCGATACAGGGGCTCACCCGTACCAGGCTCACCCTTACCTTGGGCTTCGCCATACCAGGCTCACCCGTTCCTCGGGCTTCACGGATGTTCTGGGATAACCCTGATACAGGGGCTCACCCGTACCAGACTCACCCTTATCTTGGGCTTCACCATACCAGGCTCCACCGAACCTCGGGCTTCACTGATGTTCTGGGCTCACCCTCAAACATGGCATCACCCATACCAGGCTCACCCTTACATTGGGCTTCACCGTACCTGGCTCCACCTTATCCTGGGCTACACTGATGTTCTGGGCTATCCATGAAACATGGGATCACCCATACCAGGCTCACCCTTACCTTGGGCTTCACCGTGCCCGGCTCCACCTTATCCTAGGCTCCACCATAACTTGGGCTCACCCTGAAACATGGGATCGCCCATACGAGGCTCACCCTTACCTTGGGCTTCACCGTACTTGGCTCCACCTTATCCTGGGCTTCGCCATAGCTTGGGCTCCCCCACACTTATTTGGGCTCCCCCCACCAACTCGGCCTCCCCTACGATAACTCGGGCTCCCCCATACTAACTTGGGATCCACCTATCAACTCGGGCTCCCCTATACTAACTTGGGCTCCCCCACACCAACTTGGGCTCGCATATACCAATTTGGGCTCCCCCATACCAATTTGGGCTCCCCCATACTCCCATACTAACTAGGGCTCCCCATACTAACTCGGGCTCC
The DNA here is from genome assembly GCA_011033025.1 of Beroe forskalii. Taxonomy (NCBI): domain Eukaryota; kingdom Metazoa; phylum Ctenophora; class Nuda; order Beroida; family Beroidae; genus Beroe; species Beroe forskalii. Next base: position 486,510 of record WFMF01000013.1, read on the forward strand.
CCCATACTAACTCGGGCTCCTCCATACTAACTCAGGCTCCCCCACACTAACTCGGGCTCCCCCATACTACCTCGGGCTCCCCCATACTAACTCAGGCTCCCCCATATTAACTCGGGCTCCCCCGTGCAGTACGGGCTCCCCCATACCAACTTGGGCTCCCCCGTTCTAATCGGGCTCCCCCATACCAACTTGGGCTCCCCCGTGCTGTTCGAGCTCCCCCATACCAACTTGGGCTCGCATATACCAATTTGGGCTCCCCCATACCAATTTGGGCTCCCCCATACCCCATCCCCACCAACTTTGGGCTCCCCCATACTAACTCAGGGCCCTCCATACCAACTCAGGCTCCCCCACACTAACTCGGGCTCCCCCATACCTGTTCGGGGCTCCCCCATATTAACTCAGGCTCCCCGTGCTGTTCGGGCTCCCCATACCAACTTGGGCCCCCCTATACTAACTTGGGCTCCCTCCCCCAACTCCCCATACCAATTTGGGCTCCCCCATACTCCCATACTAACTAGGGCTCCCCCATACCAACTCGGGCTCCCCATACCCTCCCCCATACCAACTTGGGCTCCCCCGTGCTATTCGGGCTCCCCCATACCAACTTGGGCTCCCCCATACTAACATCCGGGGCTCCCCATACCAACTTGGGCTCCCCCGTGCTGTTCGGGTTCCCCCATACTAACATGGGCTCCCCCGTGCTTTTCAGACTCCCCCATACCAACTTGGGCTCCCCCGTGCTGTTCGGGCTCCCCCATACCAACTTGGGCTCCCCCGTTCTGTTCGGGCTCCCCCATACTGACTGGGGCTCCCCCGTGCTATTCGGGCTCCCCCATACCAACTTGGGCTCCCCCGTGCTGTTCGGGTTCCCCCATACTAACATGGGCTCCTCCGTGCTTTTCGGACTCCCCCATACCAACTTGGGCTCCCCCGTGCTGTTGGGGTTCCCCCATACTAACATGGGCTCCCCCGTGCTTTTCAGACTCCCCCATACCAACTTGGGCTCCCCCGTGCTGTTCGGGCTTCCCCATACCAACTTGGGCTCCCCCGTGCTATTCGGGCTCCCCCATACCAACTTGGGCTCCCCCGTGCTGTTCGGGTTCCCCCATACTAACATGGGCTCCCCCGTGCTTTTCGGACTCCCCCATACCAACTTGGGCTCCCCCGTGCTGTTCGGGTTCCCCCATACTAACATGGGCTCCCCCGTGCTTTTCAGACTCCCCCATACCAACTTGGGCTCCCCGTGCTGTTTGGGCTCCCCATACCAACTTGGGCTCCCCCGTTGCTGTTCGGGCTCCCCATACCAACTTGGGCTCCCCCTTTCTGTTCGGGCTCCCCATACCAACTTGGGCTCCCCCGTGCTGTTCGGGCTCCCCCATACCAACTTGGGCTCCCCCGTGCTGTTCGGGCTCCCCCATACCAACTTGGGCTCCCCCGTGCTGTTCGGGCTCCCCCATACCAACTTGGGCTCCCCCGTGCTGTTCGGGCTCCCCCATACCAACTTGGGCTCCCCCGTTCTGTTCGGGCTCCCCCATACCAACTTGGGCTCCCCGTGCTGTTCGGGCTCCCCCATACCAACTTGGGCTCCCCCGTGCTGTTCGGGCTCCCCATACCAACTTGGGCTCCCCCGTGCTGTTCGGGCTCCCCCATACCAACTTGGGCTCCCCCGTGCTGTTCGGGTTCCCCCCATGGGCTCCCCATACTAACATGGGCTCCCCCATACTAACTTTTCCCGTGCTGTTCCCCCCATACCAACTTGGGCTCCCCCGTGCTGTTCGGGCTTCCCCATACCAACTTGGGCTCCCCATGCTCCCCATACCAAGGCTCCCCCGTGCTACCAACTTGGGCTCCCCCGTGCTGTTCGGGTTCCCCCATACTAACATGGGCTCCCCCGTGCTTTTCGGACTCCCCCATACCAACTTGGGCTCCCCCGTGCTGTTCGGGTTCCCCCATACTAACATGGGCTCCCCCGTGCTTTTCAGACTCCCCCATACCAACTTGGGCTCCCCCGTGCTGTTTGGGCTCCCCCATACCAACTTGGGCTCCCCCGTTCTGTTCGGGCTCCCCCATACCAACTTGGGCTCCCCCTTGCTGTTCGGGCTCCCCCATACCAACTTGGGCTCCCCCGTGCTGTTCGGGCTCCTCCATACCAACTTGGGCTCCCCCGTGCAGTATGGGCTCCCCCATACCAACTTGGGCTCCCCCGTGCTGTTCGGGTTCCCCCATACTAACATGGGCTCCCCCGTGCTTTTCGGACTCCCCCATACCAAGTCGGGCTCCCCCGTAATGTTCGGGCTCCCCCATACCAACTCAGACTCCAACACACTGTTAGTGCTGCCGCGTACAATCTTGGGCATCCATGCACTATTTATACTCCCCATGCCTATTTTGGACTTTGGGATCCCCCTTCCTTTCAGTATAAGGGCTCTCTATTTGACTCAGGCTCTCCATCTACGTACGTCGGCTCTCCACACAGTTTTAAATGAAAAACATTATGAATAGTACTAAATCAATGGATCCAATTAAATTAAAAAATTAGAATCAGGAATCCCAATGAATTAATTCTAAACAGTATTATAGGAAATTTGAATAACATGATTATTGACTATTAAGAGAACTTTGGATAATTGATAAAATCTTTGTAAGCGTCACTTCGTGCTTAGGAAAAGCCCGCCTCTGACACCCCAGAAAACCAGTAGATCAGGAAAGGGGCACGAGGGCGAGCCCTTGTTATTCAAATTTTCCAGCTCGCAATACCCTGAAAGCTCTAATTGGGACTGCTCCATGCGGGGCAATATCCTACGTATCAGAGGCTTTTCCGGGTTCACTGTCTGATAGAGAAGTTGTGTTATCCCGCAAAGTCTTGGACCAGAGGGTTCCAGGGGATCTAATTCTGGCCGTTAAGGGCTTCTCGGTGCAAGAAATTTGTCCTGATGGTATGGGGGAACCCGAACAGCACGGGGGAGCCCAAGTTGGTATGGGGGAGTCCGAAAAGCACGGGGGAGCCCATGTTAGTATGGGGGAACCCGAACAGCACGGGGGAGCCCAAGTTGGTATGGGGGAGCCCGAATAGCACGGGGGAGCCCAAGTTGGTATGGGGGAGCCCGAACAGCACGGGGGAGCCCAAGTTGGTATGGGGGAGTCCGATTAGAACGGGGGAGCCCAAGTTGGTATGGGGGAGCCCGAACAGCAAGGGGGAGCCCAAGTTGGTATGGGGGAGCCCGAACAGAACGGGGGAGCCCAAGTTGGTATGGGGGAGCCCGAACAGCACGGGGGAGCCCAAGTTGGTATGGGGGAGTCTGAAAAGCACGGGGGAGCCCATGTTAGTATGGGGGAACCCGAACAGCACGGGGGAGCCCAAGTTGGTATGGGGGAGCCCGAAAAGCACGAGGGAGCCCATGTTAGTATGGGGAACCCGAACAGCACGGGGCAGCCCAAGTTGATATGGGGGAGCCCGAACAGCACGGGGGAGCCCAAGTTGGTATGGGGAAGCCCGAACAGCACGGGGAGCCCAAGTTGGTATGGGGAGTCCGATTAGAACGGGGAGCCCAAGTTGGTATGGGGAGCCCGTACTGCACGGGGGAGCCCGAGTTAATATGGGGGAGCCTGAGTTAGTATGGGGAGCCCGAGGTAGTATGGGGAGCCCGAGTTAGTGTGGGGGAGCCTGAGTTAGTATGGAGGAGCCCGAGTTAGTATGGGGGAGCCCGAGTTAGTATGGGGAGCCCTAGTTAGTATGGGAGTATGGGGGAGCCCAAATTGGTATGGGGAGCCCAAATTGGTATATGCGAGCCCAAGTTGGTGTGGGGAGCCCAAGTTAGTATAGGGAGCCCGAGTTGATAGGTGGATCCCAAGTTAGTATGGGGGAGCCCGAGTTATCGTAGGGGAGGCCGAGTTGGTGGGGGAGCCCAAATAAGTGTGGGGAGCCCAAGCTATGGCGAAGCCCAGGATAAGGTGGAGCCAAGTACGGTGAAGCCCAAGGTAAGGGTGAGCCTCGTATGGGCGATCCCATGTTTCAGGGTGAGCCCAAGTTATGATGGAGCCTAGGATTAGGTGGAGCCAAGTACGGTGAAGCCCAAGGTAAGGGTGAGCCTGGTATGGGTGATCCCATGTTTCAGGGATAGCCCAGAACATCAGTGTAGCCCAGGATAAGGTGGAGCCAGGTACGGTGAAGCCCAATGTAAGTGTGAGCCTGGTATGGGTGATGCCATGTTTGAGGGTGAGCCCATAACATCAGTGAAGCCCGAGGTTCGGTGGAGCCTGGTATGGTGTAGCCCAAGATAAGGGTGAGTCTGGTACGGGTGAGCCCCTGTATCGGGGTTATCCCAGAACATCCGTGAAGCCCGAGGATCGGGTGAGCCTGGTATGGCGAAGCCCAAGGTAAGGGTGAGCCTGGTACGGGTGAGCCCCTGTATCGGGGTTATCCCAAGGCATTGGTGAAGCCCGAGGTCCGGTGGAGCCTGGTATGGCGAAGCCCAAGGTAAGGGTGAGTCTGGTATGGGCGAGACCGGGTATAGAGGTGAGCCCCGGACAATCGGGGGATCCCTAGATTAGGGGGAGCGGTGTATAGGGGAGCTTTCATAAGAGGTTATCCCATGTGTAGGGGAAGCTTGGGTACGGTGAACTCTGTAATTTGTGATACCTAGAATAGGGGGAGCCCTTGTCACCAAAACGGATACATGGGCTCCCCCTACTTGCCAACCCCATTAATTTTGTCGAAACTTCAACATCATCAGGAAATCTCTAATTTGATTTTATAAAGAAGTTTTGTAATTTCTATGGTATTTGTGTACTACTTGATGGCACATAATCTTCTAAGTTTTAGAACAAATTCTATGAAAATTCCAGGATTTTTCAAGTTATGATTTTTAAAAAAAGTTATAAAAAGGCATCTTTTGAATTAAAAAGAAATATCTCTTCAAGACATCAATCTTCAAGGCATCAATAGTAGATTTCTCTCTTCAAAACATCAATCTTCAAGGCATCAATAGTAGAAATCTCTCTTCAAGACATCAATCTTCAAGGCATCAATAGTAAAACACTGTAATTGCCAAGTTCCACAACACAAATAACCCCAACGAGCTGACTTTTTAATGCAAAGTACTTTCAAATTATCATCAGCACAAAAGTCATTGAGTTACCTATTGAAAAAAAAAACGGGTTAGCATGTTCAGTTGAAAACCTTTTTTGTAGAACAAATACAGTCATCTTTATTAGTCAAGCCACAGAACTCTCCAACAACTCCAACTGTAGTCTTTGACGGGATCCATGAAAGAAATACCTTCATCAGAGAGCTAGGCAGATCCAAATAAAGCATGTTAACCTTTAATACAAATATCATAAATAAAATGGAAATTGAAAACCATGGGTGATTAATTACCTAGTGATGATAGATTAATGGTTTAGTAAATTAAGTGTTTTGCTTAATTTCTTGATGCTTGGAGTACAAACAAAGACCAAAGAGCAAGTTTCAGTTTCATTCAGGCAGATGGTCACTGCACTCGACGGTGCTATACCCTGGTACCAGGGGGTGACTGCTGGGGGGCCTACCTCATAAAAAGCTCTCGCAATTTAAGCGCCCCGAAAGCTGAGGTAGGTATTGGACTGAAGATGCCTGCACACCACTCATCTTGGTGTGACTCTCTTAGATCCTGCTGCTCTCAACATTGCATTACCTAAAGGGATCGTTATGGTGTTCAAGTACAGAGTTGGAGAAAAGTCTTGCAGATTGATGTCTTGAAGAAAGATTTATTTTTGATTCAAATAAATTAAATTGCTTAATAAAGTAAGCATTTAAAAAGGCATCAGGCATCAGGCTGAGTATAGGCTTGAAGCTTAATTGTGGTGTATAAATTGCACTTATCATTATTATTATTATTATCAAAGTTTATATGTGTAAATAAGTCCTAGATGTGAAATGAGCAATAATACCAGGTATTTTATGTTGATAACTTCGGCATTTTTTCAATCCAGACACTTCAAATTTATAGAAGAAACTCTAAATTCATGAATTTAACACTCCAACATCCCATCAGGAAACTCCATATACAGCCAAACTTATAACTTTATAAGGCCTTCTTTGACTCATAAGGCCTTCTTTGACTCATCTGGTATCACTAAAATGATCATTGTACCATTTAATCTGTGTTAAGTCACTAAAAGCACAGGGAATGTAAATGTAATCTATGTATAATATACAATCACAGCAAACCTCAATCAATATAATTTGACATAAAATAAATACTATTTAGAAATCTGTACTCGGAAATCAGAAATTAAGACAGTTCTGGTTGGAAAAAATTACCCAATCATATGGCATTACAAAAATGTAACATCTCTGGTCAATCCATCTGGGATGTTATTAAATGAAATATCTGAAATAGGAATTTCGTGAATGTACCACTTAATACATAATCCCATAGCATGAAACCACCAGATGCCCATCAATGGGATGGAATTACTGAAGATAGCTTGTTCTTGAATGATGGGTTACTGAGGGTTGCTGACTTGATAACCATTCCACCTGAAATATGTTCTGTTGATTCAGCTAGTAACATTTCTTGGGATGTCGAAACATCTGTTGAACTATCATCTCAACAGCTGGCAAAGCAGATAGAGAAGATGTACTGTTATAAATCTAGCTCATATCAAAGATTTCAGGACTATAGACTATGTGCATTGAAAGGCTTCTGGGAATCACAACTACCAGAACAGGATTTAGAACCTACCATATCATCTTCATCAATTGCAATGAAAACTCAGAATACATCTAGCCTTCCTTTCACATCTAGAGTGTCATTGCTATTGATATTCCCTCTACTTGAAGTTCAAAGTACAACAAATCCGGAGTTATGTGTTGCTACATCAAAACTACTCATTGATTGTTTGAAGGATTGTAAGCCTCTATCATTAGCAAATGAGCCTCAAGATTGCCTTGACGGCCTTGAAAACCTTATTTGTAAATGGATCAATGACGAAAAGTTTGTTAGTACAAATGAAGAAAAAGCATGCCTTGCATCAACCCTTGTCATACTAGCCTGTGCCAGGTTTGATAAATTTGTAAATTAAATGAACAAATTTTAAGCAGTTAATACTTTATAACACACTAATACAATTGCTAAAAAACATTTAGAGATATTATTCCATTTAATTGTGACAATAATTATCCATATAAAACTATCAGACCATAATTAAAGTATGCTTATAATTTAATCAAAGTTATCCGGAAGCAATCCTTCTTCATTCTAAACTTCCTCACCAAGTGGTTACCATCTTTTGTGAAATTAAATGATGCTACTAACATGATTTGTATTCAGGGGATCAATCAGAATGATGCTCTCTACTCTTCACACTGTCCAAAAGCTTGATTGTCCATCTCTGAATGTCAGTAACATGTTGAGAGAGCTGTTAGAGACTAGTGGGGGGCCTGGTGTGCCAACCTCTCTGAATGGAAACTTGCATCATCTTTGCTGGGATCACAGTGATGTCATATCTGTTCCATCTGACATAAACAACAACTCAAAAGAAAACAGTAAATGTTAGGGATTATTAGTTGCCTAAATTACAGTAGTGTAGACTTGGTCCAATTGAAATTTTGGCATGCAAAGTGATCTGGACACTTCCATCTTTAGACATTAGATAAGGTAATTGAAAATAATCAGATACGTTATGAGATTGAATTATGTGAATCCACCGAATCCACTCATGTTCGAAAATTTCAGCAAAAGAAGTTCCTAGGACTCTGGGTAGCGATGGCAGGTATTTGTACATGACTGGTTGCACTGGAGCAGGTCTAGCAAGGATTGGTACTGGAAGAGCTGGTACCCTCCGAGGCGTGGTCTATGCCAGGAACCTGCATATTTCTCAGGGATGGGTCACTTTTGCTGATGGCCACCTCCTTTTTAGGGCATCCAGTGCTGACACCAAAAATTCGCCATTCTGCCAACTTCTCAACCCCTCTACTCTGCAGGTGCATATATGTGCTCAAACTCTTGATAGTTAAATTAAAGTTTCCATTAATAACATAGCTGACGTTTATAACATTAATTTCAAGAATTTTTAGATATTTGTTAGATATAAATCTTTAAGAAGTTAAAAGTTATTAATTGTTCAATGTGTTATACAACCAACATTTATAACGGTAAAATATTGCAGTGATTAGAGAATAAAAAACAGCTGATCACAATAAGGTTCCAATTCATGGCCCTTTGTCAGGTTGAAGGAGACGTGGAGCTGGCTGACATGCTCCCTGGCATAACAAACAACAACAACAGTACCACCACCCTTTCCCTGAGTAGTGACGGACTCTACGTGTACTGGGTGACGTGTAGCTCTGTGGTCGTGAGGTCAGCCTCCAACAAGTCCAACAAGTCGCTTACTATCTTTGTAGATGTTCTAGAGTTCTGTGAGGGAGAAGGTGGAGCATTGCGTCTTACTCCTGCTAAAGATAGGATTACCTTGCAGAGAAAGGATGTGGAGGTTAGTTTTCATGGCAATTGTAAATGTTATTTCTTGCCACACTTGACCTTCTCTAAATTTTTGATTGTGATTTCATTTTTTTAAATACCTTAGGAGGTGTTTTTATGGGAGTAAAATTTTGGTGTTTACAAATTTGGGGATCTTTCTCAAGACTCAAGTCATTACTTATACTCTAGTTAACATATTAACATATGATAATGACGTCATTTTGAACTGTCATGGGTAAAAATATGGGGATTTTTCCGAAAAATCCCAAATTACAACCTACATTAATACACCTCCTAAGGTAACTAATCATTAGGTATCATCTATTAATGAATGGATCATATAAATTTCTTGATATTTTACTATTCATTTTCGACCCCTCAGGCTAGCAAGTCTCTGACAGAGGCACTTATCGAGAAACTGAGGCCTGTGAGGTCCAGTAACACTAACATGGCGTTAGAAGCCATTCAACTCCTTGCTGCAACTGCTAAGGATGACAATGGTAAGTTGCTACAGGTGCAGGTGAGCTATCATACATTTAAATATCTTCCAAAGGATGCAATATTTACGGTCATGATATTGAAAATGATTCCATATGAATTTTGATCACATAGCGGTCAATGACCAGTCATCGGATTCACCCTAAAGTCACCCACACACACCCTTTGTGCACGATATTACCAGAAGTTCATCTGTACTCCCCCTCAGCCCAGACGAGCTGTGGTCTGACTCTCAAGGTCCTCCGCAAGACGCCCATGTACACGTGTGGTAACCACCTGGTGATGGTGGTGCCAGTCTCCAGTGGAGCTAGGTCAGGACAGCCATCGGCTCTCTTTGTACCTGCCCTCGCAGCACCTGGCCCTTCTAAAGGTGGCTAACTATAGTACAGTGTTACTATTTAAGATTTAAAGGATTATCAAATACCTTTGCTTTCCAATGAACTATTGATAATTATTGATTATTCTATAGGTAGTTACTTTAACTTTATTCCTAATAAACTGTAGATACCCCAGGCATAGCAACAAGTCTTTGTTTTTCTCTTTCTGACGGGCAGCTAGAACAGCGGGTAGATTTGGTCGATGCCCCAGGGTGTGCCCTTGCTAAAGGTTCATCGCTCTGCAGTATGGGTGAGTACCAAATTCTGAAAGATAACCTAATATTATGTCCTTTTGCATGTTTTGTAACTGAACACTTACTTGGAAATTGGAAAATCGTTGTTAAATTGTCATGGAATAACGGGATTTGAGATTCAGCAACAGTTTTCTTATTCATAGTATAATTTTAAGAATTATGTTGATAGATATATGAATAAATTGTACTGCTTTTTATCAAAATGAAATTTGAACATCTCAGAAAAGTAATATAGCACCTACGCAATACTCATGAACTACTGCAATTTGATTTGAACTTATGTCCTGTGCGGTAGATTGTAAGTTGTAAGTGGATTGCGATTGTATTTGATTGCATTAATTCAATATATATTATTCTAAATTACGCAACATTGCACTATTATTTCTCTCTAGATTTACATGCTCTCCACACTCTGTGTTTTGACATACTACTACACTGGGAATTACTCACTACACGTACACTCAGTACAGTATATATTCTTGCTAATAACATGTAGAATTGCTGCACTCTACAGTCACTACAAACAATGTACAAACATAATACATTACAAAGCACACACACAACACACACGCATCTCAAGACAAATGGTTGACAAAATATTGATGGAGTTACAAGCCAATAGAGGCGAAGTACAAGCCAATGAAGGAGTAGAGAAATATAACCAATGGCAACGAAGTTAAGCCAATGGGGGACCGATGATAGACGATAGGTTGCCGAAACAACGAAACCTCGTGGCTGCCGAAGAGCAGTAGGCAAGTTTCCCCACTGGATGGACGCTAAGTCTACTGCACCTTTGTGGGACATTTTCATCTATAGAAGTATAGGTAAGTACCTACCAATATAATTCCTCATGCAAAAAGCTAAAAAGGTTACTATACTCATTACTCATGTCCGTGTGCTATCAGGAGCGTGTTACGACGTGGAGAACAACACAATCTGGACGTGTTCTGACGAGTGGGTAGAGGAGTGGGGCAACCCGGGCAACATGGCCCCTCACCACATAGCCCGCCGACTGGGCACCGTGCCAACCCCGCAGAGAGAGGAGCCAGTGGGCATGGACGATGTGGTGACCATCCTACTCCATCACCTCGGTAAGTGCATATTGTTACCTTGGTTCGTGGCATGGAACTTGGCATTGTTACATGGTATGGTACTTGGCATGGTACATGGCTTGGTATGATACATGGTACATTGGTAAATGACATGGTACTTACTGATTAATTATACGAACTATGGTCTATGAATTACTTACGCCGTTGTTCCTGTACAGAATATCTGCTGTAGATCTGCGGTTCAATTAGAATCTGTAATTGAATTAAAAGCTGCCGTTCTACTGCAGATCTAGGGAATATTTTTGTCCGATGTTCCTGTATAACAGCAGATTGAGTGTAAGTGGCTTACATCCATATTGACACGCCCTGCATAGAAGTGAAACCCTTGCAAACTTTCTATCAGCAATTTTATTTGGATTTCGATTTGATAAACAGTAGGTAGCAATAGATCAAAATAGGTGCGTAGAACATAGAGACTTCTTTGTAAACTTTATCAGAAATAAGAGTACGAGTAGTGTGGTGACAAACATCTTTAATTGTAACAATTGAAACGCCGTGTTTCTTGCAGTATTTCAATGGATGTATCATTCATTGGCATATAGTGGAAAGAGATCAGAATGGTACCTAATTGGAATGGAATCAGGGTGCCTAGTGGCAAATGGACTAGGATAAAATGGTTAGATCATAGTTGAAAATGGGCATAGAAAGATTGAGCTGGGATCAGAGTGATAAGTGGATTGGCATCAGAGTGGTAAATGGCCATTGGACTGAGTTCAGAGTGGTAAGCAGACTGGGATCAGAGTGGTAAGTAATAGAATGGAATCAAAGTGGTAACTGCCATGTATTGAGATCAGAGTGGTAAATGGACATTTGACTGGGTTCAGAGTTTTAAGCAGACTGGGATCAAAGTAAAAATGGACGGGAGGAATGGGATAAAAGTGGTTAGTAAACAGGAATCGGAGTGGAAAGTGGACTCAGGAGTCAGGACTGATATTAGAGTGGCAAATTGACTGAGATTATAGTGGCACGTGTTCTGGAATCAGATTGCAAAGTGGAATCAGGAGTCAAGACTGTGTTCTCAAAGTGACGAATGGACTGGGATAATTTAAGTGGTTAGTATACGGGAAATAGAGTGGAAAGTGGACTCCGGACTAAAAATCATGAATCAGGTTACAAATAGACTGGGATAGAAGTGGTTTATTGACGGGAATTAGAGTGGAAATTGAACTCAAGTACTACTACTGAGACCAGGGTGGCAAATGGACCTGCATCAGAGTGGTAAATGGACATTCGATTGGGTTCAGAGTCGTAAGCAGACTGGGATCAAGTGGAAAGTGGACTCAGGACAGACGTCATTGTCAAATGGACTTGTATCAGAGTGATACGTGAACTGGGGAACAGAATGGTATATTATAAGTGGATTGAGAGCAGAGTGATATAAGTGGATTGAGAGATCAGACTGCAGGTAAGATAAGCGTGTTAGTGGACTGGAATTGGATTGGTAAGTCAGCAGAGTTCAGAAATTAGAGTAGATAGTAAAAACTTGCGTCTGCTATCAGAGTGGTAAAAGTGGAAAATGTAGGAAACATCATGGAGGTCAAAACAACTCTCTGATATCAAATGAACATTGGCAAATGAAGCATGTTTGATTACATGGAAT